>VWYP01005092.1:65313-82869 GCA_013400435.1 Pycnonotus jocosus | reverse complement strand
TTTTTTTGGTGTTTGTCCCAACAAACATCCCTTTTGTGCCAAAGTGAAACAGTGGCAAGTTGATAGTCTGGCAGCCAGCCAATGTCAACCTCACACAATCTGGTTTCTTCTGATATTGCTAATCACCTGGTGTTTTCTGCACTTTAAGAGGAAATCAAACATATTGTCTCCAATTCTTACAGCTTCTTTGCTTTTCTTCCACACAGAAAATAAACTACTATTGGTGTTTTCCACATTTTTGTAACACTGGAGTAAATATGTAACAGTTTGTTGCCTTTTTTTAAAAACAGATAACATTTACCTCATTCCCATCCTTTCCCAGTATACTTATGAATGGTGTCATGCAACTTTCACAATTTTCACAGCACCATCAATAGCCAAGTTCAGCTTAAGGAAATTTAAGGATTCAGCTGTGGAAAATCTCATTTATTCTAACGCACTTGAAAGGATAAACCAAACCGTAATGCGTGATCAGCTGAAGAGATAGCAGGATTTGCTACAGTGGCTGAATTAAGAGGGCATTATTTCCAAATGCAGAGAGAAAAAAATATGCCTATGGCAGTGAATACAGACTGAAATTTTGAAGTCCTTCCCAAAGTCCTGTTGCATTCATGTTTAATATTCTGTTTTCAAAGACATATAACCAAAGAAATTGATCAAAGCATAATCAGCCAAAACTTAACCAAATACCTGGGTAGAATTCTCTTTAGTGATGATACCTTTGTGTGCATCAGTACAGCAGAGGATATCACACTGATCAATTCTGCATGTTCTTTCCCAAAGTATATAAACAGTTAATTTAGCAATTTGTCTTACAGACCTGCAAAAGCAATCCAAAGACACCTGTATAATAAGTTATAGTCAATTTTCACAGGCTGATGCACAATTCTATTTATGATTAAGGTACCTGAACCCTGCATCAGTACTTGGCAAAAGAATTAGCAGACGTTTGCTGATTTTCCTTACCATTTTTCACAATATACAGATTCTTCTAGCAGGAGATTCCTGTTTTCAACACTGTTCAGGATACACACCTTTTTTCCACTACTGCCTCTTCAGTCAGCACAGGTAAGCCAAATAACATTTCTTATTATACCCTAAAACAGGTTTCTCTCCAGATTGCATCCAGACTGATCAATAAGTACTCATTTTTGCTTATGGTCTTAGGGCCTCTCATGGTCCTGTGCCTATACTTTCAAGACTTTTGTTGCCATCCCAGGATTGTCATTTGACTTCCTTAATGGTTCTAAATTATCTTTGCCCTGAGGTGCCAACTCAGCAGAACTTATTTCTGGCTGGTAGGCACTTTTATTAGAGGGCAGATGAAAATTTGTTCCTTATAGCTGTGTTTCACTAAGAGAATCTATCAGTACGAAGCTGCATTTATTGTCCTTTATTTTGTCATAGAAAAATATAGATTCCCAAAGATAAAAACTTTCTCAGCCCATGAACAGTTAATGACTTTCAGCAACATTTGATGTTCCTGACCAAAAAAGTACTTGGAAAGGAGATGTGCCATTGGTATTTCTGTTTCACCAAACATCCAGCAAAGTACCCTGTCCTTTTCTTGACCCAAAAGGTTTTCATTATATTTCCTCTCCTCTGTCCAGCTGAGGGGAGGAGTTATAAACAAGTTTTGGTGTCTACTTGGTATCCAGCTGGTGTCAACCCAACTATACTGGTCTGAAAAAAGGAGAATTTTCTTATAAATATTGTCTCATTGGACATCAATTATTCTGTTTTAGAGATATTTTACTGGTGCAAAATTTTCTGTCTTAAGCAAAGCAATACTGGCTACACCACAGCAGACCTGAATGCTGTCTACAAACAGCCCCAGTGAAGCCATCACCACCATCCATTGCCATAGGCCAGTGATTGCAGTTCAGGAGGATTCTTTCCCTGTTGATGCATCATGCCAGGCATTGAAATAAGACTGAGTAGAAGCAAATTGAACTATATACCAGCATGGGGGGAATTTTAATGAGAACACAAGCTCCTTTTGCATCAGTGATATTCCCAGTAAATTTTCTCTTTTTCCATGAGTATCAGAGCACTATACAAACTACCCCAGTTATATTCTTTAATAGAAACAAATAGGCTCTTCTTATAGACCTCATAAGAACTCTACCATCATTCATTAAGCACTACATTTATTCTTCCCCCTTAGAAAAAGAAAATTCAGAGGGTTTTGATTCCTCCCTTTTAAATTCTGCTATCCCTTCCCCACTGTCCCCAGACAAATAGCAAATGAGTGGAATGTACTTCCTTTGGAACAGACCCTACCCAACCTCATTACCCTTCCACCACCATCACCTGAGCCATGACTGCAAGTTAGAGGCCAGTGAATGGGCACTGGTGAGAGGCTGAGGTGTATCAACCAGCCAGCCATGCTGTCAGTACCTACTGCCAGAACTGAACTTTCACTCACTTAAGAGTTCATTTTTACTTCACACTGGTCTCTGATGAGCACAGGGTAATTTTCCCATCTGTTTCAACAGTCTCAATAACACATTTCCTGTACTTCCATCTTTATTGGTATGTATTTTGTGGCATATCTTTCACATGGTCAGCTGTACTTGCTATGGGGAAAGCACGGAGAGAATTTCAAAAAGGAAAAATTATCTTGCTGTTATAACCTTGCTGTTTTAGCAGCAAGCTAAGAGGTACACAAGTAAATACAGAGTGCATTACAGAGTTCTAAAATTTAATTTTGCTTCAAAATATCCAAGCAACCTTACTAATTGCATTGAAGGTTACAAAAATGATATCCCTACATCAACAATGGATTACTACCAAAATTTTTCCACCTTTCCAAGAAAAGCAAAGCAGTGGTTCCAAAAGGTTTAATTAAAGGTGCATTATACCATAAGCATCAGAAAAAATACTTGAGCTATTAACATTACAGTTGCACTTTAATGGTACTGGCTTTAGCAGTAGGTCAGTAACAAACCCAAATTATTCATTACAAGGAAATAATAAAGAAACCTGGTCATTCCTTCCTTCCTTAGCACAATTTTCTTTTTCTCTATATGTATGTCACTGTTTGTTCTCTCTGTCCTGCTATGCTGCCTGCATTGATTAGCCCTAATTCAGTCCTGAGCTCTGAACCAGACAGTAACATGCCACCCCTGCACCTGGGACAAGGTCAGCCTTGCCAGCAGCTGAATTTCTGAAGGTTCCAGGTGATTAGTTCATTCCAGGCTTTTTAATGTCATCCTACCTAAGTTTTCTAATACACCATGATGTGGCATAAAATGTTCCTTTTTTTTTTTTTTTTCTGTGAGGATGCCTGTTAATCTAATAGCAGCTGTGAGAAAGAAGGGAGACTTTGTGAGCAGGTATCAATTTTGTGTGTGCGGTGCGTCATGGAAAACTGACATTTGGTTCCTGTTCATGAAGAATTGATTGCTCTTCATCTCATAGAGAGTGGCTTGGTGTCTGAGCCTCTTTGAGGTATTTAGGATCATCCTCTTCGTTCTCAGAAATATCAGAAACATAATCCCTTCTAAGAAAGTGACAGCCACCATCAGAAGTTCATACTTTGAGAAAGGAGGGAAATAGAATATGTTCATTTTGCCTGGCACTGTGGTCTTGAGCAATAGCTTTCTCTGATAGGCAGTGAGAGACTTACAGAATGCCATTGCTGATGAATTGATGCAAAACTAACACAGACAGCTAAAAAGGCAGACAAGGAAAACAAGGAAGTGCTCGTGTTGTTTTCCCTGACCATTTAAGAACTGATGCCATACTTCTGCTCATTTACAAGTTATCCCTTACTTGCTGTCAACATAATTGACACTCATTTGATCATCCTCCTTATTGTCACTCAGAATCAAATTGGTCTTTATCAAATATGTAGAGAGATTACATTTCTTTAAATAGAAGTAATGATTCGTGATCAGTGCATGCAGAAATCATTACAATATGTAGATAAAGATATCAAAATTTTTTAAGTGTTCCACCCTCAACAATTCTAACAGAAGCTGCAAGGCAAAATTTCTATACATTTTTTTTTATTATTTTATTTTAGGAAGAATGAGAAATCATGTCTTTTCCCATAATTATTTATTTCTGATTTGTTTTTTTACTAACATTGAAACTTATTTTTGGCTTCATGTTCATCTCATTAGAAGAGCTGATTATATGCAAACCTATAAAAGACTCCCAGATACTTAAAAATGTTTATGAATCACCATTTAAGGATCCAACTTGCATATCTGAGACATTTCCTGACTTTTCAGCAATGCTCATATCACTTATGCAAAAGTGATATTCCACAGTAACACAGCATTAAAAGGAGACTGTGAGTTTCAAATGTTAGACTGTTGTACTCTTAAAAACTAGTCAGAGATATAAATGGACTTAATGAAAAAAGGCCCCAGCCAATGATTCTTCCAAGAAACTGTGAAGATTTCTGCATACCTCATGTGATTCTGTAAGTTTTGTGGTCTCTAACTAAAGTATATAAAACTGTTTCTCTTCCTCATTTGTTATTTATTTCTGCATGCATCCCAACTGCCAGTGTTGATCCCCTCACTATTCATTCAGCAGAGACTGGAGAGTAAGATGTAGATAAGATCCTGTCAAAGACCTATACTGGGAAAATATTTCCTTTAATTTTTTTCTTTCTTTATTTTAGCTTCAGTAAAATCATAAAAACCCTCAAAACAGAGCCTACTGAGTATCCTAGAGTCCATTTAAAAGCCTTCCCTGAGGCTGTTTAGGTTGTTGCTTCCCGCTGTAGGCATTAGAGCATGAAGCCACCATCAAGAACTCTTTTTAGCAAATATTACTATAATAAAACTTCTTCTACTTCCTCAGATAAGTATGAAAAAATAAAAAAGAAAAATAAAAAGAAACTTTTGGTTCATCGATCTTCAAGTATCACAACTTTTCATAAAGCAGAAAGCTCAAAGTTCTATTTCAACAGAGCCTTTTGGGACAATGTAATTTCTATTCTACAGCAGCACACAAGGAATGATGTGTCTACGCTGTCTCCTGGCAGCACTGATTATACTACATCTTTTAAACCTGTTATCAGCTCAGACTGAATACTGATGCCTTTCTGTACAGGTTGGCACAATTTGATGAGAAAATCATCTTTTCCTGACTTTAATTCAACCCACTGGCATTTTCTAGTGCATTGAACTCTCACTGTCCCCCCAGAGGCACATCTGGGGGCAGAATATTCATAATAGATAGGTCTAAGTGCAACTCCTCCTCACAGTTTCCTCACCCACTGCAGTACCTGCAGGCTGGACATGTACAAACTCTTAGAGATGTCACCTCTGTGAGAAAGATCTTTCCTGAAAGAAGCAATATATGGTACTTCACTGCAAAAAATTCCCATTTTTTCTGCCTGTTATCGCCAAGTATCTTACCTCTTATACCTTTATACCGTTGTCTCCCATCTCATCCTCCCTCCAAAATCAATCCTACAATGATTTACAGTTGTAGAGGATATTCTCTTTCCTATAACTCCATTTTTCCTTCAAGAAAAGATGAGAAAACTCCCAGCAGGCTGAATGGAATATTAAACCCGAGCAGAGACAATGGTCTCTTGACAAAGTGGTCAGTGCTTCATCAAAATATCTGGCAACTACGGAAATTAACCCATATGAGGCTCTGCTACTAAGACTACAAAATGAAGGTTAGATTTGAACAGTGGTTTTAGCAATAAGAAACGTGAAAATACACAAACAAGTAAATACCATGGTCCTCTGACAAAAATTGTGAAGTGTTAGGTAAAAAAAAACAAACAGCAAAACAGGTGTTACATCTGCCTTCCTCTGAAACACAGATGTATGGAGTCTCTGGCTATCACAATGCAGAAGTGGAGTAAAAGCAGAAGTGCTAGATAAAAGCTGAAATAGGCTGCAACTTGAAAACCAGCAAGAACAGATATTTTAAAAGCCCATTAAGAAGATTAGACTATTCAAAATATCCTGAAGTGGTGTTCTGCACCTTTGTAAAAGTTCAGACACATTTCAGCATCTGAAATGAGTAGCAAAAAGAGCAAAGGGCTTATATTTTCTGTTCTTAGCCTCACTACAAGCTTTGTTAGT
The DNA here is from genome assembly GCA_013400435.1 of Pycnonotus jocosus. Lineage (NCBI taxonomy): Eukaryota > Metazoa > Chordata > Aves > Passeriformes > Pycnonotidae > Pycnonotus > Pycnonotus jocosus. The sequence goes on along the minus strand of VWYP01005092.1, from coordinate 76,804 downwards.
AAAAGCCTAGTCTCCATTCTAGAATCACAAATTGAATTCAGCTGAAAAGATGTAATGCATTTGGCCTCTAGTTCCTTTACACTCAATAAATAGACACTTCAGCTGCTATGAAAATTGTTTCAGGCCACATCTAGAAAGCACAGCCCACACCACAAATGACATTTCATTATAAAAGCAAGTGATTTTCTCCAAATTTTAGGGGAAGCAGTGTCATGACTTCAGACTTATATGACATTTTTGATTTAGCTAACAATGGAACTATAAACCCAGATATTGCTAGCATTGCAAGGAAGTGAAGCTGACTTATTCATTGCTTCTGGTTTCCTCTGAAACTGATAGTCCACTTCAGGATGTGTAATGATGGGATCTGCAAGAAATTAATCTTACTAGGGTGAGTAGAAATGGCACAGACTGTTTAGTTCTTACCACTACAAAAATCATTCTTCCCTGCTGAGTTTTCAGTCAGAAACAAAGTGAGCAACATTCTTCTATTTGAAGTGCGGTTAAAAGATTTCTACTTTGGAATGAAAACCAGACAAATCTCTTCATTTAGAAGCTAAATTAAATTATAATAAGAGACCATGCTAGATGAAATTAAATGACGATAGAGACTTTTGACTGTCACTAAATCTGTGACCCACCAGATCCACAACGACTCCATAGATGGTCAGACACATATTGTGTACAAAAATACACCAATGTCCTTGCTAAGATGAAACCCTCAATACTGAGTATAAAACAAACCCAGCTCCACAGAAAACTTCATCTACAATCACCTTTTTTTTATTGTTGTAGTTGAGTAATAAATACATCAATCAAAGAATATGGTTTTGTCCTCTTTAGTCACTGACAAATGGACCGTGTCATACATATGGACAAAATGTGGCATATGAGGACAAATCTCACTGCTTGTCAGTCCATATGCTATGCATAGTGATTTCATATGGATTACCACCCACACAGCTCCCATTCTATTCCATGTTGATAGCAAAGAGGTGGACTATGATGCATGTGGCCAACAAGCCACATAGTAAGAAGAGATCTACTTACTGCTACCCAAGATCCAAATAGCAGATATGGCATCAAACACCTTGGCAGCAAATATTTGCTCAGGGAAAATGCACTGCTTCTGAGCATCCAGGCAACCCTTTACTTGTCTCCTTACTGCTCTTTGAGGGTCCTTCCTTGTTTCTGCCCCAAAACCCAAACCACTGCATAGTCAAAGAGCCGTGCAAATTGATCCCAAATCCATCCCAAACTCCAGCTAGCGACACACAGACTACAGTCTTACCTTCAAAATTGACAAGGAGATGAATGGATGATTTTGAGGGAATTAGAATGTAAGTGTTCAGGCATTCCTAAAAGCACAAATTCTCTGAAAAAACCTAGCTAGAGGTAAACTGAGGATTAAGAAACCTTTGGCTGTTTGGATTAAAGCACCAGTTTGAAAACAGCTTTTACAGAAAAGCCACAAATCTTTAAGCTAAACAAGTGATCATGATCAAGTACTTGACCATAACACAGGACACACACCTCACCCAACTATGCAATCTTGCTCTATTTAGTTTATGAATCTTAACATAAGGCTCAAGAATTACAAGCTTGTCACACTTCTTGATGGCCATATTTAATTGCCTGCCTTAAGAAAACTGAAAAGCAGTAGAGTATTTCTTGTTATGGAAACACATCAGCTTGGACTCTGGCTTTCTTTAGTATTTACATGTTTTTACTACTTTAATAGGCTACTTTGTTTCAGAAATCCCAATTGCTAGGTAATTCTGCATTGCAATCGATTTACCTTTTAATTTGATTCATATTAAAATAAACACCAAGTTGACTGGGTTTCTTAGAGCTCTCACAAAAGTGGAAAAAATTTAGGAATTTTTTTCTTATTGTTGAGTTTTTACCTTTTTTCCCCCCTCTTTCTCTAAGAGCTACTTCTTTATTAAACCAAGTTTTCAGTGTACTCCATTGTGGCCATTTAACTTCTTCATTGATAGATCCCTACTCTTGCAGAATCTGTTCTAGCATAGGAGGGAACAAATAGTTCACAGTGGACTGATAACCTACCATGACTCATTCTCATCTCCAGATGCATTTTGCCAAAGCAAATGTGTTTTTGCTCATTTTTTCAAATTTATTTATAAATACATGAACTTAAAAGAGGAGAATTTCAATATGCAATTGTTAAATGTAATAGCAAAAAATGAAAGTCATTGCCCTAACTGAAAATCCCTTTTTTAACCCAAACAAGAACAGAATTCTTTTTAGGAAGGACACTCATCTTACACATTTTTTTTTTTCCTTATTCCTACTCATGCATCAGAAAGGTTGGCCTATGTTCCTAGGTTTGTTCTTTATATTTTTGTTTTTCTTTTTCAAAATGGTCTTTCTTCCATGAAAAGAAAACTTTTACATGAATGATCACTGGTTTTAATTAGTCATAGGATTCCTGCTATGCCAAATATCTTGTTTGGCTGTTCTAAAGTACAAAAATATCATCTGCTTCCTTTCAACCTTCAGAATGAAGCAAAATGCCCCACTGGATACATATTTTTCATAATTTCATCTACCACTTATGAGATGACAAACTTTCCCACTGATACACCTATCTCCATGATCCCTGGGGACAATACAGTCTGTACGTGAGAACAGGCCCAATAGATAAAAGAATAAATTTATTGATCTTGCATTGTAGTGACACTACAGTGACTCCATTTGTGACCTAATAGAAGTTACTTAATGGCTGCACTTAGCCCACTTCTCTTGCCCATGACAGAAGGCTAACATTCTTCTGCCTTGTAAGAGAGTAATGATACTAAAATAATGTGAACACCTTTCAGATAAGTACAAAGGTATAAGCTCCAGGGGAAAGAAAAAAAAAAAAAAAGGTAATTATTTGACACAACAAATGTGTCAGTATTTTTTTTTAATAGTATTTGTTTCTGAAAAAAAAAAAATCTCAGCAGCTTACCAGAAAAAAAGCATTTCATGTAGTGTAATCAAGGTTTTCTTTTGACAAAATTTTTTGCAATAAATATTCCTCCCTAAGATTTTTGTCTCTTAAAATATATATTGAAATTCTCCCTAAAATATTTCTTGCTCCAAACAGGAGTAATAGCTAATATTTTACTTCTCTAAGTAAAAAAGAATTGACACTCTCCCCCACATTTGCAAGAGGCAGAAAAGAGATGACTAGCTAGTTGGATTGAAGAAATAAAACATGAGCAGATGAGTATTTTCTAATATTTACTTAGTACAGGCTTGGTCTTTCTGTAGAGTAGTTCCAAAGTTATATTCCACTGTAAGAAGTAAGTCCAAGGCTTTAGCACAAAGCATACTACCTGCATTCAAATGAAATATAAATTACTGTGTTCTGATTCATTTTGCATTCTTGCACAGTTATTGGGAAAGGCCTGAAAGAGAAGATAAAAGGAAAGTCATAACCTTTCTTTTGTATTCAAATGGTATCCCACAAAGATTACAGGTTCCCTTTTTAGTGTTCGTGACTTTCCAACCTACAAAACTGAATTAGATCCGAGATTCTTTGAAGGCACATCAAGGTTTCTGCAGGACCCAATCAGACTATTTCCCATCATTACTATATGAACTCACTCTGTCATGTTTTCTGAGTAGTATTTTAATTAATTCCCATTTCTTTCATCTCTAAGATTGCTAAAAAATGTTCTTAATAATACTGAATACTCCTGAACTTCAGGGCATAGGAATCATTTATACAGCACCTACCTTATTTTAAAAGCTGTCTCATATCATTTAGATGAACATCTGCATACTAAAAGAGTTCTTGAATTTCCAACACATTTTTTCCCACAACATGCATGTTCAGCCAGTTTCTGCGAGTGCAAGAAGAGTTTTAAAGTTCTACATAATTTCACTTGTTTAATTAAAATATGTAGAGGGGGGAAGAAACAAAAATGTCTTCAGGAAAATCCCAAACAAACAAACAACAAAAACCCACAAAATAGGTCAACAATATTTCACCTATAATACTAATACCTTCTGAAAAGCAAGTACATCATTCCTACCTAAACTTCAAAACCTGAGAGATTTTTATTTTTTTTTTTTCCTGTGAGGTTTGTTCTCAGTTGCTGCAGTGGGAAGCTCTAGTGTGGTGCTAGAGAAACATGGGTGTTTCCTGATCTAGGGGAATGCTAGAGGAGCAGAGATACCTGCCAGGAGCTCACAGTGGCAGATTGGGCCACAGTGGCTAATGAGACCTGGGTGAGGCCAGAAGCCGTGTCAACCAAGCACCTCAACCCTATAAAAGAAGTCCTTGTGGAGTGCCCATAGCCAGGGGCTGGGGTGTCAGCAAGGGCATGGAATGACACCTGGAGCAAAAAGGGGCACAGGAAGGGCATTGAAGCCCAGGCAGCTCAACCAAGGAGCACTGTTACCCACTGAGCAGAATCCGGTGCCTCTCCAAGCTCTTCACCCACCATGACTGCCCACACAGTCATCTATCCAATGGGATCACAATATCATCCAGGTTTATATCGGATATTATGAAAAATTTATTTATCAAAAGGGTCATCAAGCTGCACAGGGAAGTAGTGGAGTCACCATTCCTTGATGTATTTAAGAAGTGCAGAGATGTGGCCCTTCAGGACATGGTTTGGTGATAGACTTGGGGATGTTAGGTTAACAGTTGGATTTAATGATCTTAAAGGTCTTTTCCAACCTAAATTATTCTATTCTTTGTAATTTATTGAAATGCAGCATTTCTCAGCAGCTAATAAATTATCTGTCATATCATTCTCTGCCCTCAGATTTTGCTGGTTAGGGTGTTAATCTTGAGGGATGAGAGTAGAGTAGTTCCATTTAGCAGTTCAAATCTGCATAGCCTATACTAAAATCTCTTCCAAGGATCTGTAAAAACACAGTTCATTGTAGCATCCAAGCATTTTTCAGTCCCTGAATTTATAGACTATTGGCTTCATAAACAGCATCTAATCTTTTACTGACTTTCCAGAGGAATGGCTACAGAATATTTTATTTTAGTGGGGCCCGGATTTGGATTTTCTTTAGTGAGTGCTGCTGAACTTTAAGCCCTGCTCATGACTAGTTCAGAATATACCTGCACTGCATTGGACCAGAGCCAGTGAGCTCTCTCTTACTCCTCTACTTTCCTGTAAAAACCTCTGTTTTACCTGAGCCAACTTTTGGGACAAGGTTTCCAGCTTAAAATGCCAGGTATCAAGGAATGGCTTTGAAAACACAGTCTGGACAGTGCTGAATCCTCAGCTTTGTCCTGACATTCTATGGGAAGATAATAAACACATAAAAAAGCTGGTCTGGTGTGTATTTTGAGGGCTAACTCCTTGACAAACATAAGTGCTATTACCTCAGCTGGTATTCCTCTGAATGGGAAGAGGTGGGGGCTGCTACAGGAGACTCAAGACAGAAAGCATCAAATGCTATTTTACAACATCTGCAAAGCCACAAACGTCTGCTATCAGATTCAATTACAGTAATCATCCTGAAACATCCTGCATCGGAAAAACTAAACACACCATCTTTCCTGTTGGAATGAGGCAGGGAAGAGAGATATGCTGCTGTCACTGTGCCCGTTGTCTATCCAGCCTTTTCAGAAGTAATTTATCAAGAGCATTTTATGTGTCCTAGGATAAGGGCCAAGAACTATGAATGTCAGTGTCTACTGACAAGGAAGATAATGCAATACCTTTTATTGGACCAACAAATTAAATATTATGCTTTAGCTTTCAGGTCAAAAAAGCTCTGTCTTTTGGATGCTGTCAGTATTTCCAGAGTATGGCATTTAAATGAGGCAACTGATTTAAGGTATTTCAGCCGTCCAACATCAATCACATCTCAGGGCTACATCAAAAAGAAAAGACTTCTAGGAGAAAAAGACAGGGAAGGTGTCTCTAGGCCCTATTTCCTGTTTTAGAGAACCTGTCCTGATGTCTCTAACCTAAAATTATTCTATGCTTTTATTCAAAAGTGTTACACAGCTTGTGTAAAAATTGTCAAAATAAGAATCAGATGCGGATATACACAAGGATTTTTTACACTGCCTAATTAATTTGAAAGTGGTGCAGGAAGCATGAAAAAGAAGTATAAGATTCTTAGAACATCTTCCAATGAAACTGATGGACATTGAGAAAAACAACATAGAGAGAGAAAGAAGAATTAGAGCTTCATTTAATTTAATATAAATTAAGCTAGCTAGAGGAAAACTAAAAAAAAAATTGTCAGGAAAAACAAAAAGACAAAAATTCCTGTGAGCCAACTGCTCTGACCTAAGCAATTACTTATCTGAGTAACGACAATTTTTTTATGCATAACTAGCTTTTTTCTGTGAAGGTTCATTAAAGATCAGATCATATTGTCAGTAAAGATTCAAGTATTGGAAATGCAAGAGTAAAACTTTAAAATTTTCAAAATAGTGATAAAAGTATCTTGCTTACTGCCTTTGATTGAAACTTTGAAAACTATAATCATCACAAGTGTAAATGAAGTTTTTTACCTGTCTTGTTCAGATGAGTAATATAAAATGTTACATTACTTTCTGAAATGGTGTATAAGAACTGCAGAATCTGAGAATAAAGACCTTCTCAGATCTAAACCTCCTTCAAGAGGCTGAGCTAGGCAAGGAAGTCTAGACAAAATGCTGACAAGGGCCCCTCTGTAACCTCCCGGCAAAGCTGTAGCTGGCCAGGAAAACTAGAACAAGGGCATACATTCCTCCCTTGCTTGAAATCCCTCAGCTTATGGATAAACAGGTTTCCTTAGGAAAGGATTTCTCTTAGGCTTTCAGCTGGTAAGATGCCTTGGGCTGTTTTTCCAGATAATTTCTTTCACTGATGCATCTTTAGGGAGATAAGAAACCATTTCATTATTAATAACTCCTGATGCTACATATGAAAAAACCAGATTATTCTCATCCTACTTCATAGTGACAAGTAAGTCTCATATATAACTTCCACCACTCTATTTAATGCTTTTACATCTCTTCCAGAATTGTCCCCAAATCCCTTTCTCTTCTCACAAGACTTAACTGCTGATTCCAAGATAATGACAAATCACTGTACATTTTAATCCTTTTTTTCAACAGTAAATTAGTACTGTCTAAGCTAAAAGATGACAGTAGCAGTCATTAAACAAGTTTCTTTAGTTCCCAGTGTAATGGAAGAATCGCAGCTAGCAATATGCAGTATCTTTAAAACAATTATGTAAGGATGCTGGATCACCGGTACCTTGGCTTAAAAAGTTTATGGAGCCCTCAAAATCAGGAAACTGCTTAACCTACACTTTGCAAAGGACAATTGTATACCTTGAATGCACAAAAACATTCTGTTTCTTTACAATGAAAGCAGAAGATGTAGTTGTCCAACATCTTAGACTCAAAAGCCTGTCACCAAATTAGAACAAATTAAGAAATGTAATGCACCTAAGCAATAGTCAGTATCTTGGTTTCTGTAGATTAAAATTTCCTATTATTTGAAATAAATTACAAAGTACTTTTTCCTTGTTTTCTATAATAGTCCCTATGGTATTATCTAAACATTTTCTAATATATTGCTGATGTTGTCAAAGTGTTGATAACAAGTAGCAAAACAGCATTATAAACAGTATAAATAGTATTGAGTTATTTGTTTTAGTGTTTGTTTGGTAGGTTTTTTCCCCAGAGGTTCTGAATCCTTTAAAAGACAAGCAAAAATCATAATCTGATAAAATGGAAGTCTCAAAAGAAGAAAAAGAAACAACATCTTCAGGTTAGACAGCCAGATTTTCAAATAGAACAGATCTTCGTGAGATGAGATAGTCCCAATGATTTTAGTAAGGTTGCCCTTGATCTAACTGAGAACCTGCACTTTTAGTACTGGGTAAAACATCAGGAAACTGGGTAAAACATCAGCACTGGGTAAAACATGCAATATCCTGTTATAACTAGAGGCAAAATATTTCTTAGTCCACATGAAAAATGTGTATCTACATCAAAAGTAAAAGGATTTCCAATGTAGTCTCTTCTAAAGATGGCATAAAAACATTTCTATACTTCTTTGTGAAACAACATGATTATGTACTTGCACAGGGGTTCAATGTGAAGATATGTACACCCCTGCAGACCCAGCTCTCAAAATTTCACAATCTCATCCAAATATCACAACTCTCTTTTTTTCTGGAGATGACTTTTAGGAAGATTATTCTCAACTTCCTCAGCACTTTGAGCATTCAGTGTTGATACAGTCTTGAAGAACATACCAAAGTATTCCAATTTAGAAGTAAGCATCTTTTAAAATCAGACATGGATAGGACTTGAAACAAGCTAAATAAATAAGCGGCAAATGCTGATTTCTTAACATTTTTTACATCAATAGCTTATGCCTTCTTGATCAGACATGTCTATCAAATACTGATTACAGAGTTTAGTGAATTTCTATCAGTCAGTGACCTGTGAAATACAAATGAACAGATGGGATCCTGTCATCTGATGTTACACACTGTGAATTTCATTATCTATTATGTTTCTAGTTCTAACTTCAGATGTCTACAAAAGTTGGTTTAAGGCTTACCTTCAGGATCCATGTTTGAACTTTTTCTGTATACATAAAAATATCAACTGTATTCAGCTGCCCTTCCTGAAAGTCTGACTTTTCTTTCATTGTTAACAGTGAAACACTGAAGTTTTGAAAACATCAGAGACAAACCCAGTGTGAAAGTCCTCAAGGAACAATAGAGTTTTGCAACAAATACTGTACTTACTTAAATTGAAGCCCATTATACTTTGGAAAAGAAAGGTTTTCCTATTAAGTGGTTTAGATTAAGATTATAACAGTCTGTAAAATTCAATATATATTACAATTTCCTTATATATTAGTTTTAAAACAGTTTCAATCTGCTTCAACTATTAAAATAAAGTGATAAAAGTTTGCATTTCTTAAAATAAATTTTACAAATACTCAGATTCACTGAAAGCTTTATCTGTCATAAAAGCAACACAATTTTCTACAAGGTGTTTGACAACATATTTAAAAGTACTGAAACTGCCCTTGAAGACATAGATATTTTTTACTTTTTTACTGTTCAGTCCTTGCTAATAAAACACTTGAGAAAGGAAAACAAAATAATAGATGTTCCAATCATCTGATGATGCCTTAGGATTCAGCTTTTATATTTTTCAGATCCTGTACTGCTTTGGTGTATAACCCTGAAGCTCCATGGTCTGTCAGCTATAGTTCTCCCATTTTATTCAGGCAACACCATTCCTCTCCAGGCCTGAAGCTCAAGGACACCTTACTGTCTCAGGCCCTGAGAAATGTAAACAACAGTAAACTGGGGGGGGAAATTTGGAGTAAATGACTTCATTAACAGAAGCTGTAATTGGAGGATTAACCCCTAATATGTGCATGGACCAAACCTATAACTGTATGAAAAACTTGTGACCATCATCCATCTTGGGATAGCCCCTCTCAGAGGTGTTATACTGCCCAAGGTACACCTATTAAAGGCCTTCAATAAATGCCCACTTTTACTGTCTTAATTCTGTCTAGCCTCTGTTTCAGAGGCACCAGTAAAGGGCTTCGGATTTGGCTGATGACCTGATCTCAGACCTACTAGCACTTTCTTCTTCTGAACAGTCCTTCCCTGGTTTGTGATGAAGTTGTATGCTTCCTCACACAGATTCCAAAGGTCTTTCAAAATTACTTTTGCCTGTACAGTACTCCAAATCCTCTGTGTGTCCCATGTGCTTGCCACTCACACTTCTGAACTTTACTTAACTTAGCACCTGTTGGACATAAAAGTCTGTTTGATGAAAGCAGAGACACAGCTCTTGACCTTCATGACTGTGTGACAGCAGCTTTCAGGACAATGCAACACAGCTCACTTGACAGACTTCAGAGTTTTAGTACTCACACTAAAAAGTGATTTAGTTTCCACATCTTCAGAGACCAAACATATGCTTCCAGTCTGACCAAAATTAAGTTTACATTAAGAGAAACATTTCAACAAGAGTGAGGATTACAGTGTTTATCCAATTCCTCTTGTGACAATGCAGGGATGCTGAAAAGAGAGAGGAGAGAGGGAAATACTTTGCCCTGTAGTATCAGCTGTGCCACTTGGTTTTTCCTGAGACAAGGAAGTCTTTTCAATGTTTTAGAGATATAGTTGCAAATAAAGTGATCTCTCTTATGCAACTAAATATGCTACCTAAGAGGAGTCTGGACATCACTCAACCATGCAAAAAAAGTTAACAGAAAAAACTGGAGACGCCATGCATTTCAGGACTCCATTTATCAATACTGAGAATAAGAAGAAATCCAAAAGAGGTGTGGAAAATATTTATCTGCTTAGTTAATAGGCTGTATCTCCACAGAGAAGATTTCTGGTTGCCTAAACAAATAGACTAATATTTTTATTCTGTGGAGACTCTAAGTAATGGGACATGCGTACCAAGTCCACTTCATAGGTTAAAGTCTATTCTAAAAATCAGACTATGCACACATTTCAGAAATGTTCCTCAAAACAGAACTGTAGTCACAAGTCTCTGAGCACACTAACTCTTCTTAAAGCAACACGCTTCTACAACATGTTAAAAATAAATAATATTAACAACTAGAATATACAAATGCAATATTTACTAATATTTGCTTTTTATATGTCCAAATACACTATGTTATGTCTTTTCTGTTGGGTACATTTCTGTATTCTCTCTCTCAATAAGTTTTGTTGAGTTGACATTCTCAATATTAAGGACCATTCAATGCATAAAGTACATGAAGTAGAACAATGCAAAGGCAATAAGATGAATGAAGAGGCACTACAAAGAGAATAACCATTCCAGGAAGTTTTCTGTCTTCTTCAGACACAGTTATTTACTGTTAAATGTGCTCAGCAGCAGTGTGAGTGTTTTACAGCTGTGATATAAAAGCAAAATCTTGATTACTTTGTTCTACTGGTAACAAATGCAACGTGCAATAATTACTAGATTTAACTGAAATTTTCTACTGCTTGACTATTCAGTGAGCAGGTAAACAAATTAAATATGTTTTGAAAAATTTGCAGGGCTATGAAATACCCAGAGTTACATATTTTAACTGTTGCATGCCGATGTAAACAAATGTACTGCTGGATAATTTTTCCATTTCTGTAATTTAAATGGGTTTTGGTATGGTTTGTTTATTTTTTTAACCTTAATATTTTTTTCAGATTAAAAGCTTTACACATTTGGTGTTTGTTAAGAGCTTTTTGAACAGAGAAAAGTTGGCTGCAGGTGTCAAATTTATTCAAAGATGCAACTATTATTCCATCAATTTGAACACAGGCTGAGAATATACAGAGGCTTGTGCACTATTATGCAGAGGCTAAAAAAAAAATGCATTTTGAGGTGATAGCAGTACTGTACAGAAATAAAAACAAAACTCTAAAATGGATTTTTTTCTAATATTGAATGGAAAACTGAACTTTCTTCATGTCTACTATGTTAGACAACAGAAATTTTGGCTCT
>VWYP01005092.1:54877-65274 GCA_013400435.1 Pycnonotus jocosus | reverse complement strand
TAATTGAAGGAAATGTGTTCCCTTAATTACAACATCTAGAATTTAAAATTGTTTATATTTTTTGTCTTGTGTTTACACTACAAATAAAGAGTTTACATTCATGTACAGCACAACCTCTTTAAAACTGTCTTTAAAGCAGATGAATAATATTTATTTTCACCTATGGAGCCAACAGTAAAGCTTCCACTTAGAGAACCATGACCCAAGAATGGTAAAAGCACGGATCCATTCTAGCCAAAGAAGAGACCACTGCAATTTCCCATTCTGCCTTTTTCAAAGGGAGAAACACTATTTAAACTTTTTGTGGCTGAGAAGTAAATTTTTTAATCAAAAAAATAAAATCTGAAAAGTTGATTCTGTAGCATGATGAATTATTGCCACGCCTAACATACAAACGTCATTTACGCAAAAGTATTGTACACATAAAAAGTGGTTACAAAATGTGTGACAAAATAATAATTTACTTATTTTAAATTAGGACAATCACAGTGGAATTTGAACTATAAAAAGATACAGTGTTTATAACCATATAATACTGCTACATTGGCCAGCTGAGTACTTTTTTATTAGTCAATAGTTGTGGCAGCTCACAGATATTAGGTTACCTCTAAGGAAATAAATTATTTTTCCATTACTTCAATAGAAATTGACTAAGAATTGCAAAGGAGTACTAATAAAGATGTTGAATATCAATGCTTACACATTTTAAAGCCAGTACTTTCAATAGTTTTTTCCCTCAACCAGATTCTTAGATGTCCCAGAGATTTGTTATGAGATACCTTGTACTTCTCACAAATAGAAAGAGGAAAAGAAGATTAAAAATTCAACTTTAGACACATATTCTGCATAAATTAGAGTAATTAGGTTTAATAATATAATTAATTTATTTATTAATTAGGTAAGAAGGAAAGTTAAAAGGTTTCATCTACCTGTTAATATTGTCTTTAAACATTCCTTACATATAATGTGATAACAATTAACATGAAGGTAAATTGACTTCAAGGAACAGTTGAAAAAGAAGAAATCATTTTGCAATCTGGCTTAGAATTATCATCAAGACATTGAATATATACATGGAAATGAAAGAGGGTTAAAAATGCTTTGAGTTATATACCAATGCAAGGCAGCAGTAGCTAATTCAAACCCAAATCACAGTGTCTTAAAAGTCTACAAATAGTGAAGAAAACCTGATTAAAGTGAGACTTTGATTCACCTGGAAAGTAAAAGGAGATATGCACCTTTCCAATCTGTGCCCAGGAATTCACAGCATATTCTTAAGTGGCGGTGCTAACAATATTAACAATGTTGAACTCCAAATTCAAAAGGCATACTTTTTGTGTTTTCTATATTGCTATTAGTTTCTGACACTGAAAGACATTCTTTAAAACATCCAAGTAGAATATTAATGAGCACAGGAGGAATTTTATTTCAAAATAAACATTTGGAATTAGTGAGTCAACAACTGGAGTGGTGCCATAGTCACCAGCTCTGTTGTAGCTCCTGCCTTCCCTGTTAAGCCTTCTGATAAGGGGAAAAACAAGCTATTAGCATTCACTACAACATCAGAACATCATCACCACCAAAAGGAAAAACAGTCATCACCTAACTTCTAATCTTTCCCTTCTAGCAAGGGCTGAAAGAAAATACAGTTCCTATTCTTTAATCGCACATGGTTCTAAATCTCAAAATCCAAGTCTATATTTTTTTTTTCTGAAAGTGGCATCCGAGTCGAAATCTCTTCCTATCTCTCTTCTCCCAGAGTCTGGGATATCTTCTGTTCAAGCATTTCACTTTCAAGATCTAAATAACCAATCTCATATGTATCTATGTCTGACAGGAGTTTGTCAGAAACACAAAATTTCACATCCCATCCATCTCAAAGCTTTAAAATCTTAAATTCCCATCTGAGCACTGTCATCAGAGATGGCATCAGCAAATGAAGTTTAAGAGAATTTAAAACTTCATCATTGTTTTAAATTACTTCTTTTTTCAACACTAATGAGCATATTTTAAGTCCATGGGTAGGATTGCTTTTCTTCCTCCAGTTTTGAAATACATATTGTAAAGAGGATTTCTTTCACATATTCATCCAAGCAATGATGCCTGAATGTAAATTGAGATATTTTGTATGTAACTGCTTTTATCTTCCAAATCATACTTGCCTTCAGCGAAGCAACAGAAAGCGCTGATTCCTTTTCAAAGAAAACTTTGTGACAAAATGGCTCACACACCTGCCAGGGTAATAAAGGATCCCTTTTGTTAAACAAAACCAGAACTCTTCCCCCCTCCCCTGCATCATCACTGTTAATTGCTGTATTGTTTCAAGAAACAAAAATTCACAGAGAAAATAGCAACTGCATATACAGCACTGTGTATCTACAAATTGTTGGAAGCTAATTGGAAGAAACTTAAGCCAGTTATTCCAGTGCTTGTATTTCACAGTGCAGAGGCTTCAGGAAAACTAATTCTTTCATCTTTCTGGCTTTTAAAACCTTGATTTTCTTATCAGTTTACTTCACATGCAGTCACTGTTGATTTTCAGTAACTACTGCAGCACAAACTGTTATTTGAATTAGAAGAGTCACTGATTCAGGCAGAAATAAATTTCTTGGAGAAATTTCAGAGTTTCAACAACACCCACACCTCTGTGGTTTCAAACTAGGTGTGCTGCAAGGCACCAGGTGCAGTAGTTTCCCTCCCATCCCTTCTTTCAGACCATAACCCCTCTTGCTTGTGATTTTTATGAGCAACTGAAATAAGCTTCTGTTCAGTTATGATTGAATACATCAGGGGAAAGGTGGGACATGACAAAATAGAGGACAGGAAAAAAAGTCATGACCACAGCAAAAAAGCCCAAAAGAAACCCTTAAGTTACTATTCTGGGAGATGGCACTCATTACCAGGAAGACAGAGTGTTAGCACCTTTTTTTTCTGCAAATAATATTATTGCTGCAAATTAAGAATAATCCCTATAAAAATTGGAATACCACTTTAGTTTTATTGTCTGCTTAATTTAAAATCTTGTGTTTTCAAATTACAAAAAAAATAGAACTGAACTGTGTATTTAAAATAACTCCTTAAGGTCAATGACACCTCTAGTTTCTCAATGTAATGAAAAAGGGGTTTTATGGGGTTTTCGTAAAACAGACAAATCATCAGTGCTGCCCCACCAACCTGAACTAGGAATCATTGCCAAGGATCATGCACCTCTAACATGAAGACCTCACAGAAGCACTACCTGTTCCACAAGAACTTCTTGCTACAAAAAGTATCTGTGCTAAAGTCCCGTCCACTTGAACACTCATTTGCAGAGCCATTCTCAAACAGTACGCCAACTATGTCTCCCAAATTCAGAACTTAGCTCTGACCTTAAACTGCAACACAAATCTTTGGTTTTAAAATTTGTTACACAAATCTTTCTGGATCCAGCCTACAGAGCTGAGGTTGAGGGGATTATTATTTTTTAATTTATTTTTAAAAAGCAAGCAACAGCTCATAAATGGCTGTAAATATATATGTTTGACTAAATATCAATATCTGAATCATTCAACACAGACAACTTTTTGAGTCAGAAGTGAGAAGTCAGAGTTAATTCCATCTCAAACCAAATGTTCAGGAACATGAAAATCAGCTGAATTGAAAGTCTTTCTAAGGTATCCAATTCCTTTGATAAAGAACAGAAAATTTATACTTTTTCAGAGAGCCAGAATTTTATCCTAGAAACTCTTAGAACATATTTAAAGTAAAGCAGTGTCCTTAAAGCTGCATTTCAAAACCAGGTTCCATCTTATTTTTTATAGAGCATATCAAATTTAATGAGCTTTCTTAAAAAGTAAAAATCAAGTGATTAGACTTTCACTTTCTACTGAATGGGTTTACTTCATTCACATTTGAAAGTGGAGAAAATTTTAAGTATATTAAATTATTAATTTCCCCTGCTTCCCCATTAGAAACTTGCTTCTAAGGAGAAGACACTATTTATTCCTTTAGTAATGGGAAATCAGAAAGAGCTCAGTCCAAATCTTTTCCAAGGAGCAAGAGCCAACACACAGGAAGAAAAATAAAACTCCTTTAACAGCTGCAGACAAGCTACACTCCTGCTGTGGTGGTTGCATACAAGTATGGGCTGGTGTGCAAGGATGGGTGACAATAGGAAAACCAGTTTCATTAGTTCTGCTACTAATGGAACAGTTTGTTTTAGCTTATAAATGTTCTAGAAAAATGTAACAACTGTTAGAACCTTTGAAGATTACATTTGACCATTAAAGTGTGAAATAGAGAAATTTATGTCCGTTTTAATTGAAAAGCCTAATGCAACCTTTATGGTAGAGTTACCTCCTGATGTATTTTCAAATGTCTGCAGATGATTCTTCTGCTGTGCACATTTTACATATGCCAGGAGATTCTAACTAGGAGAATTAGATGGTGAGGACACAGAAAAATTAATGAAGATTCAATTAAGATGTTCATAATTAACACTTGAGAGTGATCACTTTGTCCTTTCTACCTTTTCTAGTTGTATAAAACAAAAGGGAAAAATAGTGCAATCCTAAAGGGGTTATTTTAGTATTTCTGGGGAGAATACCTCTCCACATAACGTATTCTCAAAGTGTAGACTCAACTTCTCAAAACTTCACCTGCAGCACTAAAAAGAATTCTTCTATTGTAACTAGTCAAGTTTGTGCTCTTGTGAGATAAAACAAAGCTAATGAAGCTGCAAATCCTCAAGCATCAGAAAGACAATTCTGCTCTTTGATGTATCTGACGTCATACAAACCTTGTGCACAAACCACCTTGCCCCTGAAGAGTGTAAGTTATAGGGTCAACACATGAGCTTAAAATCATTGCCCCTTGTCCTGTCACTCCAAGCCTTGGAAAAATGTCTCTTTCTCTCTTTTTTATAAGCTCCATCTAAGTATTGAAAGGCCACAATCAGGTCTCCCCAGAGCATTCTCATCTTCAGGCTGAACAGACCCAGCTTTCTCAGCCTGTCACCAAAGTGCTCCAGTCCTCTGAGCATCTTCATGGACGTGCTCTGGACTCACTCCAGCAGGTCCACATCCTTCTTAATCTGAGGAACTAGACACACTATTCCAGGTGGAATCTCAGCAGACCAGAGGGGCGGAATCCACCCCTCCCTTGTCCTGCTGGCCTTGCTGCTTTGGATGCAGCCCAGGATACCACTGGCTTTCTGGGCTACCAGTGCACATTACTGGGTCATGTCCAACCTCTCATCCACCAGTAACCTTCAGTCCTTTCCCTAAAGGCTGCTCCCAAATCTTTCATCCCTGAGCCTGTCTTGGTACTTGGAATTGCCATGACCCCGGTACAGGATCTAGCAATGCTAGTCTACATATATATATAATCACAACTGTGTGTCTGACCATCATCACACTGAGATGTACAACTCACGGGGGGCATATTGTGAGTCAGACCGATCCCTCACTATCTGCATGGAAGAATTTGTATTCCTTTGTCCTCAGATTCAAGCTGTAGTCAGGAGCATCTCATCAGGTTTCTGCAAAAGCTCTTGCCTTGAGTTTGATGGCACAAGTTGATCAGAAAACCATAAGTTACTGGCTGTATTTAGATCAAAAATGTTTGTAAGAAATAACATAGGAAACCTGTCTTCACTTCAAAATATGTGTTTGCACCATCTAATGGACAATTGCTAGCTGCATTACTGAAACCAGTGAGCTCTTTGGTCCATTTGGAATACTTTGAATACTCTGTCAGAAGAGATGTGGTGCATTCAACTCGCTAGTTGAGGTCAAAACAAGTGCAGCAGCAAAAATCCCACTTCAGTATCTGATAGCTTTTCCACAGCTTATGGAAGGTGGGGAGGTGACTGCTGAGTGGGACCTTAGACAGATGATTTGATAGAAAAAAGAAAAATAGCTGTTGGGTGGCACATAGTCACAACTTCATTTAAACTGGTGATTTAAGGCTAGGAAACACAATTTGCATCTTTACTGTACAATATAGAAAAATGTCATGGCTGCCAGTATACAATGAGATACTAGAGGAAAAGCAAATTCTGAAGAAAGAACTTCAATCATTAATACAAACCCCTATGACTCAGGCAGTCTGGGCATGGGGCAGGAAAACTCCCTCTTTTAGAAGTTTCATAGAAAATAATATCCCTATAATTTTCTACAGAGGATTCAGAAATCGAATGTTTCTATAAGGTGCTCAATTTTGCAAATACTAGATACTACTGGTGACCATTGATTAATGTGATAGTGGGACTATAAGTTTTATATAATGTTTAAGGAGTTTAATATAGAATTTCATTATGAGTTTGGGTTTTTTTTTTTAAAGGGGCAATTTTATGAAATTAAATTGAGAGCAGGACAACCTAGCAGTTCTTTGATTTCACCTTATCCAGATAGCAGGAAGCAAAGCAGTATGGGACCAATCAGACTGCAAAAAACCCCTCTCTTCAAGGACACAGTATCTCTGTTTTATCTCTATAATTTCAAACATCACTGTTCTTGGATTACCTGTCTTCCACAAGTTTTCCTTACATCATAATATTTCTTCTTAATTCAGTTATCTGGGGATTCTCTTGTACCTATTTCAAAACTTAAAGTTTATATACAGAGTTAATTGTTTCATCTACAAGATAAGAGAATGAAATAGTATTATCAAGACTCAAGAATATTATTAGATCTGGGAAATATTTTGAACTGTTTTGATGGAAAATTAAATTTATGAGATTTAACTTGCAGTCAAATCTGCTGTGAAACCACTTACTATTTTATAATTACAATAAGACACTTAAACTGAAAAGTGAATTGAAAATTAAAAGCAGACGCTTTGTCTCTTCTGGCATTCTCAGAATACCTTGGTTTTATAACAAAATTAGTCTCTCTCTTCATGTATTATGATTTCAGAAATAAAATTTATTTCAGAAATGTATTGGGATAAAATGGGATAATTTCCCATCAGAAACACATTGAATACTTAATGCATTTTAAATTATACATTTTTTTGCATTGAAAATTTTTCCAGGATTTTTGTACACTTTTGGATAGCTTTTCCACTCTGTTCATAATTTATACCAATTCAGTTCTTCTGTTTTGAAGTCAGCTGTTAAAGATTCTACATAGCAAAGCAGTGACTCTCAGCATGTGAATCCAAGAGAAGAGCTTTTCCAGACTTTTGATTCTGAGAATAGAATTATGCATCTCTATTTAGTGAATTTTTTACTAGTTTTTGTGGATTTAAGGTCTTATAAGTGATCCAGAAACCCCTGTGAAGGTCAAACCTTCTGCTAGTTCAATTAATGTTCAATTAACTATTCAAAGAACTTTTTTTCTCAAAGAGCCTGAAACCTAGGATAATCTGGTTCTAGTTGGTCAGACTTATCTCCTTTTTCAGCACTGTCAAATTGATTCTTGAATCATCTATGCCTCCAGGGTTTCTATCAGGTCATTCTGTAGAAAGTCAAATGCAGGGTTAAATGTCTAACACAGAGAGATCCCACAGAAGTTAGAGATTTAAGCAAATGAGAAAATCAGGGTCTTTCCTGTCAGTAAGATACAATCAAGATAGCAGTGCAGATCATATGTGGGTCAAACCAATCTCTTAAAATGCCTGATTTGTTGAGGGCCATCTAGTAGGCATACCCTGAGGAATAACTCTGAGATTTCCTTAGTACTGTTTGCATCAAAAAGTCTCAGAAGTATGTTGAAGGGGGAGAGCTACTCTAGAAGCACGTGTATAAATGAAAAAGAGCTTAGTCAAATGTCCTAACAAACAGACTAGAGTCAGGGAGCCAGCTGTTGCTGCTTCTCTCACTTCCAGGGTGCTCTACATTTTTTGCATATTGGTCAAGTGCTGGAAAATATGGGTCTATGACTTATCCAAATGCTCTGGCAACCTGATTTTAAGACTGATACTTATCAGCCAAGCACCTTCAAGTCCAATAGTTACATGAAAGTTTCTCTATGAATCTAGGCTAATTATATTATTGGACCCTTATAATAAATACATAATATATAATATATAATAAATAATATATAACATATAACATATAATATATAACATATATATTATAGCATGCAGCACTTTTTCCTTCCAAATCTCAAATATATACATAAGAGAAGGGCAAGTTAGATTGTTTTAAATATGAGCATGCAGATGGCAGTTTATAGGTATGTTTATCTGCATTTGAGCTCAAGCCATTATTTATAAACTTATCATTAGCTAAACCAATACTAATATTTAGGAGACAACAAAATAATACATTCTTCCATGGGAAATTATATCTTTGAAGGGAAATTTTCCCCATGTTATTTTTTCTCTCTGACCAAAACTACATTTGAGTCATTAAGATGAAGAATTTTCCCTTTTAAATCAATGAAGGTTTCAATTCTGATTTCAGTGTAAGAATGGTGACAGCTAGTGAATTACAGGTTCGTGTACACCTCTCTGACTCAGATTTATCAGCAGGGTCAGGCACAGCAATGCAGGAATAGCATTGCAAATACAAAGGTGATTGTTCTGCCAGCTAGGTGTAAATTGTCCCAGCAGTGCACGGTGAAGCCTTTCTTTTATGTGTAAATTAATTGCAGTAACTATCAAACTACAGCTGGTAAGGCAGCCAGCCGGGCATAAATGGGAATTCCAGACTGCCAGAGTCTTCCTGCTGGAAAAACAGCATCTTCACAACATGAGTCTTCAGCTGTTTGAGATGAAAAACCAGAAAGGGAAATTGCCACCTCACACACCTGACTTGAAAGTGAGCATCTGAGCTCTGATGCTCTAGATAGAGCCAAAAGCACAACACAGAAAAATCCTTCATGGCTGGTTATACGACACAGCACAAGATCAAATGTTTGAGGTTTCATGGTTTTTCATGCAAACTGGACTTGAGCTACATTGCCTCCAAATAGAACTGCTAGTTTCTATAGTTTCTTATACTTTATACTAAGTATATAAAGTATACTTTCTTTATACTTACTTATCCCTTCAATCACTTTTTTAATCTTTTGCATATGGAGATGAACACCAGTTAAAAGAAAACAATTATACAACAGAGTGGCAGCCCCATGATACAAGGTCTTCAACAACAGTAATAGGAATTTTGAGATTTTTCCTCTTCATTCATACTCCTGCATCTCTGCGACACAACCATCCTTTGATCAGGCTCACTGAACATGCATGAATCAAAATAAATCCAGAGGAAAAAAGTTATTATAGACAAAATATGAAGTTGAGGTGAGAACCTCAAGCAAACATCCTTCTTTTCCAGAAAGCTCATAAAATCCAATTCTACTACAATATCAAAAATGTATTTAAATTTTATGGTCTAATTGAGTTTCAAAATAGTGTTTTTACTGCAGTCATTTACTGAACACTTAATGTTCAGATAGAAACTAAAAAGGCCAGTTATAGAAATGATGAATAATGACTAAAAAAGTCTCTTCAGCTTCAAAAAACAAACAAACGAAAAAATCAATCAGAGTCCTAAGTTTAATTTACTTCTGCACAATAACACAAACAATGGACTTCCTTTTCTGTTTTATGAATTTCTCACTCCAGCAAAGATGACACAGGGAAGTGTAAACCTCTAAATCTCTGCATAGACCACAGGCGTGGATGGATTCAGAGCTTAAACCAAGGTGGAACACAGAGCAGAAACCAGCAAGTTCATTTATATCCTGTGTGCTTGTGAAGAAGGGCGCTGTTCCTGGCTGAAAACACACTGATGAGAATATCTGTGCGGGACACTTATCTCCCTTTCCCTTTTCTTTTAAAACCTGAAAGTTCATTTGTATGGGATCTGGTTGTAGAGAAAGCCGATTTGGAAAAGCATTTTCTAGGCTATGCTGATCATCCAAGGTATAAATAACAAATTGAGAATAACCTTTCCTGGAATAAAGCTTTTATCAATCAAAACAAGGAGGAAACACATCCACTCATTTACAAACACAGAGCACATAATCTATTTTTGCTTCTTTGCACCTGCTCACTTGACAAGCTACCATCAAACAGGGAAGAATGCAGTTGTGATTAGGAATTAAGAGTACAGATCTCATACTGTTGAAAATCCCCAATGGGCTTGTCCACTTTTAAAAAATTGCATTAATTAAGAAAATTTACATCAATATGTCTGACTCAAGATTGTGCTTGTCTGTGTCAGCTGTTCCTAAATCAAGCCCAGTGATTATTAATTTAAGTTTTCAGGACCATATATAAACATGCCCACAAGCCTAGCTGTAATTACACAATAACAGCACAAACAGCCTCTAGAATTTCATATTTTCAATATATGATCCCTATCTTTAGAAAAAAAATGTTGGCCTACAAAAATACCAGAACTTGAAAATAACTGAGAAGGTGACTTTTTCAAATAACTTATGAAAGAAAAGAAGAAAAGGAGAAAAAAA
>VWYP01005092.1:0-54835 GCA_013400435.1 Pycnonotus jocosus | reverse complement strand
AAAAAAAAAAAAAAAAAAAAAGAGTCAAAGCCAGAAGAGAATGATGATGGATTAGAGGCCTTGGAGCCTGAAAGAGGAGGCCTGTGGATACGAACTGCTGGTAATTCACAACTATGACTTCCTAAAGTGATTTTGAGTTATTTTAGATAGATGACAAGAAGTAATTTTTTTACGCTTGACTTAAATATGTTTCCAAAATACCTTTTTCTTGACACTGAATATGAATTTTGACCATAGAGAAAGAGCATATTCTTTAAGAAAGCTCAATGACAAACATAACAAAACAAACAATCAAATGGAAAGAAACCTCTAAGTAAAATAAAAATGTTTATCCAGAATGGAGTCAGTGATTCATATACCTCTCTAAGTTCAATCGGATTTCTCAAGATGCATTCCTCAATTGCAAGATAAAATGTAGTGGAATATATCCTTGGGAGATTAAGCCAATTTTCATCACTTTAGATATTGCATGGACAGAAAACAACAGGCATGAATTTGTTCATTTAATGAAAATATCTCTTTTCCATTACAATCAGTTTTGACAGAAAGTGATTGATTATTAAAAATTAAAAAGCAGAATTGCAAAGTCATACTTATTTGTGAATTGAAACATCACAAATTAGCCACTTGGTAATCCTGACATACAAATCCTTTAGTTAAAAACATAAACAAGGTTCAAATATGCTCCCAGCAAAAGTATCCCTTTAGCTACTATTGTCTATCTCTCCACCCACATTTGCATCCTTCCTGCCTTTACCTAGTAAAAAAGTATTTCATAGAACATTCACCAGAAAAAAAACAGTTTTCTTGGATTTTGTTTTTTTTCTTTAAAAAACCCACACAGCTATTCTTAAATAACTACTAATTCTGATTCTCCCTATTTAAATTCAAGGAACCAAGTGGATGACGATCCGACAAAACCCGTTCTTGATATGCATTTTAATAAAAATCTAAATCACTAGAAGGTGTAGGACAGATTGCACTGCCATAAAAACCCCATGGAAATCGACATCTTCTCCAAAAGTAGTACCTGAGATACCTTAAAGTGGTATAGAACTCCTTATGAACTATGTTAGTTTGACAATATGCTTTTATATATACTTACAAGTAAGGCATTTACACATAGAATAACACAGTAAAAGAGAAGCTTCTCTCTATATATACATGTGCATATTTTGTATATATATTTACAGGTATTGTATATACACATATCTACATACATACCTTTAGACAAGGGCAGCAGCAATCCCTAATTATGTTGCATGAACATTACAATGCACTCCAAATATAATTGTGAGTTTTCAGTGCATCATTTCAGTTCAAAAAGCTCAAAAAATCAGCAGAAGAGAGATAATATTCCCCTTATGAGCAAAGTGACCTTTTTTCTGTGATATTAGAAATATTTTGACAATGCACATGTTACATATGATTTTTAGAACAGACATTTAATTTACCAAATGTATTTGAATAAATATTAGGAAAACAAATTTAACTTGTGAATGACTGAAACATCGTTGTGACATTATATTATCCAGGAAATGAGATTAACAATTAAAAAAATTTGTTTTCACATATGAAAACACTGCTGACAGCCAGAAAGCTAATTTCTTTCAACAGCTATCAAGCAGCTGCCAGCAAAGAGGACATTTTGATCATTGTGAATTTTATTTTTTTTAATTTTTATTTTTTAAGATATGTATCTGTCTTGCCTCTTAATAGAATCTCACAAGGGAGGTTCTTAGAAAAATATCTTGCCCATTTTGGCCCACAGCACCAATCTACCACTTTCCATCTCTCCCAGAGAAGACAATATCTAAGGGAGAAACAACAAAAAACGCCAAACCAAACCAAACCAAAAAACCCAAACCCAAAACAAACAAACAAACAAACAGGGCAAATGATGAAGTAAATAAGAGAATTCAAAGCATAAAGGAAAAGGAAAGCAAAATATCATGCTTAGAATTTTGTCTTTATCAATGAACCTCAAGTCAATTTTTACTAAGGTTCTTTGGATGTTTCTGTGGTTAGCAGCCACAGCAATATGTTCCACCCTCCTTCCATGAACCAAATCACATTACATTTTTAACATTACTTGAAGATCATTTCTTACTGCAGTGTTCACTGCTGAAGCATTGCATCCTCCCACACCATAAACCCAGCAAAATTACTATATGTATATGAAAAGAAACAAATAACAACAACAGTTTTATAGGTTGGCACAGCAACAAACCTCTTATAGGAATTGCCAATGGTTCTACTTTAACCAAGAACACTTTTGGAAGGGAAAGTTCACTAGCAGGCAGGTCAAATTGACCAAACAACCAAACTGTTTTGAACCTTGCAGGTTATACCTTGAAGAAATC
The DNA here is from genome assembly GCA_013400435.1 of Pycnonotus jocosus. NCBI lineage: Eukaryota > Metazoa > Chordata > Aves > Passeriformes > Pycnonotidae > Pycnonotus > Pycnonotus jocosus. The sequence continues at coordinate 52,472 of VWYP01005092.1, read as the reverse complement.
ATGAAACACAGAAATATATATATATTTTAATTATTATCAGTGAACATACAAGGGTTACCCAGCCTACTGCTCAGTAGAGAGTAACCAAGAAAGTCATACTACTGAACCAAAATAACATTGCAGAGTTAGGAGAGGTAAACAAGTACTGTACATATTTGCTTGGACTTGACTGCATCTAATCAGGGTCTGAAAAATGCACAAATCTCCCAGAGAACAGTCATTCATTGTTGTTTTCTCAGTCCAATGCATACAGTCTGGGGTGATAAATACATTAGCAAATAACATATTTATTTAGCCTTCAATATAACCAGCTGTTTCTCAGTATGGGCCTTGTGACTCTGTTTTATGGCTGAAAATACATTTGTTTGCATTTACAATGTATTCATGCCCAGGGTGCACTTCTGCAATGAATAGTATTGATCTGAATGGAACAAACTTTGGGAGACAATGGTAAGAAATACCCAGTTAATGAGGAATATGTTACCAAAACTAAAACTCTTCAAGACCTCTTAGATGAAAGACTAATGATGGATCAAATTAATCATACTGCCAACTATTTTATCCAGCATTGTGGATAAGTAGGCAGCTATTTTAAAAAGGAGACAGACATTAAATTAACTTGCAGATGGCCTCATTGCCTCTAATCAAAGGGCTGTTGAGGATGGTTTGAACAAACTTTTGTCCTATAGCAAGGAGTCCCAAAGAGAGCTACAGGCTCTGTGTTTCAACTTCATAAGAAAGTTGCTTGGAAGAACTGTAAGACAACGAGCTGACAACCGTGACATCTGTAGACTGATACTCTGGTACATGCTCTTTTTCAATCCAATAACACTTGACAATCTAATTTCTTTTTATCAGATTGTCTCAGGATTAAGATTGATTAAATCAGCTTTGTTCATTCCAAATGAAGTAGGAGTGACATTTATGGTCATGGGAAGGGATAGAGTGGTGTCTCAGAAAATCTTTTGGTAGATGACACAATTTCTTGCTAAATTGGTTCAGAGGCACTACAGGCCTTTGGGCTTTGAAAAAAAGGATTCTCAAAGAACAGCACAGACTTGAATCACTTATTTCTCATTAGTGATCTCAGAGAAAAAGTAATGGGTTTTCTATGTTGTATTTGACCAGCTCACTCAAGCTTGCAAGAATTGTCTTACCCTACAGTGGACAGAACTGAGCTAGTAAGAGAGAGCACAGTCATTCCAACTATAAGCAGATTTATTAATGCAAACTTTTGGTAGGCATTTGGATCCAAATGTGCTGAACAAGAGCTTTCCACAGGCAACGTTTTGTCTTACGTCCTGGTTTACTACAACCCTAGGACACAACAGTGTTATTATTGACAGGCATAGTAAGTCACCTGGGAATTGAAAATGCATGAAACCATTTTCAGAAACATAGGTATGCTTTAGCAAGCTAAATTTGCAACTGCAGACTGGTTGTTCACTCTTTTCATCATCTTCTGGATATTTAGATGAAATATGACCTCTTGAAGAAACAAGAAAAAAAAATGAAAGGTAATACTTAGACCTAAACAGTGTGCCTTTCCTCATGCAGCAGCAGTTCAGCATTTTCTATCAGTCATGCAGAGCTTCACTTACAGAACCTGTGCAGCAACAATTTCACGCAGTGCTTTGAAAAACCTAAAAGCTAACATTGAATTCTCTATATACAAACTATTATTCTGTGTTTACTTCATCCTTTTTTTCCTGCAGGTACTGTGTTCCTCTCCATCTATCTGATTCACAAAGACCTTTGAAATGCCTGCTTCATAAAATCTCAAGAAGGAAAGAAATTTTGAAGAAACAAGCCAGCAACAGAATAAAATCTGAATGGAAGACACAGCTTTTCTCTTTTGTCATTTCAAAAAGTCAGAACCTCAGGAGAGAGGACCATATGATAAAAGTCAATCCTATGAAAGGGAGATGATCCTCTTAAGATGCTATTTGCTAATGAGATGACCACCTCTTCTACAGGCTATCCTGTTTAACACTCAGTAAGCATTTGAAGACATATCTTCTATAAACACATTTTATTCTGCCATGTCTAGTCAGACAACTGAATGATTAAATACGAACTTGTCCCTGAACACCTTAAAAGATCATAAAGCAGCTCCACAATGTATTATCATCCAGCATCCTTGAGGCAAGAAAAATGAGAAGAACAAACATTCATTCCTCTATATGTTGAAAAATGGGCTGCCACATTAAGAAAATCCTCTTTTTTCCAGTAGAGACATGAGTTTTCAAGACAAACAATGAAAGATTTCATTTGCCTGATTTTCATCAGCAAAATCAAATACATTTTTGTTTGTAATGATTTTTGAAAGTTCATTCTAGATTTAGATTTTAAAAACCCCAGACTATTAACAAACAAAAAAGAAAACTCTCTCCCTGCTCTCAAAAACTCTGAAGAATATAATTTTAAATTTCAGCTTAAGGGTATGAATTTAAGTTAAGAACTCTAGGGACAGGTCACCTTCTAACAGCTACCCTGGGGAAAGTGGGACAGTACTGAAGAAACCAATCTCCATACATAGGAAGCCAGCAGACTTTTAAGCTCCCCATTTCCTTCTTGATAAAGCTCAAGCATTCTTCCATCAGCTGTCAAGCAAAAAATTCCACTCTTTTCTGCTTATTCTGACCTCATTAGCATTCTGTCAATTGTTTAAGAGGAGATCCTTTTTCATTGTAAATTCTGTTTCAAACCATACTGTCCCCCACCTCTGCTTCCCTTCGAGGGCCTTTAATTGTGCAGACTACAGACATTTGACAAGCATGACAACTACTTTGATTTAATGCCACAAGATTATTTATGTGCTACCTTAATTTTAAAGAGCAACCATGATTAAAACCAAAACCTTGAGTTCCAGGATTCAATAAATAAGCTGCAGAAACAGCAGGGCAAAATGAACATTTCCAGTAAAGGACTGTTTCACTTAGAAATTTCAAAGAAAAATGGCAATAAAAAAATCTTTGCCTATATCTATAAAAAAAATATGCATACACACTCTCCAGTCATAAAGTAAGCTCTTCTCAAAATCTGGATCCCTGAAATGCACGTGTTCAATACAGTCAAGAGAAAGGAAATCATTTTAGTTAAAAGAAACCTTCTGTCTGCTATACAGCTGTGCCTAATTTATACTGCAATAATTGTGCAGGTAAGGCAATTAAATTTCAAATTGAAATCACAGTATTTTGCTGTTGTTTTGACTGTAATTATATGCCTATCAGAACACAATCTCAAAAAAGAGAAGTTCTTGGGGTAATTTAAGAGAGGTTTTTATTTTACAGCAGTGAGCATGAACAAAAATTATTGTGAGGATTTGGGAAAGAAGATTTCCTTCAGTGCTAATAACTGCAGTCTTGTTTTATTTCCATAATGCTGTTTTTGAAGTGTACAAGCACTTAACTTGAAACCTGTGACCATGAAATCCCTCATCTTCCTTACTGAGTTGAACACAAAACAGTAGTTGTTAACTTTTTTCTTGAGTAGTCAGTTCTGAACATCTGAAGAAGAGGCAATGTAGAGGTGAGTTTTACAGTACTTTTAAGACTCCAAAATGTTTTATGAGCACATACAAATTATTACAGTACCACAGAGCCATGCAGACACATCTTAGAGGAAGAAATTCTATTAGTTAATACCAAACTGTAGCTCAGTACATTTCCTTAGGTCATGAAAAATAGTTGAATTACAATAAAAAATAGGAAATTATTAAAAGATGGATAATTTAACTGGAAACTGCTTGAGAAACTTGTTAACCTTCCTAATCCTTTAGGCATTGAATCAGCACCTGACCAGAAGGCCTGTTAGGATGGGTATAAGAAGCTGGGTTCTCCAGGCATGAAGGAATAGAACAGCCCAGAGCTGGAATCCTGATCACCCAGTCAGGGACATGAGTCCCTGCCCTGGCTGTCTTAGGATGTCCCAGGAGTGTTTGTGCCCCAAGGACTGGGAATAACATCAGTCTCTGAGTCATCAGGATACCCTGTCTGAGATCACCTACAGACTACAGAGTCACTGCTGGGGCAAGTGTATTTATTTCCCAATAAGGAACTTTTATCCTGGTCAGACAGGGAGGGGAATAGGATGAGGCCCTCAGTGCTGTTCATGAGAGTGTTGAGTGTCTCTGTCTGTACTGATCTGTGTGGCTGCCTATGTTTTTGTGTAAATACACATGTGTGTGTGCATCTACTGGAGCTGCATGCTCAGTTGCCTGCTGGCTGGACCTGGGACATGAAGCCAGGGCAGCATTGCAGCACTGGCTCTATGTACTGTTGAATACAGCAAGTACTCTGAGGCCAAAACCCCAGCCATCACTGAGGAGTACTCGTCAGGTGCCCTAAGGTTTATTTATAGAAATCTCCAAATTATTTTTGGCCAGGTCAAAAGTAAACTGTACTTCTTGGTGTGTGGGTAACATACAATCATCTTCCTTTTCCTTACTGTTTAAATAGTTTCAAACCTGTGTTCCTATTCTCATACACTTCACTTGCTCTGGAGGTGACAGAATTAAGGTGTAGTGAAATCTAGGAGGCGAATATCCTAAAAATGGAAATAAACTCTCACTCCAAATCAGTCTATAACAGGGCATAATTTTATTTCTATAAAAGCACATACACACACAAAATACATATACACATACATAAACTCTGAAATTAACATATGTATATGTACACGTACACTATATGCTTCTAAATAAAGAAATTAAATAAGAAAGAAAAGACAATGCTGGCTGTGTATCTTCTCCACAGACAAGGAGTTTTAAGGGTTTAGATCAAGGACAGTTTGTTATAAGAAAACAATCCCACCACTGAGAGCAAAACAAAGAAAATTAGCATAAACTATATTCTATTTTCAGTTGCTTAGTACAATTCTATTTTTCAGTCTGAAAAGGGTTTCACTGTGTCAGGCCAGATCATCTCCCAGCATGATGTGACCTTCCTTCAGGCTGGTCACTCAAGTGAAGTCACAAAGTTTCTAGGGCACTTCATTTTAACTGCAGTAGTTTGAGGCTATTTTAGACTCATATTAGCAACTTTCTCTGATATGGGTTGCATAAGCATTTCTCATTGTGTTGTTCTCTTGAGTTTACTCTAAGCCAAACTTGCATGTGTATACGTAAGGACAATCAAACATGCTCATCTGAGAACCACAGCAAATCACTAAAATAGAGAAAAGCAAGCAAAGACTTGTATGTGAGCCCCCAAGTATTAATTCAGTGAAACAAAGTGTTTGCTTTCTGAAATTAAGATGGAGTCTTGGTTGGATTTCCACTGAAATAGGGAAATAAGAGAGATCTTGATCTTTCAATCAGGACCAATGGCCATCACTGGAAATTTTGGCCCCCTACACCTAGTGAAACACATAGCAGAGTCAATGTGCACCTTGCCAGGTAAATCTGGCTGCATGACTACTTCATTGTCAGTGGAACATTAACACAAACAAATTGTGTAAATCCTTCAAACATAAGCATTTGCTCAGTTACAAGTAGAGTTTATCTTAGATGTTTAATATCTGCAATTTGTGAGAGGGACAGAGACTTCTCAAAAACTGAGACCATCCATACATTATTGTTTGCCTCTGAGAATGAAAGTGTCTCATCCTTGCAGACTAACCGTGATGACAACTGCTGAGATTTAAAACAAGCAGTAAGTAAAACTAATACCAATTAAATTAGTGACTCCCCTCATTTTTCTAGGCAGGCTTGTTTTCATCAATCAGAAAGAATTCAAATAAACTGAGCATTATTTAAAAGGCAAACAAAGGAGTTGTGTCTAAACTAGAGCACAGGGAAGAAATGAGGCATGTCATTCCCATTAAGTTGTGTTCAGCATACACAAACAAGGAGAGTACTTGCTACGTTTTTTTAGCAAATGGTCTTTGATGCCTTTACTTGTACTGACTTACCTATATTTTTATTTACTTTCTCTTTTCTCCCTGCATGAAATACTCCCGTTTACCTTGCCCTGTCTTTTACGTAAAACCAGGTCTGAACAAGAGGAATCCTGAACCCCTTATAAATGTATATGATTAATAATCATATAAAAGGTAACAATCATCCATTAGGTAAAAATCCCACCATCAAGATAACTCCTTTTTTTCAACATGACTGGCACTTGTCTAATAGGCTTATTGTGTTTTGGCTTTTTTTCAAATCTCTTCATCTCCCTATTATCTTACCTTCCCATGATACCTATAGAAATACTACAACATAATCTGTATGGGTAGCAACTGTAATTATCAAAAGCATAGTCAGCAATTGTTTACCTTTACAAAACAAGAAAATTTGCTTTCAGGTGGAGTTTTAAATTCAAATTAGTACTTAATTAGAAAAACTTGGTATGCCTGATCACTCCAATTTCAATACTAAACTATATCCTTAAAATGCCCAGGAAAAGTTTCTGAACTTCAATATGAAATTATTTGAGTAATTTCTTTAAGAATGACTGAAAAAATTAGTCGGATTTATTTAGAAAAAAATAAATCTATCCTGCATGAAGATTCAACAAGCTGATAAAGTTCCACTACTCTTATACAGAAGCTGGTTAAAACATCAGAAGAAAAGGGTTTTATGAGAGGCCCTAAAAGACATCAGCTCTCAATTTACAACTACTGAAGTTGCCAATAAAAATGGACAATCCTATCTCTCTACAGTTAAATTTCTCTATCAATAAGCAAATGATTATATCATTTCATATAGTACCCAGAGAACAATGGTGAAAGGTGCTAAATTATGCAATTATTGAACTAATATTAAAGAGCAGATTTGTTACCAAGGTTCATTTTCATTCACAGAGCAACTTAAATCCTCTATTTCAGAGAAGAGAGCCTTCACAACTTCAAACCAAAGGTGTAAGAATCACAGAGTATTTGGAAGTGGCAGGGACTCACAAGGATCAGTGAGATGCGCCCTTGAGTAAATGGCCTGTACAGGGATCAAACCCATGACCCCGGAGTTTTTAGCACCATGCTTTGACCATGTGCACCAATCAAAGTCCAACAGCCTTGGCCCTTACCATAGCTCAGGCTTCATCATGAAAACAAGCCAGCAAACAGTGAGGATGATTCTGATGCGTTAAGTTTTAGCTTTCTTGTTTTTCAGATTCTGTGCTGCCTAGGTGTGTAGACTCATATTAAGTGCTAGTGAGCTCTCTTCACAGGGTAGGTAGACAGAACAAATCCTTTTCCTGCTGAAGACCAGAAACAACTTTGAAGATTAAAAACAAAAACAACGGTGGACATGAAGAGAGGAACAAGAAGGATGAAACCTCACAACCTGAAGATGTAATTGGACAATTAAACCCCAATATGCAAATGGACCAAAACTTATAAAAAATGTAAGTCTTCATGACTGGAGAGCCATTTTGTGACCATTTTAAGTCCACCTTGGGTGTAGCCCTGGCCAGGCTCTTGTCCTGTCCAAGGTTTACCCTAAAGGCCTTTCAATAGACACCTACTTTGTTCTCTATCTCTATCCAGTGTCTGTTTCAGGTCAGACTTCCCAAGGCATCAATTCTCCATGATAACAAAAATATTTTCTCTCCCCTACGCTTCTCACTCACAAGACCTAGGTAACCATTTCTAGATGATAACACTGTGTAAGCTTCTCCCTTTTCCCCACCTGGCCATTGCTCAGGCTCAAAGTCCTCAATTCTAAGTGCTCTGTGCCAGCCATACTTTCCTCTCACAGCTCCACCTCAGGTGGATCACTTGGCTTTCTCTTTCTCCCAATCCTAACTTTTCTCAATATAATTAAACCAAAGTATTTTAAAGAGGCTCTCTCTAAATTTTGGAGACTAGAGGTAAGAAGTAACAAGTAGGCAAACTAAGAGGGAGATACTTCCTGAAGGACAATTCATTTGAAATTAAGCCAAAGTCAAGGCTTTTACAAATCTTTCTTATGTGCCATAGCGAGGGCTTAAGAGAGCACTTCTGGGCTTCCAAATAGAATGGCTAATTTTCCAAATCTTTCCCTCTTCCACAATGTAGAGAAAGTCTCGTCCAGTTTAGCTCACAATCCAAAAGCAACTAGAATTATATCTCTGGCAATAATACGTTTATAACTGGTTCTGAGTCTTAGCCCATTAAGCACTAAATTATTCTGACTTTTTTAATGCTTCAGCTCATAAAATTTTTAATTTGTGCAAAACAAGGAGAAATGAGTGCATATGTTTTATACATACAGACACACACAGGAAAATTAAATATTGACTGCCTTTTTCTCCTCTAAGCCCACTGTTTATTTAGACCTCTAGATGGTCTTTTATCTCAATTCCATCCTATTTTGTTAGCTTTCATAAGTATTAAGTATCAAACATTAATATTAATAGTAGCAATGAAAATTACAAACCCCTCATATATATATAAACAAAGATTTTAAGGTATCGGTGAATACCTGATTTTGCTGATATTTTAAGTTGCCCCATATAATTGTAAGAAAGACATTTTTTTGCAAGAGTGGAAACCCCAAATCACTATATACTACTGAAAAAGAGGAATACATAAGTGGGAAAACAGGTTTAGACAAACTCAGACAGTGATAGGCTTAAGAAAAAAGAAAATCAAAAAAAGTGGATCTTCACAAGCTGACATGTAGCCTTGCAATGAGCCATGTGGTACAAGACGTTTTCCAAGCAGCCTTGTAGTGGAGTCCCAACAAGACTGACATGCAAAGACTTTTGGCCTTTGAAATAAGTTGTTACAGAAAATCGCTTGCAGTTAATTGGTAAAACTGTGTCAGGAGGAAGACAATACATAAAAGGACAAGCTCAAGAAGAAGTAGTCCTTGACATACTAGGGAGAGAGAATCTTCAGCTGCTTGTATACACCTGCCAGAGGAACAGTAGCTTCTTCCAAATGACTGTGCTCTTTGGCCTTGCAGAGGAAAGGGCAGGTAATTTCTACTAAGAAAATATTTCTGTTGACAACAGAAATTAAAAACAACATGGACAGCTTTTCAGGGTCCAGGTTCAATAGATAAGACTGGAAGCTAGAAGGAATATACAAAGACAAAAAAAATCATTACAGTTCTGAATCATTTGACAATTCTTTAGAAGGAATATACACAGGAGTTCATAGGGCCATTTGTACTGCAACATTTTCAAAGCTAGAGATACACACAAAAGATTTTGCAGACAGCAAGTGCTGAATCCACCTTCTGAATGACTGAACATTGCTCAGAAGCAAATTTTCCCTTTGTTTCAAACTGACTGCCTGGCACATTTGAGCACCTTCTTTGCCAACCACCACTGTAAAGGAGGCCAAAGAGTCAAGAAAGAAAGGACAGAGTTTTTGCTGTGCACTCACAGCAGAAGCAGATTTCTCCTGTATCCCTCACAGGAAGAGGGGCCTGTGACACAACCTTATTGAATAGCCCAGGTGGGATGTGGATGCATTGCTCTCAGCAACATCACTACAGTATTCATCTGCATTGGTTTTGCTCTACATACTGCCCTGTCTCATTACAGGGAAGCACAGTTCAGCAATGTAAGGAACTGCTTGTTATCTTCAGGAGGAATTAGCAAAAACTGGATGATGGAGCTGGTTGTATCATTTACACATTTGTTCAGTTACACAATGCTTCTCAGACAGAATTAGATGAAACACAAAGGCCTCAGCCGACTTGACATTCCTCAGTGTTTTATGAATAGCAGAAAGACCTCTGTTAGTGATTTCCGGAAGCTGGACCAAACAGAAAAGAAAGAAAAAAACCTTACCGTTCCTAGCAGACTCCAACCTAATTCTAATATGGTTTTCTGTCTCCTAATAGACTTTCCATATGCTACTTGTTAGATTTTGGAATAATAACAGATACCAGACTCCTACAAGAATAATCAAAGTCGCCAGATGAATAAAAGGATTGAAGTCTCCCGACAAATATAAAGATATTCTATTCCTAAGATTCTCCTGACATTACCATTTGGAGCATTTCAGTACCAAAAAGCTCCCAAGATGCCTACTTCCTTAATATTGCCTTTTTCAAATTTTTTTCCTCTGTTTTGACAGATCTTCCTTTTCTCCATTTCTTATATTCACATTACTTAAATTAAGTTCCTTCCTTTCCCCAGGAAAACCAGAGAAAAAGAAGGTAAGCCACCTAAAACTGCAAACCAACCCTGTCTTTACATGCTGTCATTAACTATTCATAACTTGGCTCCCAATGTGGCAGGAACTGCCTGTTCTTTTTCCATAATACAGGATTATGCACGCTGTCTCACGGTGAGGAAGAAGGATCATTTCAGCTCAAAGCCATATGTTTCTGGCTATGTGTCTCTCTCTAAGGATGGGTTACTGTTTGCATTTTCAGACATAATTCTTCAAATGTCTTGGTGAATATATCAAAATCATTTTATTGTTTACAAGTATTTACAAGCAGCTGGCAGTGAACGTTATTAAAACACATATCTGTGAGGTAAGGCTAGTATGTTCCTGTCTAGGTTTTGAGCAAAAAAATCCAATATCCAGTGACAAGATAAATGTGAGGATTTTCTGAACGTAACTATTTGGTGCTTGTTTAAAGTGTGGTGATGAACAGATAGACACAGAATACAATATCATGATTTAGATGGAAGAAAGTGTGAAAATCACCTAGTCCAACATAAATCTAAAATCTATATTGTCTAAATATCATCTACCCCAAAAGGAACAGTACAAATGTATTACATTTACTAAAACAAAAAAAAAAACCCAAACAAAAACCAAAACAAACAAAAACCAAAACAAAAAAACACTAAAGCTGTCAAAAAGCACAGTCAATTGAAAATGTCACTTGTTCCCACCATTAACTGACTCCCACTACACTGAGTTGTTCAGTCTTTTCCTGTTGTTGTCCTTTTTTTCTGCTTATTTTTCTTATTTTCCTTTCCATAGAAGCTGACATAGGACTATGTTTTGGATTTGTGATCAAAACACTCGATAATTTGATGCTTTAGTTATTACTGAGCAGTGCATACACAAAGTCAAGTCCTCTCTCTGCCTCTCACCCCACCCCATCATCACAACATGTGTGTAGATGCTAATGGGTAGACTCTCTCTGCATCCAGCACTATCTATTCCATTTAAGATCGCAGAATGATTTGGGTTGGCAAGGACTTTAAAGATCATCTGGTTCCTGTCCCTTCACAACAAGCAGGGATGTCTTCCACTAGACCAAGTTGCTCAGGGCCCCATCCAACCTGGTCCTGATCACTCTCAGGGTGGGCTATCCACATCTTCTCTGAAAACCAAAAGGGTAGTATTAAATATCATCACAAGTTGAAAACCTGGCACACCTTCATCTTTTACAGTGTCATCTCATAATGGTGTTGATGACATCCTGTGGAATTTTCTCTCCTGAGAAAAGCTCATATCTAGGGGACTGCCATTCTCAGTGCTGTGGTCCACATCACTTGTACATATTACTTTTAGAAGTGATTCGTGGCTGTGTGCTCGAAAATACAAACAGTATCTTAGCACAGGCATCCATACACAGGCAAAAGCGGTGCAATCTTATACTAATGGGGACTCTGCTTCAGTCCTCATTTGCTAAGTCCATCCTTAAAACAGATCTATTTTCTGAAGCATAGCCCAAAGACTCTATGAATATGTGTTAGTCAAAATATTTATAAATTAAAAAACCAGATAAAACTTATATGACCCCACAGGGAAAGAAAAAAAAAAAATCTAGCAAACTACTGAAGCATAGATAATGCAGGGTTTGCTGCTCCTCTCATTTGTAAGTGTACCAGCAGCCAGAACACTGCTGTGTACAGGGCATGTGTTTCCTCTCTGCTCCTGGGGCAAAACTCAGATTTTTTTTCCTTAGCAAGATGTCAGGTTATGGAAACAGTGTTACTCAAGCTGCCAGCCTCAAGGACAAGAAGTTAAACAAAAGCATAAATGTCACTCTGCAGGGATCCTGTATGTTTTCCAAGCTGGAATTAAAACTGAAAGGCTGTAGGAAGCAGACCCCCATCAAGACCAAAGATTAAAATATAATCACTCCCATACGTGCTCTGAGTATATTATTGCAGTAATGGTCTGGCATGAACTTACCTCTAAAATGAGATTTCTCAATTAGTGAAATAGCCTTTCCTGGCAAGCTAAGGATTACTGTATGCTTTCAGAAGCTTCTTAGTATGAACAAAATGATACATTATCAAAGTAAATTCTTTATTCATTAACTTCAAACTGAAAATTCCCTCATAGTGCAGCTTTTCAGAGGACTATATGAAATATTATGCAACAAAAATACACTACTTCAGAATTGTGTCAGACAAGCAGCCTGTGAACAAGTTTGAGTTATTGCCAGACGAGAGACAAAAGCAATAATCTGAAACACAGGAAGTTCCATCTGAATATGAGGGAAAACTTTTTTATTATGTGGGTGACAGGGCACTGGAACAGGCTGCACAGAAAGGCTGTGGAGCCTCCTTCTCTGGAGATACTCGAGACCTGACAGGATGCAAATATGTGCAGCCTGCTCCAAGTTAACCTGCTTTAGCAGGCAGTTGGACTAGATGATCTCCAGAGGTCCTTTCTAACCCAAAATGTTCTGTGAGCACTGAAATCCTTCACAGACTCCAACACTTATCTGTGGCCAAAAATCAAGAAATCTCATCTCTATGGGATGTGTAATTTCACCAATAATGAGCTTTTCCCACACTGAAAGTAAGTCTTCCCCATCTCCTTCACCTTTACCCCTAGTCTCCAAAAACTAGCATGCTCAAGTTTCCTCAGTTACTCCGAAGTTCTTCCATAAAAATCAACTTCCATTATCTGCTAATGATTTGCATCACCTTTGTGTGAAAAGGCTCTCTTTGCTCACCCTTCATTTCCATTTTCTTTCTTCCTTCCTTCTAATGAAGCCTTCTCTATGTTCAGTGTCAACCCATTCACATCCTCTGAATTCCTCTCACATATCTCTTTCTGCTTCCTTGATTCCTCACGGCATATTTTTTGTGACTTCTCTTCATCATGAATATTTCAGCAGGCTTTTTTGTCTGTGTTACTGTGTGATGCATTAGTTGAACTATTCAATTTTCATTAGTTTATTGTTTACCATACCATTCTTCTCCTATGTTTTCTAGAGAAATCTTTGCCTTTTCTAACCCTCCCTGTACATTGCACTTGTAACACAAGAGCAGAAACCAGAGAGATTGTCACATTAATTTCTTTTCATACCATTTTCCATTTTACCAGGAAAACCCTCATCATACCAGCAATACAACAAAACAGCCTGATTTTACTTATGTATTATTTAAAAACTTGAAGTGATGTATCACAAAATAGTATAGGATGGAAATGTATAAGTGAGTCCTCATAGACTCCTAGGGCAAAGCTGACTAAGCTTCAGCAAATGAAACAGAAAACACTAAAGCTGTTTTGCTGCTGGCCCCTGTGGATAGCAGCAATTCCTCTCTGTAAATTCACTGGCTTGGTGCAGGAGTTACTCTGTGCAGCAAAAGCTTCAATCCTACTGCTTGTGCAGGTGTTGTAGTTTATAGATGGGAAATTCACCTTCCTCATTTCCTCAACTATTTGCTCATCTAGTTCCATGTCTACCACTGTGCTTTCTTGCTTGATTTGAATTTTCCCCACTTAATTCAGAAAATCTAACAGCTGCATTTCAGAAAGCAGGCTCACCTTAAGGAAGAATCTGAACTAAGCAGAACTGTAAGCAGATGTTCATTTCAATCTTACCATCACTCTCAGTGTACTCATCTTCTCAATTCCTTTCTTAGAAGGAAGGGAAAAGATTGCCATTTGCACAATATTTTTGTTTCTATTACAACAGTAAAACTTCCAGAAGAGTAGAAGAATATTGTACTGATGGACTTGAAAGTAGCTGATTATGATGATCTGCTTTTGAAAAAAAAAAAGTTAAATCTTTCAAATAAGAATAAAAATCCATTGGTGAAGGAAAGAGGGGAAAGAAATTATTCTGTACTTCCAACTTTCAAAAGCTAATAGGAAAAAGGATTGTATAACCTCAATGTTATGCTTCACCCAATTGCCTCAGTCAAAATGCCTGTGGCTCCATAATTGGCATTCACATATGGTCACTCCACTGACTGCAAGGCAAAAGGTCAGGGATATTTCTATAAAGGATCAACTCTTGAGCTCAATTACTCAGATCCCAGGAGGTTCCTGAGGAACAGGATGTGTCAATAACCTAATAGAGCCTGAACACCAGCATCCTGCTGTGTGTGTGCTGGACAGAGGTGCAGAGTGCAACAATGGTCAGGGCAAAAAAAAGGTGATAACCATGAGTAAAGGGTTGACGTCTTTCCATTTAAGTAACAGAATGAGTTCATCCTCTTTCTCAGCACCATTTGCTGCTGTGCAAGTGGCAAAAAGGCAGAAAACTAAAGTTCTTTGTTTAAGAACCAGTTTTCATCAGTGAAATAAGAAAAAAACCCAAATATTACTAAAATTAAAAACTGCTGAAATGAAATTATGACTTATTGATGTTTTAAAAAAAGCTTAACAGGACCTATATTGGGTTTTTTTTAATTTCATTTTAAGCATGTAAAAAAGAAAAACAAATGGGAAAAAAAGACTAAAGTTTAATAAACTGGCAGGAACAGATATGATGAAAAACAGTGCAAATGAAAAAATCTCGAAAATTTAGAATTGCCGTGAGTAAAAAAAAATTAGACCTAGGAAAAACAAAGAGAAATGAAAACGACCAAAACTTGCCCAAATGGCTCCAACTCACATGCTGAAAGCAGGCAAGAAGTGCAAAGAAAGAGACAGGAGAGGAAGTGGGAGAAGTGAGATGTAAGCAAGCAAGAAAGGAAAAATCGCAAAGCCAGGTTAAAACCATGAAAGTGAATGGCATGCCAAGAAGTGCAGGGAAATGGACCGGAGCTTGCCCAGATCATCCACATTGAAATCCTAGGGGAAACGACATGAAATTGTAATCAGAAAAAGTCTTACAAACACTCTTGAAAGGATATATGATGAATTACAATGCAAATTTGTTTAGGTATAAAATTTGTAAATATATTGTTTACATTTAAATGAACTGATATGTATTTGGTCCGTGTTAAACGAACCAAAAATCTCCAAAATTACTTCAATGGAAATCATGAAATCAGGCAAGTAATTTAAATATCGATAAACAGAAGCAACTATAGAATTATGTCTTAAATTTTCCTAAAAAATATATACTTTCCAATTCCAAACAATAAAATTGAATGAGATGACAAAAATTAGTTTTCAAGAATTTTTCAACAATCTGCAGACCATTCTCATGTTCTTTTTTCAACACATTCTTTTTCATTCTTTCTTTTTGAAGGTGGAGTACTGAGACTGAGTAGTGAATTTTCTCATCCATGGTGATATAGTACTCATGAGTAATTTTTTGGTTTGTAGTCACAATAGTTTGAGTAGTATATCAGCATATGCCAGATACAGGTTGGAGTAGTATATCACCACGTACAAGATACCTCAGTACTGTCACTGTCCTCCCACCCTCTATGTCAACATCCAGCCATGTGGAGGAATAATATTGTTTCCAACAGTATCCAAGTCATAGAAATCTCATAATGATTTGCCACTGAAAAGGGGAGAGGATCTTCTTCACTATGAATTTTTAAGTCTCTTACATTATGCAGGTTTTCTAGATGGCTTGTCAACAGCAGTTTGCTTCATCTCCTTTGCAATTAGAAATCCTCAGCGCTGACATGTCTGACAGACCACAGATATTTCACAAGAATCTATTTATCTTAAAAAGCTCACAATTTGCTTTTGTGTTCAGAGATCTCTCAGGTAAAATTGCTATTTTTGAAAGCTTGGTAATAAACCATGAATACCATATCTCTGTTACAAATCAGACAGTAAAAGTCAAGAGCTGCTCTCTTATAAACTCCTAGCAACATGTGTGACTTTTTCTATTTTTATGTGTTATCTATTGCCTTCCTCCCCTCACATAATCCCTGCTAAGAAAATAATTAACAGGTTAATCAACTACATGTTTCCTTATTGATATGTAAGGATTATCTACCTGGAACCCCATCAGTAGAGAACAGTAGAGAAAACCCTATTCACTTTTAGAAGACAAAGATACGTTGAAAAAGCAAGTTTTTTACTCTGCCCGTAGAGTAAGATTGGTATAATAGTGAGGCTAAACCTCTTGACATTTGATGTTAAAATGTTCAAGACTCTTGTTGCAACAAGGGAGCTTATAATGCTGCAGAAACACTAAACTAATAAGAGTAAGAAAAAAAGCATTTCTCTTCAAAAGCCTTACAGATACATAGCCAGAGCCAACATATTTGTCACCTGAATCACAGAAGTTTTAGGGTTGAATGAGACCTCTGGAGATCATCCAGTTCTAATCCTTGCTCAGAGAGACACTGTCT
This sequence comes from Pycnonotus jocosus, assembly GCA_013400435.1. NCBI lineage: Eukaryota > Metazoa > Chordata > Aves > Passeriformes > Pycnonotidae > Pycnonotus > Pycnonotus jocosus. Next base: position 36,120 of record VWYP01005092.1, on the reverse strand, counting down.
AGAATGCCACTGTACAACATTCAGTCAGGATTTGAATACCTTCAGGGATGGAGACTCCTTAACCTATCTTGGCAACTTGTCCTAGAGTCAGATCTCTGTGTTCAGTGTAAAAATAAATTAATTTTCTTGTATTTCAATTTGTTTCTACTGCCTCTTGTCCTTTGGCTGGGTATGGATGAGAAGAATCTGGCTTCATCATCTTTACTACCCCCATCAGCTACTTATACACGCTGATCAGATAACCCTGAATATTCACTTCTCCAGGCTTAACATCTGCTCTCTCTCTCTCACACATCAGGCAATCCAAGCCCTTAATAATCCTCACGGTGTTTACTCCAGTACATCTGTCTTTCTTGTGCTGGGAAGTCAACTGGACCCAGTACACCACAGCTGAGCAGAGGGGAAGGATCACTGCCCCCAACCTGCTTGGTGTTGCTGTTGGTCTTCTTTGCCGTGAGGGCACATTACTGGCTCAGGGTCAACCAGAATCCCACCTGTTCTATTCCACAAATTTGCTTTGTAGTGTAGATGACAAACCATTGCCAAGTCCCCAGCTTAAGAAGACTGTTCATGCACCGCTGCACATAGCAGGGTTATATTACATGATACATAGTATAGTGCTTTTAGAAGAACGTGGACATCTTGCCTTTCCTTTCCCAGACATGAAAACTCTAGTACATTTTTTTTCTACAGATGTTTTCTCACAAGGAATTATATCAAGAACTTCCACATCTAATAATACAGTACAGAATAGAAAGAAATTCTCTGGAAGTATAAAAAAATAACTACATTCTTAGCTGAAAACAAGCTTCTCCGTCTTGTGTATTAGTTTTTAGCTGGTCTGTAGACACTGGTGATGATGGTGGTGCAGTTCAACTATTTTTGCTGTGACAACCTTTGGGATAATTCTATTACTATCCACTTTTCTTTGACCCAATATCTCATGGCTTCAGTTTTTGGTTCCATGATATCACCTGTACCTTCCAAGGTAAAATACCCACACACTATTATTGGCCTTTACAATCCTGGAAAAAAAAATTGTATCTATAAAAAGGTCTCAAGTCCATAGAAATGCGATGTGCAGCCTGGAATTTGATTAAGAATACAAAAAAGGGGCTTTCTTGACATCACAGAACTTTACCCCATAAATAAAACAAGGCTGCATTATCATATGCATTATACTCTGAAAAAAAAAATAGCTTATTAGACACTAGTAGCAGAAATGAAAAACAAGACATCAGAAATTTCATTCTAGTGCAGGTGGCAGATCTATTTACTGCCCCAGAGTCATGTTAATCCTAGGTTCCTTAAATTCATACTGAGGGAATATACCTTTCCAGCTTTAACACAGAAAAGAAAATTACTCCAGAGGCAATATGTAAATGGCTACAGGGTGGGGGGATAGGTGAACAATTTGCACACTGCTCAAATGCAGTACAAATAGGAGATGGTGAGACAATTCCACAAGACAAATTTATGTTTTTATGTGTTTATTTAAATAATTTCATTTGTTATTTCTTTTGAAAAGTTGAATAATTTGACCCCCCTTCCAAGAAAACATAATTTCCATTTAAGTCCCACAAATATTAATTTCTTTTTTATCAACATTTAATTTTTATCTGCACTCAATGCAGGATGATTTTCCTGTCTTTGAGGTTATTACTAAATTCCCCATATTTTACATGAGATACTTGGTACCAAGAATTCTGTGGTAAGCTTATGCTACAGGAAGAAGAGTTTAAGGAATTTATGTAACCTTCAATTCTTTTAAATGGATCCCCACATCTGTGTGGAAACAAAACCGAGCAGAAGTGCTTTGCAAACTCTGCCTAAGCCAGAGAAACATACTTTGTTGCAAAGCACAAAATATACAACACCAGCATGAATTTAGCCCTTCAGAATTTAGTTCACAAGGTAACTTTCCACACAGTAAGTTAGCCTACAAGTTTTACCTTACAAAAATACAGAGAAGAATGGTTTTCTGGAAGAGTCAGGTGCTTCTCTATTTGCAATATGGATGTTCTGCTAATTTATGTTGTTTGTATGATATATGAAAGTTGAAGTTCAGACAGATAGAACAACTTTTCAGGGTATCTTTGACATGAAAAATACTTTTTAAAGAAGTCTTTATGCACAATTAGTATGTGCATAAAAATAGTCAACAGTTTTTGAAAACTCTAAAAGTCTACAGAATGAATGTCAACTTAACTACAGTGAAAAAGGAAAGGAATTGACCAGGGAATTGATGTCAGCACTAGCTTTCCCTTTCATCCTAGCTCAGAATTATATATTGTAAAGATACTTTTGTTGACAGCTGAAGTAAAAATGAAGAGCCAAAGGAATGGCAAATGACATCTATCTAGTTAGCTTAAAGTACTGGACTTCTTCAGGTATAAAGGAGTAATTTATGATGCAGGTAAGTATCCAAATTGCAGTGTTGGCAGGGAGAGGATAGAGTTGGATGAAGTCTTGGCTACTTCATACTCAAAGCAGAATTACAGCAGGGACTAAAATAAACCTTCCCTCAGAGGTTACAGCATTTCAGCACTGCAAATGTAATCAGCCCAAAACAGTACTTTGTTTTAATTTCTTAATTTAAATACCTTCAACTATGAAATGGAAGATGTTTTTTGTTTCGTTGTTTTTTCTTTAAAGTGGAAAACCTTTTTAAGCTTGTGATACTTAATGGACTTTAGCAATACAGTTGTATGTTTTATATATCAATATATGTTATTCATATAATCTGTATTTCTATGTAACATTCTTCTGGTCAACAGCATTTCCTAAGATATCTTCAATTGTAAACCTTTTGGGTCCTCATCTACTATTAATGAAAAGACAATTACATAGCTATGTATCTAAGATCTTATAAAAAGCATTTGTATCTCAGGTTTGGGTCTTCCCTCAAAAAGCAACTCTCCCCACGGAATCACCAGTTAGAGGGTGGTGCCCACAGGAGATGCTAATAAGTCCATTAACATTTCATATTTTAATATGAGGGGTCTGTAGGGAGTCATAAAACCTCTAAAAATTTGTGATGCATAAGAATGGTGAAACAGCGAACAGTTACGATGGAAGGTCAGCCACAATATGAAATATGGTGAGTGTCATGGTACTTTGCAGGCCAGATGGGAGCCCAGACCTACACACCCAGTCTCTCATCAAGCTTCTGTAATTAGTGCTTGGGACATGAGGATGGAACTAAATTACATAGTGCAACCTCAGCTAGTACCAGCAGTATCTTGTCAATGCTGTATGTATACACAACCTCTATTCTAAATAGCTCTAGTCTGTTAAAGAGGGATTTTATTGCTGACAAACTTGGAGCAGCCCTTAGAAAAATTATGCCATGGCTGTACAACCAAAGGGCTGCTGTCGAGTGGGGGGAGTCACACAAAGATTTAAACAATTCATCATGGCAGAAGTGCTATCATAGCCCAGTGCTATGATCAGGGAGCCCAAGAAATTTTGGGATGTGTAAAGAGAAACAAAGACAGCAAAAGTAGGGAGGGGATTGTACTGCTGTCTGCAATGTTGTTTGTGTAGGGTTTACATGTCAAGGTTTGTGTGTCACAGGGATGCAAGGGAGAATATTCCAGGAGAGTGGTAAGTTCTGTGTCCTTCTGTACATCCACATAGGATGAGGCTGTTTTCTGACAAACATGCTTTAGGCATATCTACCATATGCTTCAGCGAAACCAAAGCTATAAGGCCCAATATGAAGAAGTTTAAGGGTTTGTAAAGCAGAGATCAATTTGAATGATACAATATTGATCTTAAAATTTAAGTAATGCCCAAACGTGGTGGATTAACATAGGGCAGAGCAGAAGACCTTCTGCAAAATGCTTCTCACTGGCAAGATGGAGAAAATTCACAGCATTTCTATGATGTCCAGAAAGATATAAAAAAAAATAATGCTAAATTTAGTGTGAGCCTCAGCAGAATCTGTATTAAATGTAAAAATATCTATCTGTATCTGTAAAAAAAAAAAAAAAGTAATATATATATCAGTATAAAATGTAAAAATTCTGGGATTGACAATTTTTTTGCAGAAAAACATTAAAAATGACATTAATATTTCTCTCTTTAAAGTTTAAAAGTGAGGCAGACTGAATACAGGAAGGAAATTACTCTCAGCGGGAGAAAATTATTTGAATTTTATTGGGTTGAAAGGAATCAGGAGTGCTGTATGAATTAAGCATAAAATAATACTACAGCCTGAAAAAACACCCTAATAATAAATTTACAAGTTAAAAAGGCAGTTAAGGGTTAACAAGATCAAGACCTAAACTAGCAGTGGTAGTGAGATATGTTTGTTTCAACCTGATCAAATATGAAATCACTGTGAAGTTTCAAGGCCACTTTTGGAGAAATGAAAGGGAATTCTGCCATGCTACTCAGCAAGATCTTTTTCTTTTTTTTTTTCTGAACACACTCCCCACTCTTTTTCCACGTATAATTCAAAGAGTCAACTCCCTACATTCCTGAACAACATTAATATTCCTGTAACTTAATCTCTCCATGGCATAATAGCCTTTACCACAAGTCTCTTGCATACTGCTCACCAAATTTCTAACCTGTAACCTTCCAATTGCTTTAGTGGTGAACTATGAATTTAATCTGCATGCTAATCCAGTTGTGTGAAAGAAAGAACTGGCATTGAATGGGTGGTGTAGTCTGGGATTGAAGTCTTGCAATTGTATACTTCAAACAGGAATTTAAACAAACAAGGCTGTATAGCTACATAAAACTTAACACCACCGCTAAAGATTAACAGATTTATTTTCCTACTATTAGTTACTTATGCAGAAGGAATTCATTACAGAAAAAAAACGAAAGTCAGGAAGTGATTGTGCCTTCTGGTGTTCCATACCAGCTATAACTACACACGTCCTAGGAGGAGAAGTGAAAGGTTGCATTAATTCTGAAAGGGCAGGAACAACACATGAAAAACCAGAGCATCTCAGAAATTTAAGGTAAAGTGCAACCAGTTGTCTGTTGAAGCCAGCTGCTCCTTTCTCAGCATGTTCTTGAAATTTCTTTTTTTTTAAATTGCTCATAAGAAAAAACAAGCTTTCTTAGCTGAAACTCACTCCTATCCTCAAGTATTAGATAGTATACAATAACTTTACAACTGCAAAGGCTGCACATAATCATGTTTATTTTTTAGGTGTCAGTCAGCTGATACTTTTTTTTCCTTATTGGGAATCCAAACCTATTTAGAAACTGTGTTTACTGTTAATCAACCCTCCTTCTCACTGGTCACACCCTGCCCTTTACATTTGGTTCTGGTAAAAAACCTGCATCCCTCCCCCTCAAGATATTTAATCTTTAAGAGATGTCTGGGGAGAGTACTACTTCCACATAGCCAAAAATTCCCAAAATCCTTCAGGAATTCCCAAGATCAGGAAATATACAAGATGAGGTTATGGGTGTATGAAAAATGAGCCTGGGGAGACACCATTATTATCTGATGTATAAACATTAGTTTGAGGAGTTTTGCTAAAAAGCAGTGCAGGAATGATTCTATAGGAAGCAGTGCAAAAAACCCTTTTGCTGAAACTACCAAAACCAGACAGAAATTGGGTGTAGGAGAGGGCAGGAGATTGCCACTCAGTAGACATTTATTCTATTCAGCCTTTGCTCCCACAGTTGTAAAAGAGTGTGAGTCTGAGAGCCACATGGTATAGTAGAGAAGCTAGAATAGCAGTGGTGAACAACTGTCTTTAAAAAAAAAAAGTAAGAAAATAACTGACAGCAGTTTTGGTTCAAATATATGACTTTTCCACTGATTGACAGTACCACATGGGAGGAATGTAATAGATGAGAATGAAGGAATTATGTGGCACTACTCCTCTCTTTGCCCATTCATATGCACTTAAGAAAACAGAAGAACAAAACCTCCAAATTCCAACCTTTTAAAAATTGTACTTCTATAAAGAAGTATCTCCCACATCTGTATTGCTGCTCTCTTCTCCCAGTGTCATGTCTGATTCCCTCTTCTGCTACTGGGTTTTCAGTTCAGGCTCACCAGGCATGGATGTGCAAGTGTTGCCTGCTAAAGGCATCTAGAAGCAGGAGGGCTGTCTCAGAATTTAGGAATTTGATCAAAAGCTTTTGCTACTGGAGGGTCCACTCTGACCCCTACCTGAGTCGGATCTGTTTGGCTGCTGACAATGCCTTGAAGAAAGATGTGATAATCTAAAAAACACCAACAGCTAAAAAATATGATGGGGGGAAGACAGTACTTACTAGGAAAATAAACTATGAGAAAAAGTAATGGTTATTATTAAAATAAAATTCTCTTGCATGAATCACATTAGAAAAGATTGCTGCTAAACTAACAAATGTACCTATGCTCAGAAATATTGCTATCCATCTGCAGGAAAAAGTAAATTTTTCCCTTAGAATCTAATTTCATATTTATTTTAAGCTTTATTTTCTAAAAGGAAATTCACAGATGTACTTTGCTGATAACTTCATTAAAGCACACCCAAACAGAATAATTAACAGCCTCTCTGGTCTCCCTCAACTGTATTAACAATCATGGTTGATAAAAGATCTGTTCCCATCAAAGAGATAACAGACTCTTCCCCTGAGAGGATTCCATTAATGCCCAGCAACTGTTGATTGTACTGTGAGGAATGATGTACTAGAACAGTGCAAATGCACATCTGCTGTGAAAATCTTCCGATATTGTTAAAGAAAAAGCTGTTTATAATAGTAAATATTCAATAAAACACTAAAAAGTGTTTCATTTTCTTCAAATAAGAAAGAAAGCTTTCAAGCAAGAAGCAAACTGTGTCTACAATAAACTACTCTTATGCCTCTTGCCCCCTCTATCTACACAGAAAAATAGGTAAAATGTAGTTTAAATTCACATCTGCAGTAAGTAGAAAACACTTTTGTATATCAAAGCAAGTTAGCTGTCTGTAGCCCACAATTTGGTTCCCACTAATGATTAAAAAAAATAAAATTAAATATTACTGCAATTAGTAAGAATTAAAATGTGTGGTATTAAATCATATTTTATTGGTAGCTGGAGTATTTTCCTCTGAAAAAGCTTTTCAAATCTACCTGATTATAGAAAATACTATGAAATTTAGCCATTTAACATTCTTCCTACTAGGCATCTTTTTGAAGAAGAAGGCAGGAGCTTGCTTATTAGAGAGTTTTGTCCACAGGTGATCTTGAAGAAAAAAAAAAAAGAACTTTGTCTCCTCAAAACAAACAAACGGTATAAACTTTGTCAAGATAACCTTGAGAAAGAAATTCAAGCCTCTTCTCAAAAACAGAGAGACGTTTTAGTTCATCAGTTTTCAAAGGCACGTCTGTGTTTATGTCAGATGAATCAGAACAGTAACTTCTATGCACATATCAACTTATCTTTCAAACCTGACCATATAACTCAGGGGGTTGGGGGTTTTTTTGTTTTGGTTTGCGGGTTTTTTGGATTTTTTTGTGGGTTTGTTTTTTTGGGTTTTTTTTGTCACCATCATTTTCAGGGGAGGAGAGAAGTGTTAATGAGCAGTGGCAGCCGTACAACATATACTTCTCTAGTTATTGGAGCCACGGCACAGGCTGTACAGGAAATCCGTTGTACATCCTCACTCAGGGGAGCTGCTTCCTCAGCCTCTGTCTCCCCAGCCCCAGGGAAAGGAGCAGCCCAGCTCCTGCTGTGGCAGGCACACAGGACACCACACCGGCTAATCTTCCTTGCCAATAGGGTTTGGAAACTGAGGAATGGCAAGAGGGGGCTGACAAGAGTTGAATCTGTCAAACCAACCTCTTCATCTCAAACACTTGGAAAAACCCTGTTGGGCTACTGGACTTCCCCAGTCTTGAGAAAATCTGCTTGTCCACTTACTCTTGGCTTCTGCTGGAGGACAACAGAGGACCAGAGCCAGCCCCCTCCTGCCAACCAAAGCTTCTGTGATGCCTGTGCAACACAGGCACCTCGGCAAAGAGAAAGACTCAGCTTCCAGAAATTACCATGGAATCACAGAGCCAAGAGATTTATGTTGAGAACTAGAAATTACATTTAAATTGGTGTATAAAAATAAGAGAAAGGAGTAATTTGAGGAGAAGAAAGATAATTTTCTTTGTCTACTTTATTCAGGGAACACCAGTGTGAGTCAGTGATGGTGCTAAACAACTGCAAAACCCAGTATTTTATCCTGGTATTGCTATAGCAATACAAAGGACATGCCACTATCATAAGAGATAATAGCATTTAAATAGCATAGTAAGTGCTGCTATAAAATACTCTGAGTAAGTGCAAGGTCATGTCAGTCCCTCAGAGAATACTTTCTTCATGTGGGTTTCCATGCTTCAGGAGAATTTTCAATGTTTCAGACAAATCTACTTCCAACTCATTCTCTTTAACTATTCCTGACATACTCTGATAATAGCTGTGAAGGGTTTGCATTTGAAGACTTAACAGCCCACCTTCTCTACTCACTGAAACTTGTGCTGAATTTGTAATGAACCTAAATATCTTATACCACAGTTTCTTCTGCAGCTGAGGAATGTCTCAAACATGTGATGAGCAAACAGAAGGGCTGGGCACAAGGAGAGGGTGGGTAAAAAATAGACGTTGCCTTTTGTTGCACAGGAGTTGTGTAAAAGCAGAGGAATGCAGGGTGACAGACAGTACTGTGTGCTTTCCCCCTTCCTTTGACAGACTATGATCAGTTGATCTCACAGTCATTCTACCAGCTGTAAACATAAGCTAAGAAATCATAACTGCATGATTAAAGCTGGATAGGCCACTCCAAGGCTCCATATCCCAACCCAGAAGGAACAGATTTCTTCCTTTGAGAGCATGAGAAGAAATTCATCCCACTTTAAACCTAAACATTAAGGAATACTTCCTGCTATTGTAGATAAACTAAATGCATGTCTCTCTAGCCGTCAACCAAAGAATTCTGTCTTTTCTTTAAGTTCTGTCTTCTCTGTAATAAGATATTATATGCACTCTGTTGTATAAAGAGACAAGCCCCCTGTTAAGATTTTTTGTCTAATTCTGAAGCATCCAACAATATCAAAAAATTAATTTTTAATTATGACACACTTCAATTCATCTTTTGAATTTAGCATTTTGCTATCCTTTTGGAGCATTCAGCACGGCTATTGCCCATACCTCTCAACTGCCTTCACCAAAACACCTCTGGTGTCTTCACCTGTGCCTGTTAAAGGAGATTTACACAACCACTAAAGCTACAACAAGCTTTAATTAATTCAGAACACAACAAATGGTTCAATAAATATATAGTCAGTTGAAAGTAAACATGCATGAAAGGGGTGATTTTTTTGGATAATCTGTTTCAAATTAAAATAAAGGCTGTTAAATATTGTGCCTCTGCCCCTTTTTTGGCAAAACAATACTGAGAACCAAGCCACTACACATACACCAACTTTTTCCTGTGTTTTCATTTCATCTATGCTAATCACCACTGTAGCTGGCTACAGAAAAAAAATTTATTATTTTTTCATAGCAAATAATAAGGAGAAAAACTATTTTTTTTCAAGGATGCTTTTATGGGGTGGTGAGAAAGAAGAAAGTTCTCATTTGGCATCATTATAATGATATATATGCCCATTAACTTAGAATTAATTAGCCCCAAAAAACACAATGTCTAATTCGTTGTTTCATTTTAAAATATTTTACAATTTAAAGAAAATGTGCAAACAAATGTAGGATGTTTAGACAAGAATCTGGACATCTAAGCGTTTAGATCATAAAAAAGGTTTAGAAAATTGTAGCTTTAATCACAAAGATATTTACCATGGTAGACCTGCAACCTGAAAAATGCAGAATGATACACACAGTAAATTATGCAGAAATAATCTGAATTTCTAATAAGGTGCATGGTTGGAAAATTTTAAGCTTCAACTCAAAATATTTGTGCACAGCAGAAGTTCTTTTACACCATGCACCAAATTAGACAAAAATGTGACTGGATATAAAAATTAGCAATATACTAAGATAGAGCAATTCAGTGGGGGGAAAGTAGCAGGAAATATCTCAGCTTTAATATTAATATTTTTCCTTCTCTTATGATTATTGCCATTCCTCATTTCATTGTTTTACACTCACAGAATAAATTTTAAGCTTTTAATTTTTTACTAGTTTTCCAGTCTCTTGTACTTTCCATTTTATTTCTTTTCTAAGGTGTGAACACATGACTAAATTTGTTTTTTCTTGCCAAAAGGTCATAAAGCATCCAGAAGTTTTTTTTCCACTTTGAGCTAAGCAATTTAAGCAGTTATGCATGTCTAAAATTAAGATCTGAACACATAGAGATGATGATGCAATAGTTTGACAGTTATAAAAAGCATTCTTGTGAGAGTGACCTTATTTCACCTGAAAGGTCAGGGAGAGGAGAAAAAGCTTTTTACCGCTGTTACTGTTCACAATTTTGCTGGTTTTACATTCCATCACAACAAAAGAGAATAAAATAATAAAATTCAAAACATCTGCCTGTAACCTTGATTTATAAAGCTGTACTTGAAAAAAAGACACTTCCACTGCATACCTAGTTATGTATTTCAGACAAATAATAAGAGTCATTAAGTCCAAAAAGGGTTAAAACAACATTCTATTCTGATGAAAGGAACAACATTGCTTGGACACACTATAGGATTTGGACAGCAAAAGACACTTTTCAGAGCATCACAAAGAGATGAAAGTCAAGAGATAAATACTCCCAGCCTCCACTGGAATATTCTATAGCAACCCTGTTAATTAAAATATAAACTGACTCATTACTAGCACCAAGAACACCCAAAGTAGTTAACAAGGCTCTCAAGAGAATAAGGAACGTGAAAAAGAAAAAATAAAAACCAATTGCAAGAAGTTTGGAAGCAGACACTGCTCTTTTTAGAGGATTAAGATTGTTTGCTTTAGATGTGCCCACATAAAGAGTTGCAAATGCAGTGTTGGATTATGAGTTCCAACCTTCAGGTGATCAGAGTCCTTTTGCTCTCCTGGATGCTTTGGGGCAGACTCAAGAAAGAGACAGAGGCTTCAAGGTTCAGTTTTTCCAAGGTCTATCACTTTGTTTATTCTTTCTCTTATCTCACAGTTCGCCCTGTGCCCAGCGAGATCTGTCTTGCACCTTGGCCATGGCAGGACTCCCACCCCTATGGGAGGTCATTGTCTTAAATACAGATTATTACAAACATATTGTTTACAATTTTCTACCAATGTCCACCATCCCCACCAAACAGGTCACATCCACTTGGCCCAATCNCTTTGCTCAGTTCCCAGACTGTTTGGCCAGGGTTTCCTGAGCTTCCAGGGCAGCCAGAGATGCCCTGGTTTCCCACATACAGAAGAAAAACAAGAAATTGACCCTTTAAAAGCAAGCTCACTCTCTTTCTTTCCCAGCTCTTAGATTTCTTTCCAAAAGCAAGGGTAGATTTCTCTACTTGAGAAGCAAAGATGACTGATCCTTTGAGTTGGGTATGTATATTTTTTTGTTTGTGGTTTTGAGCCTTTTCAAATCTGCTTGGAAACAGTATTGTTCCACTCAGAAAAGCAGGATTTAAGGTGAAATTAGTGAGCATGTGAAAATGGCTGAATTGAGGAACTATGACAGGCTTTTGAAGCCTTAACACATTCAATCACACTGAAATTTCCCCTCTATGTGCACATGTGTAGTTGGAAAAAAAACCACTCCCCACTAGATGCCCAACAACAGTGTTTTGATATGTATTTCTCCTTGGAATAAGCATTCTCCAACAGCCACTCAGACTTTGGTTCCTGCCCTGTCCTTCAGCCATATCATTTCTAACATCTAGTCTAAGAACAAAACTGTCATCTCAATATTTAATAGTTATGGGCATGCTTGATCCAAGACTAGAAACTTTAATAACACTCATGACAAGAAAAATGCTTAATAATATCATACATAAAAGAAATATTCTCCATTTCCCATATTTTTAACACACCAGACACCTTAGAATCAATAGATTTCATAGTTTTATGAGTCAGTTCTTATTTGCCAAACTCAAGATGGATAGATACAACTATTTGCTAAAACAAACCCAGAATTTTTCCCAAAGTTTAACTGCAGAGCATTTTGGAGTTTGCCAGAGGGAACAGTATTACTGCTGCCCTGTGCTTTTCCCAAATCCAACAACACAGTTCCGCCTTTTTCAGAGCTCCCAAGTCATTAAAATATAGGAAGTGCAGCTCCTTTCATAGCCTCTGAAGATCACTGGACATCTCAAGAGAAAAAATTTATTCTGAGAGTTTTGAGTCAGATTTCTTGATCAAAGAGACGGGGATATGAAAGCTCAAGTGAACTCCAAAACTTTTTGATTTTCACATGTTAGCTTTCCTAGAAACACACAAACACCATCCTCTGCTTCATCAACAGCATGACAAAACTCAGACTGGTCCAATGGTTTGAACCTGCTTTGCCCCTTCTATATAATTATTCCATGTCAGGAGGTCTGAAGAAACCATAATACTAGTTATGGAACTCTTGAAAATTTTCTGAGTTTTCTATTATTTTTATAGAAATGTATAGAAACTGAACAATATGGTAAGTCACAAAAATTTATTTTTGCTGATGTAAGAAAAATCCCACTTTGTTAGCGTACACTATTATGTGGCTGTCTGTGACTTGCTAATAACTGAATGTCTCATTCTAGCTCACAGTAACAGGACAAGGCACGTGCCCAATAAAAATAAACCTATTCCACTGTTCAAGCTTGAGGCTGCTGTGTATGGCACAACTCTAAAACTGTGCACACCAAACTAACACGTGTGTTGGAGAGCAAAAAAGAAGGGAAAAGATGAAAAATACCTCAGGGAGGACTATTTTCTCCAAAACTGATGGAAAACAATTCTTACAATGAGCCAACTGTGAATGCCATTCTATGAGCTGCATCTTTTGAATTGCACAATTCAGCATTACACAAAAGGTGACCTTTTCAGTATGCTTTATGCAAGCTTCAGTATTCTTTATGCGAGTTCCCTGGATATTCAGACCCTTTCCCCCAAAGGTTAGTCTGGTTATAATCGGGAAGAAAAAAAAGACAGCAAGCTACTCTACAAAAGTTAAAGTGTTGAGATTTTTTCAGTGTCTTTTTAGTTATACCTTAAATTTTGTTTCAGAACAAGACCTGTTTCCAAGAAGGGGCAAATGCTCCATTTTATTGGAAAAAGTTCTGCCTAGAAGAATCCACTTCAGACTGATATACATTTAATTATATGCTTTTGAGAGCAAGAACTTAAGTGTGCAAAAGGTTGGGCAACCTACTTCTGGGCAGTCTGTCACAGGCTTCTTGATAAATTACTTGAGAAGTTCTGTAATCTGCAGAATTAAAAATCCATCCTGTGCGTGGCTGTGTCTCATGGTATGATGACTAGACATCTAACAAGGTACAAGTCTTCAATTCCTTTGGAGGCAACTGAGGAATTCTGCAATATCTGAGGGCTAAGCACACATTTCTTCTGTGTTTATCCATACCAAAAGCTAGGTCTGACTTTTGTTTTTTTGTTTTTATTGAAGCTCACTCATGGCTCATTTTCATTCTCTGCATGTTCCATTTTCTTTCATCAGGATTTATATTTATATGATCACCAGTTGATCTTTCAGTTGTGTATAATTTTAAAATTACACAAATCTGCTTTTACTACATGCTTTAGACCCTCACATTTCCAAAACATGAGCAAGCCATAACACAATTTGAAGACACATCAAAGTGCTATAAACCTTTTCGTTCTGGCTATTTTATACTTCTCCCTTCCTTCTAGCTTTCCTCCATCCCCAATGAAATATGTATTATTCTCACAGGTGTTTGTCAGCAACCAGAATACATCTATCAATTTAACACTTGAAAAAAATTCATATCTACATTTCCCAGCCTACAGATCCAGGTCTTTTCCAAATGGTTGAACTGAATTTCTAAATAAATACAAAAAGAACTCCAGGGGTGCTCATTCAATCAAGTTTTTTTCCCCAAAGCTGATCTCTGTTTTCCTCCATTTCTCCCTTTTCACAGTTGTGCTTCTAAGTGAAGAGTACTTTAAATCTCTAAGAAATTTCACTTGCCATATGCTAAACACCCTCCCAGTCAATTTCTTCTTGGACTTCAGTTGCTACGAGTCCTGCTTAACACTCCTTATTTACTTAAACATTATAGATAACCAGAATTAATTCAGTCTCATTTTTGCCTATTTTTTTTCCTCTCACAGCATAACAGGCAAAACATTCCAAGTTACATTTGTTAGCTCTGAAGTTATAGACGAGGCACATGGTGTGACTCTTGGGGATGGCCTGTGCAGGGCTAAGAGTTCATTGGGCTCAATGGTCCTTCTGGGTCCCTTCAAACTCAAGATGTCCGGCAATTCTGTGAACTTGTAGTCTGTCAAGACCTACTTTTCCCAGTTTCTTCTACTTAGTAATGTCTGGGCACAGCTTATGACACAAAACTTAATTTACAACTTTACCTCAAAACATCTATCAGCAAAAATGATTGTTCACTCACAAAAATACAAGAACTGCCACTCATTCACACATTAAAAAAAGAGATGAAGACTTCACCTCCAGCTGTATATTAACCATAAAATCAGTGGAGTTTAATACTATTTGCAACCAGTTTACACTAAAATGAGAGGGCATTCAGACCCTCACATTCCCATGGTTTTTCTCTCTCCCTCCTCCACCTCATCCCAGAACCAGAAATCCCTAAAAAAAAAATACCATCTTCACTGATCACCCAAGAAACAAATTAACAAATTTCATGAGAGTAATGCACATTTAAAAAACCTGGAGCAAAGCTGTACCATGAGTTGATCTCTTAAAACAAGACAAGCACCGGCTTTAATACATACCTCACACACCCTTTGGTGCAGTACATCTCTGCACCTCCCTTACAGACACTGGTGCTCTAGAGCTAGCTTTCAGCTGTTTCCCCATGTTTTACCTCCTCTCTTTCAGGACTACTTGCAGGTAGAGCACTTGTGAATAACATTAATTGCATCAATGTCCTGAGATCAATCAACATTTAATAGCCCCACCTGACAATACAGTCACCACAGGTGAGTATTATTAGTATTTCAAATATCCTGTGATCTCTGGCTGTGAGATCTCCATTTAAACAAAAACTCTGTTTACCCATCTAGTTCTAAAATTCTTTTCAATGTGACATATTAACTGGTAGGAAGACTGAATATAGAGATTAATGTACAAAGCAGCATCCCATCTGTCTTACCTTTAAGACTTCAAGAGAGTAGATTCTCATGAGTTTATCATGGATGGTTATGAAGTTCAAATCTTCTTGCTTAGGCAAATAGCAAATATTAATTATGGTCATTTTCAGTGACCACTAGAGAGTCACTGCCTTGTGAGTGCAGAAAAACTTGGCCTGTTTATCTGCAAATGGAAAGGTACTTGTAAACATAACCTGAAACAGCACACTGGTCAAAAAGGACAGAGGAGATTGCTATAACTTCATAAAGAGTAATGCTGTCCACTGACATGATTAAATCTTGGAACACTAAAGAGCCTGTGTTTGCATAACAGTTATTTTGAGACTAATAAGTAAATATTGTCTCTCTAGCCATGGCTTTTAGTTCTCTAGTGAAAACCACAATGGTAGGCAGATTAAACAGCAAGTATAAGATATTGTTGAGGTAGAAAATATTAAAAGGGTTAAGAAGCAATTGATGAAGTATTGAATTAGAAAAAATAAATAAATATACTTATGGCTGTTAGACCTAACAATGCAGATAAAAGCTTTCATTTCAAAAGTCTTCCTCTAACAGGAAATGCTAAAGTACCTCACCATATTCCTAGCTAATAGCTACTGTGCAGCAGTATATCAAGTTTGTTGCATTTCTGCTCTTCTCAGTATTCCTCACAGCCTGCTTCTTAGAGGCAAGCCAATGAACTGATTCCAAGAGAAAAATTAAGCTGCTTTTCCTCCTTCAGATACTTAACACACTTTATATCAGCACAGCAAAAGACACACTCAAGAAACGTACAGGTTGGGGGAAATCTGTTTATCTTCCCAAGAATGTTCCATATCTCAAGGACCAGAAGCAGAAACACAAAATTAGACAGGAGCCAAATGAGGGAAGAAAAGCACATGCACAACAGCACAGTTTCTTTTAGCTGTTTGCAATACTGAGGATATGCTTAGACAGCAAGAAGTAACAATGAGAGACAATTAATTCCCTCTTCAGCTTCAGGAAAGAGCTGTCAATTACATTCAGCAATTAAACCTGGTTCTATATCACCTATTTTAGCATGAATGTGGAGACAAACTAGCAGCTGTATTTGCATCATAATGTACTGTGCTACCAGACTGGCAGAATTCCAAACAGACATTCACTAAAATATTTTATTAGCTTTGCATCTGAAGTATTTATAGCAAAAATGTAAAGCCTGCATGGTGAAAAACTATCATTTCAAACTAGTCTGCTTTAGACCTAAGCTATCCAATATAGCCTGGAGGAGAACTAGGACTGAATGCCAGCAGACCTCTGGAAGATACCTAGGTATTTATGAAAATTTAATAAAAAGGGCTTCATGCTGGATGTAAGCTTTTTTTTTTCTTTTTTGTTTCTTTTTTTTTTTTTTAATTTTTAAAGCAATGAAATGAGGAAGGCTATGGAGTTTGAGTCATGGAAAAATGATTGGTAAAAAGTTTTTGTCCTTTGAGATAAGGAGTATACTCCATATATTGGAGGTCACAAGCTTCAGAATAAATATTCCCAGTGGGATTTCAGTTTATTAAGTTCTAAATTAGAAAAAGGGCGAGAAATAAGGTTAACTGAGGCATGACAACATCACTACTGCCAGCAATCATTCAACACTTCCTTGCTACGTTGTAAGAAGGAAGAGGTAACCAAGAGAAAAGGGATGTTATACTACATGAAATATTTAAGTACTTCTATAGTAATTACTATTAATTTACACATTTTGTTCTATCACCCAAATTGTTCATCACTACAGCATTTCTTTGCCAGCTTTATATGTTCCTGAGGTCACCCAGGGGGAGTGTGAGGGATGGTTTGTTTTGGAGGTTGGCAAACAATCCCTAAATAGACCAGGCAATATCTCTTTCATTGGTAAGGTGACATACTATAGAACTTGCATCTACAAATTACTGTAGATTTATGCAAACATAAACTCTTTTCATTAGATAGGAAAAAAAATCTAAAATTATATTAGTTTGTACAGTTTAAGAGAAAAAGACAACCAACCAAATAAAACCCCCTAATATTTATTTAGATTTAGTTTACATCCTGTAATCTGGATTTATACCAGGGAGTTTACATCTAGATTCCCAACTTCTCTCCTCTCAGGTGAAGATTTCAAAAGGTCCTTCCAGCTGAGGACCAAGATGGCTTTAGAATTGGAAATGCAGAAAGACTGCAAGGTACTGGCATAGAACAAAGAAAAGGGTGCTGTAGAGAGTGTTGAAAGCAGCACAACAGGAGATGAGCTTTAGTTCTGTAAATGTGCAGTGTCAGTTGTCAGGCTTTTTTTCTACATTTCACTGCATCAAAGAAAAAAGTTTTGTACCCAGCTGAGTGGTAAATAAGATGGGAAGCCAGTATACAAACCATTCTGGAATTTAAGGTGCAGTTCTGCTTTGAGCAAGGGAGAATAAAGAAAGGATTTTTCTTTCTCCCTCAAGATCAAAACAAAGATTATAATTGCTGAAGTTGACTATCAAATATTTTTGACCTTTATCAGTGCCATCTAATCTGAAATAAATAGCTCAAAGGACAGCTGGTGGAAGCAGGGTGAAGTCCATGAACTTTAATACTCACCCACTGATATTTTCCCCCTAGCAGTTGCTCGTTCTTTAGTCAAGACATAATACTAAGTGCCAGAAGTAAGCATGCTCATACCAATAGCCACCCTACATGACTGCTTGGAGGTTTTGTTTGTTTGCCTTTTTTTTTTTCCTCCTCAGATATGACACACTGTTGTTGTGATTTTTCATTAAGTATACAGGTACCCTCCACGTTCTGATTTTATTCAAATCCAGTCTCATGAACTGCTACACATGATAATAATAGTACCCATCCCTGTACTCATCCTCTGAAACAGTGAGTCCCGCAGAGCAGAAGCAGAGCAGCCATTCAGAGAACAGAGTGTTTTTAAAGATGAAAATGACTGAGCCTGTTTGAAAGGATATCTGCAAGCAGAGGTGGGAGGTGCTCAGCAAGTGAAGGCAAGAAAAATCCTACTCTATTATAGGGCAGAACATGATTAAGATGAAAGTTGAGGAGGGGATGCAAATATTAACAAAAAAATTTAAAAGAATTAAAAAAAAAAAGTTAAAATCAAGGAATGCTAGTTTTCACAACTACAGGCATAAAAACCAAGCCAAACATCTCCAATTGCATCCAGTCCAATGGGAGAAATATCACATCTGCCTGGCTGATAGAACAATACTTGCATGCTGGATCACACTGCATGCATGTCATAACCCTCACAGCTCCCTGAGACATGGGATTCCTTCACATACTGAAACTCAAAAGGATATCATTTTACTGATAAAATTAAAAAAAATATTTCAGACAACACACTCCTGCCCTCTAAGTTTTCACTCTGCCAGCTTGTAACATGAAGGAGATGAGAAGAGGTTATAGGTTTCAAGAAAGAACTGTTGACCTGGAAGTAAACACTTCAATACCACACATGACACTTGTCATAAGAGATAGGAACTCCTTCAAATATTAGAAATATCACTATATTTCAATGAAAGAAGAACATTGACTCAGTTTCTACACTGGCTAAATTCCCATTCTGGTAATTGCATTCTTAAAACTTCAATCTCCATTACCCTTGAACTTTCCTGTGAAGACAAGTCCTCCTTGGAGACATTGGTTTTTGCCTTGTTCACTGTAACAGGATCTGGGAGAGGAACTCCAAGATATGGTACTTAGAGCTATTGCCTGCATTAAACAAGCTCTAGTGATCAGTCTGTGATAAGAGACATTATAACTACTAGGTTAGGTTGGTTTGGGACATACATGCTCCTAAGTCTCTAAATCGGTTTGTGATTAAAGCTTCTATCTTCTTCATTAAGTTACAAAAGATAAAAGCAACATTTACCTGGTGTCAGCCTCAGTTTCACTGCTGTAACCAATACATGCAATATTTCCTGGGGCATATATTATGGATAAAAGATGTCTCAAGTTTGTATTAGGTCTGCATGGCCAGGGTTTGGTAGTGGAGTGGCTACAAGGGTGGTCTCTGTGTGAAGCTGCCAGAAACTTCCTCCATGTCCATCAGAGCCAGTGCCAGACAGCTCCAAGATGGACCTGTTACTGGCCAAAGCTGGGCCTACCCCAAATGGTGGTAATGTGGTATATTTATTCTAAGAGAATTATGTAGGTTCATAAGCAGCATCCTTGTGATCACACAGTGTTGCAATGGTGCTCCTACAGCAATCATTTTTCTTCTTCAATATCACAGCATGCATCATTTCACTGTGCACCCTGAACCAAATGCTGAGGGTCATGATTAATTCAGAAATCAAGATTTGTTTTCTTTAGCTAGTCTGTTGGGCGCAATGGAAAAATGATTGCTTCTAGTCTCTGCATCAGGTTTTGATTAGGATTTGATTTTGTTTTGTTTCTGCACAGAGAAACAGACTGGAAAATTGCAAATAATAAATGACATTCAATCGTTATTGTGCTATTTTCCCATTCAGCACAGTTTTGAGGTCTTCAGTGTAAGATAGCAAGCTCATTTCAATCCTTGATCTCATCAAATATTCAGTAGTGCTTATGACTCCACAGGTAAACTTCCCATGCTCTGCCTAGACATTTCTTGCATTGTTAAAATGAAGTGTGTCCATCAGAAAAGTTAATGGAATCCTGATCAAAGATGCACTGGAACCACCACCACCACATACTGGGAACAGCAGAAAATGCAGAAACCCCAGAATAAAATTATCTGGCACAACTAGTAGAGGAGGAGAGTATTTCTAGTATTTCTTGTTTTCTAGAAGAATTCCATTTAAAGCTCACACATAGATGTAGCTATAAGCTGGCATTGCTGTGTAGCAGACTGGCCAAGAGCAGTTAAATTTCTATTATCATCTGTACTTCAAATGGCAACTGAAGATTTAAGTGGGCAGGAGGAGGACAAAAAAAGAAAGAAAGAGTGGGGAAGGGAGTGATTTCTGTTCCCCCTAGATCACTGCTAGAACAGAACTAATGCAGTCTAAGAACTAAAAGCAGTATCTTGACAAAAACATCTTTTGATAATACCTTACCAAAAAAGTCTCTTGTGCTCAAGCCAAGCACAAAGACTACTTGTCCAACTTTGAAGTAAAATACCCCTTCACTTCTCAAGCTCTCCCCTTCAGCAAGGGTTCTGAAATTCTGAGGTGAGTAATGTCCAAATGCAACTAAGTTACTTTCTATGACATAGAAATGTTTCAACCCTTTCCTTATTTTTGATTCCATTCTTAACTATACAAGGAATAAGCTCTACTTTTCTTTTAACTGAAAAATGCTATATAAATTGACTCTGATGAGGAAGGTGTCATAGAGTCCAGAAGGATTAAGACACAGTGAATAAGTATTATGTATGTTTCAGGGAGAAAAATAGACCAGGACATATGGGACCTCAGTTTCCCTTCAGCCTCAAAATATGCCATTGCATAGTAAGCTGCTTCTGGGATCTAAAATCAATCTCAATACTGTCTTTGAACAATGCAAACCAATTTAGAAGTTTAATATTTTTAAATAAATTTTTTTTCTCTTAGTACTGTTTCTTTTCTAACTATGAGAGCAACATACAACAAGTATAATATGGAAATATTGAACAGGACTTGTTCCTAGGGAATTTGTTTCTTCTTCCCTTTAGACATGCTTGGGTTGAGAAGTTCAAAATACCCACTGCACAATAAATAGGAATCCACAATAGCTACCTACTTGCTGTATAATACATGTACAGAATTTGTAATATGTTATGGACGTAGTACAATAAATCTGATAGTGAGGAAAATTATTTCCACCTCTACCGAGATAACATTAAGAAAATAGGAATAAATAGTCTGTAATTGATAGCTTACAGAGGAAAAAAGTTAATAAAGTAAAAACATTCTTGCTTTTCTAAATATTAAAAATTACCGTTGGAGAGGTAATTTTATAGTCTCATGTTTTATGTGTCGTTTGAGCCATCTGGCTTGCAGTCAGAGCAACTAAACTGTCCTTCCCTTCATCTCCACAAGAGAGAATATAACCTGATTTCCCTACCATAATATGTACTGATGGAAGAAGACATAAAAGCTTTTATCTGGAACAGAGCCTGGGAAGACCCCAGTGACAGCTTTTATGGCATTTCCACTCAGTTTCTGAATGGGAGCAGTTGGCCAGCCCCAAGCTGGTGACAGCTCTTCGCTGCTTGTAAGAGAGGAACCTGACAAGCAAGGGCAGATGAGAAGGTTCAGCTACAAGCTTTTTACTGAACCTAAGCCAAGATTTCTGAACTGTGACATGATGCCTTATCTGGTCAGAACTGTCAGTTCAAGATTTCAACCTCTACAACACTGCAGAATAAAATTCATTGTCATCCTCCTTACTTCTCCATCAACAGGATTGTTGTTCTCTTATACAGATATCTGGGAAAGGTTATCCTCTCCTTTAGACACCCTCATAAGTAGGAAACAGTATCTGACATGCTCATTCCTTAAGACTATACTTTGATTCATCCTGTACAGAAAATATTCACCCAGAGAAAACTGAGCTGTATGTATTCTAAACAGTGAGGTTACAGTATTTGCCTCATTGTTTTCTGTGTTGCACAAGTTCTCCCAAAAATATAGTTTAACTCGAGATAATTTTCTTCCTTTCCTATTTTTCCCTGCAGATGAATTGCCATTATAGGTTGCAGACACTGTGCAGTGAAGTTCCAGAGTGGTGCTGAGCACCAGTGGGATTATTTCAACCTCTGATTTGTAATCCAGAGAGATGTTTAAGAAAGATGATCTATTGTAACCTTCAGGCCTTTGCAACAACATTTATGGAAATCATTAATTTCTGTCCAGACCATTTATTTCAGTTCTGTAGGTATTAATGTAAAGATTATCACAGAAACATACACACTGAGGTTCTTGTATTTTGAATGGAAATCCTTGCTGTGACAAAGAAGATATTTCAAATCCATCATCAGCACACCTTGAACATTGTTTCTTGTGAACACAGACTCCAAATCAGAGCCAGGACTGAGGGAGAAGATCAAGCTTCACAAAAGTGTGTCTCTATTGACGTGGATACAAAAGTGATGAGTGTGGGAATGACTGATGAGTCTGCTAGACGATTTCAATACAGAAATGTGTCTTTCATCTTATGGCTAAAGGATATTACCTGTACACTGAGCAGCTTTTACACATATACCCCTTGTACTCCTGTACTAAATATCATCTGCTCAGCCCTGTTCAGTAAGCAGCCAAATCATCTTTGCCCCTTAAGAGAGTGGGGGAATCACAAGTATCTGCCCACAGCAGCTTCCACTGATGGCTCCATTTTGTGGCTGACTTACAGAAGGACAGGATCCTCATATTTATCCCATCCCATAAGTTTTCACTCCTGCAGAGGGCTTCTCCAGCTTCAGACAGAGGAAGACACAGCTCTCCCCAAGGAAACTCTCCACCAACAGTTGTGTCTAATTTTGAACATTCAGTAATTTAAAGAAAACTATAGTAAATACCTTATACCATTGAATAGATAATATTTTCAAGTCTATTCCCGAAAAAACCCAAAACCCTATCTCTCTGCCCATGAAATTGCCGCTCTCAAAGGAAAAGGGATTTTCTATTCATTAGTCCCCCATCCCCTCCTCCCAGAAGGTTTTAGTCATCAAAGCATTATATCAACATTTCTTTTTAAGGAGGAACAAGAGGATGCAGAATGTAATCTCCTTTATTTGAAATTCTGCCATCTTATATACTGGCTACACAAAACCTGGTTTGAAAGGCAGCACTGGGAACAATTACTGGTGCTTGCAGGTGTGAAATCAAATATTTCAGACTGATGAATACCAACACCACATGGGCAGTGTATGCTGATTTGCTGTATATAGCATTCAGTTTTCTTAATATATTCAGTATTGTGCATTTGCACCCTCAGCACCAAGGGTTTGTAAAAATCTTAGATTAGCTTTAAATCAAAATGAGAGAATATTTACAGCATAAAGATGAAGCCTGCATATGAAAGGACTCTTCTTTCATTATTTCTGTCCTTTCTGTCTACTATCTTTACCCTGCTATCCAAGATCTCTATTTCTGACTCCTTATGTTCACTTCAGACTCACTTGCATCTTTGCTTCCCAGGTCCAATTAATTTTGAGCATTAATCCCCACACTGGTGGCTAAGCAACACTTATTTTAGTTATGTATGAGCCATAGTTCATTTACATCTAAGTCATCCAATCAATCAACATATGACAATAGAAATATTGTCAAAACCAAAACCTAGATTACTTGAATCCATATGAAATCTAATTAATAGGTGAACTACTTATAAGTTAACTGTGTTAAACAAATATCAAATTTTCATAAGGAATATTCAACATTTAAAGCCCTAAGTATCAGGAAAACCCAAAGTATATCCAAATACGTGAACGCTATGGTGCCCAAGATAATATTCTTTGCATGAGACTGTCCATTTAGAAAGTCTAAGAAGTTATTTTTATCAGAGAAAAAAAACCACTAAGTTTCCTTTAATATCTCTGTACTGCATTTTATAGATGAACTTGAATTAAGTGGCAATACAATAGTAACTATTTAGTTACTATTCTTTAGCAGTTTTTAGTCTGCTGTCAAACACCCATACTTTATTTGCAGTTTCTCTCATTATATACTTTTTTGAATATTTGAAATGGAATTAATAACACAGAATTAAAGACTTGCCCCACAGTCCTATTTCCATAGGCAAGTCCATTATACAACTCCAGTCTTGTCAAAGACACAGATGTTAGAAGCTGAGTGACTGGAAGACAACAGTTATCACATCCATCACAACTCAGCCACAGCTTCTGTGCTGTTGTCCATTGAACCTCATCATAAACATCTGTCTCCTCCAACAAAAAGCTTTCAATTCCTTGAGCATTAGAAATAATCAGGATCATATTAGAACAAGACTCAGTAGTAATCATCACCTAGCCCAGGTCTGACTGCACGAGCACCCAGCAATCTTGGGCCCTTGATGCCCAAGCAGTTTTAGTCTTCTACCCCATTGTAGCCTATTTTTATGGGAAAAATGAGAATATAATTTCTGTCTCTTGAATGACATGAGATATCATGTTTCTCTTTGGCAATCAATCTGCCACATTGGCAGATTACAGAGTATTTCTGAGGGATGTTTCCGAGTTACAATGATTCACTCATATTAATGATGCTCAGTATGATAACTGCCAAATGTTCTAAAATATTTATTAACTATCTTCTCACAGAATATATACTGTGTTTTCCAGGTAATTTCCATGGAAGTTCTATGTTTTACTAAAATGCCCCTGCAAACAGAAAAGTTACATGTACAATAGCTAGAAAATATCAATAAGTAATTGTGCATATCGCATATCACTTTAGATATGAGAGACTTCAATATAGCTTTTAACCTTCTTTTACTGGTAGGATTAACTGCTTTGCTTTCAAAGAGAAAAGAAGCTGGCTTAACAGGCAGTTCTGAGACACTGGAATATTTCTTACAATCACATTAGTAGCTATAAAAAGAAAGACTAAGAAATCTTTTAAAACCTTGGGAACAAAGTTCATATCATCAAAACTTGGACTGTATTAAGTGGGCAAATTTACAGAGGCAGTCTTAATCACTGAAGGCAAGGAATATTCCTCAGAGGACTTAAAAAGATTTTAATTGGAAGCTTCCCAGTACTGACTACAGAGAGGAAAAATCAGAGCCTGTGAGAGATGCTCACTGAGAAGACCTGAATCATTACAGCTATAAAAAGAACACATGTTAAAAATTATTTAAAAAAAAAAAAAAAAAGAAGTATGGGAAAAATAGCAGTTAGATGTGGAATGATTTATTGTAGGAAACCTGTCTGGTACTCACTGAACAGCTGAAATTGGAGTCAAATAGTTTAATGGAAATTTTTCAAACTATTACAATTCATTTTTCCCCCACTATCTCTAACCATGTTTCTGACACTATACTAAGAAAGAAACAATATTAATTAAATATATAAGTTTTCAACATGAAAGTTAATGTCCAAAGACTATAATATCCTAGCAATATATGGCTAGTAAAGTGGAACATATCTATAAGTCATGGGTTTCCTACTGTTGCACAATGGTCCCTCTAGGAACGCCTACGATCTAACAGATTATGTGAGGGAAGCTACCCAAAAAGTTTACAAGTTCACTCCCTGGAAGCAACAGTGGGTACTTCTGGCGTTCAGCCTGTCTCCCTTTATCTCCTTGTTTTCCCTGTCCCTCTTGTTTGTGGTGTGCTGAAACCCGAGAGTCATGGTGGTGAACAGCAAAGGATGGTGGCAATGGAGCATTACCAGGCCTTACAGAGTACTCAGTGAAGATGTATTTCTCTTCAGCCTGACTTTCACTGCTCTTAGCTATTTTCTGAGCTCATCCTTCATGTAGCACCAATGTAAAAATCCACATGGGGCAGAAGTCACCACATTAACTTTATTGTTAATACTATTTTAAGAAAGCAGAGGAGAACTTTCACAGCTCCTTCTGGCTGTGTGTATTTAATATCTTTTGAGATTTTTCCCACTTCTACTCCAGGAACTCTTGAAGACTATTGTATGAAGAACTTTTTTGTATCTCTCAGTTTCTTTAATAGACTATTCCTGAAGCCTCAAACCTCTGGTTTATGTCTAACCCATTGGGAGAAAGACACAGTTGAATTGAGCACAAAACTTGCAGTCAGATATCTGGATCAGATACCTATTTTATTAATGGCTAGCGCAGAACTATAAGACTATTTTTAGAAAAATATTTTCTACCCAGATATAATATTCTGGGTTCAGCACATAACACCATTTACTTTTACAGAAGTGAACACCCTGTTTATGCCCATAGTGGGCAATCAGCTCCCAGTTTCCCCTCATGATAGATCAAAAGCACAGTGGTAGTTAGGATCAGAAGAAGACAGATAGCAGACAACTCAGTAGGGACAGATGGACTCCAAAATGCAAACAATTTCCCTGTCAGAGTGGGGCAATTTAGGGCTTTGCTACAGTTTCTATCATAGTGCAGCACTCACTGGAGCAAGGCAGCCAAAGTGTCCTAGGCTAGCAAAGACACAGCTCAAGAACAGCCAGTGGTGTTCCTGGAGACTGCTTTTTAAGGGGAGCCTGTAGAGGGGATGAACAATTGACAGTGCTTGGCTCCAGCCTGAACTAGAGCACCCTGGAGGGGAAACAAAAAAGGTGCATCAGCTGTGGCCCATCACAATGCAGTCATCCTCCTTTCTTAGTATCAGGGTATGGGTGTCAAGACAGCCAAGACACTCAGAGTGCTTCAGTAAAATATCAGAAGGCTTCAAGCCTTATTTTATCTAAAAGTTCTTCATACCTTTTCTCTGTTGCATTCCCAAGGGCAGCTCCAACAAGCTCTGGCTCTTTCTCTCCTTCCTTCTGCAGTTCCGGCTCACTCCTTTTGGTCCCTTGCACAACCTTCTGTCCCTACCTCCTCACAACACAGTCAGCAGACTCCAGTTGACTCCCTCCCAGCTAACTCACTCTTTATCACACCCATAGCTGGGAGGGCAAGGGTGTTGCCACTCTTGGATCATTAACACAGCTGCAATGTATCAAGGGCAAGATTTCCTTCAGCACCATCTTCATCTGTCTCCCCAAAATTTGTCTCCCTACATCAAGGGAATCTTGTTCAGGCCCCCTTTTGTTTTTTTCTTTCCACTGTCTTGTTCCCACATGCCAGCCCCATAACTGTAACCAGCTGGCTTTGTGGGGACTAATGCCACCAGCAATGAGCAGCCCCATGAGCAGCCCTGTGCCCTGGGCTCACTCGGCACAGCCAGCACAGGTCTTACTCACACAGGTTGGGCACCAACACAAACAACCTTCCATTTGTCATTGTGTAGGAGTCATTTTGTTTATCTTTTGTTTGCATGTAAAGAGAAGAGAGACAAAGGGTAGGAATGAGTTGATCTTCTCTCTTTTGGCAAATTATATGGTGTTTGAAAACAAAACCTAATTTCTGTCTTGTTATCAAAATGAGGCAATCATTTCCTAGCCTCTGGTAGATCCCCAGCCTAACTTCATTTATCTCAGAATAAGAATATAGTTCCTGAACTAAGAAAATACAAATTCAATAAAATATTATAAGTTGAATTATGTGGGCCATCCCATGATTAGCAATAAAATGTCACCTTAACTTTATTTAAGTTGTTCAAAAAAAAAAAAAAAACCAAAAAAAACCCCCAAACCTGTGTCATTGCCAAGGTAAGAATTTTGTGCCTTGATTTATTTGCAAGCAGACTACACATAAGCAGCGGCTGAGATGACAAGCCCAAGTGAATAGCCAGGTGTATGGAAAAGCACAAGGACATACCTTAAGACAAATGAGAAGTGAGATTCAGGGCACCTTCATTCACGCTTAAAATAAAATTTTGATGAAATTATGGTGACTAAGTACAAAAAAAAATCTACCTGGAAAACACAGTCATTTGCAGTCACCTTCTCCCTGACCCACTTAAAGCTCCTGAGACATTTGCCTGTCAGCGTGAGATTTGTCTGGGCAGCCAGCTCCAATACCTGAGCACAAGCAAACACAACAAGTTGTAAGGCATTATCTGCAGCATGCCTGACACAAAAGAAGAGTCATGTACGAAGGCAGATGGAGTCAGTCCTGAAATGGTGCTGCTGTTATCATTAAAGTTGTCAGACACAGGATGGAAGTGCTCTGTTCAATTCCTGTCTTACCTTCAGGACATTCAAAACCCTATTCCAGTTCCAACAATTGCCTTGTCTCACTTCACCCTGTGTTCTGAACAAGAGCTGCTTTGCAGGCAAGAAACAAAACATTCCTGCACAAGAAGGAGAGGAGGAAAGAGGAGACTGCCTCTCTACCAAGCAATACTTCTGTGACAAATTCAATCCATGGCTGTTTAATATAAAATTTGTCTAAAAATATCTTAGGTGATAGCTGTTGAAACTTTTGAGTGACAAATACCTATTTTTCAAGAATGCAGCAATGGTGTGTGGGGTGACCCAGTATCTACTCCTTGATCTAGACTACCCGAAGCAACAGGTGGAGAAAATACCGAAAAGATCCTACTCATTCTTCTGGACACTATTTACCCAGCAGGTATGACATATCACCAGCTTAGAACAGTGCCAAGTCAGACTTAAAGTGCAGTCAAAATCTAGGTGGATACATGTCATCTCTGCGGAGTAAAATAAAGCCATGACTTTTCAATCCTGATCATTTATGCCTCAACAATAAAAGAAGAAAAAATACATTTCTCACTAAAGTTTCCGAAGTATAATAAGTGTCTGAATATCTGCCAGAATAACTTCTTGACAGTTAAAGAATTTTTCCTGAATAGAATCAGAGGGTGATGAACTATACTAATTAAGTGTACATATTTACTTATCTACACTCAAACATTCCTGTTAGTGTATATGAATATTTATGTTTAAGTTATTTTTGAAATTATCTCTTGCCTGAAATTTCTTGCCACAGCTGTAATGGGGTACAAACTTTCCTGCTTGAGAGTCTTGCATGAATGAACTCAGTGATACTTTTTAAAGTGTTATGGTTTTCATATCATACTACTGCATATACAGTATGTATGTACTGCATATGCAACTTACATCTATCTGTATGTATATCTTCTAAAGCAGGCAGCTGTCTCTGAAAAGCTCTATGGTACATTCAGTGCAAGAACTGTGACTTCTTACTTGTAGATAGACCTATGAGCTGGCCTATGAATTTGCCTATCCATTGTTGGGGGTTTTTTTAAATTCTAAATTGATTTACTTAGTCACCTAAAGTTCATTATATGTTTAGTTTGTTTTGAGGGTTTTTTTTAGCTTTTGTCTCATAAAGAGAATTGGTGGATTGGTTGTATTTTTCTGGGGAATGGGTTTTCCCCCAGGGCTCCTGGAGTTTGCAACCACATAATTTGATCCCTCCTTCATTTCTTGACCTCATTGGCTGGGGTCCAGTTATCCAGTTATCTATTTCCCCCGCTGGAAACCTTTGAGAATAAATGCATTAGAACAACCCTGTGGAAGAGCCTCTTTTGAATTTTTTGTCTTCCCCTGATATAATTCTCCAAATCCTCTCAAGGAACCGAGCTAGCCAAAGGAGCCCTGAGAGGAGGGCGGAAAGATTTATCAGATTGGGTTACAAATACAGTAAACCAGTTTTATGATCTTTTATTCAGTCTTAAGGTGACTTTGCACTAGGCCTTGTTGAATTTAGTGATGTTCATGTTGTCCAGCTCCTCAGGCTTGTCAAGGTCCTACTGGATGGAATCCTCAACTCTCAGCTTGATGTTGTCTTCAGGCTTCTCAATCCTACAGTCTATGTCATTAATAAAGATACTGGTCCCAGTACAGAACCCTTAGGGACATCCCTTGTTACCAGTCTTTATTGGGACATTGAGTGACAGATTGCAATGTTTTGGATGTTGCCATTCAGCCAATTCCTTATTCATCTAACAGTCTATCCATCAAACCCATATCTCTCTTATTTAGAGACAAGGATGTGGCATGGGATTTTGTCAAAAGTTTAACAGAAATCAAGGTATATGATTAGATAGATTTCGCTGCTATGAAAACAAAAAGAAAATGTCCTCTTATGCATTGTTTTTTTCCTATATTGGTTCATTATTATGTATCTGTTTAAACTTTCTCTCAGTTTATTGAGCTATGCAAAGTTGTAAGTAATGAGAAAAACACCAAAGGAATATATGTTAGTATATAATCACCAAGGCTCCTGCTTACTAAGTGTGTGCAAAGCAGAAGCTCAACTGAGATTTAACAGTTCCACTGCAAGTATCTCAGTTTACAGAAAGTGGGCCAGTTACCACTGAATTTGGTAGCACTCATTAGAGACGCTTCAGCTCTGGCTACCAGTTGACCAATATTCATTCATATCTCTTTGGCTAATGAGTAAAACAAACTGTCTGAAAAGGTTGCACTAAGCACTGACAGTATTTTCACATTCACACTTGCAGATCTTACTTTTAAACACTAGCATTTAATTAACTTACTGGTGAAATGTGTTTGATTAAATGCAGTAATTCTCCTCTTCATACACTCTTATTACCTTTACTGGGAGTGCTCAAATACTGTGTTAAAACTAAGGAATATCTTACATCGTCTTATGTGTAGCCTGTGAATCTCAGAATTAAGTGCCTCTATTCTTCTCAGCATGACACAAATTTGATATCAAAGCAAATACACTTCCCTGACAATGTTTCAATGACATGAATCCAATAACACTCTGTGAAGAACTGAGCATTAGAGTCAAATTTTCAGCTTGGAAAACAGATTGTCGTGATGCCAGTACAGTTTATTTCTAAATGCCTTGTGGTAGTCTTTCTGGAGAAAAAGAAAGGGGCTTAGAGGCTGTATTTCGAAATTTTTAATAATCTTTAAAAATCATGAAGTGATTTAAAAGCCAAGTAAAAGTTTCTTGTTGTGTAGAAAATGGGAAACAAAAATTGTAAAAAAATTAATAAAACCCCATGTTGAGAAGTGAAAAGGGACACACACTGGATTTCACTAGGTCAGGAACTATCTGTCTTCCAGGACACATATCAAATTTCTGCTTTAATTGAAGCCACACAAAGCAGGTACTGTCTTGGTTATGAGTTACTAGGGAATATTTTGGAATGATGTAGTTCATAAACTTAGTAAGATTAAAATGTTTAATAAAAATAACACTTGTTCTAAGACAACACCACTCTTTTTATAATTCCTCGAATTTCCCTATGTATTTTGTCTTTTTTTAAAATAACTTAAAATTGTTTCACATTCACCAAAATCCTATAATTGATGAAAACTTGCCTCTTTTCCATTATATAATGAGAATCCATGTTTTATTTATCGTCTGAGTAAGAAAGCACAAAGAGGACTAAATTTTTTCCTTAGGGAAAATATGCAGAATTCTAAGAAAAAAAGGTTGTTTCTACATAGTATTAAACAAACTGGTGTTGAATAAGTTAGCAGTAATTTAAAAAGTAATGAGTTTCAGCTATTAAGGCAATACCAAATGTACATTTTAAACTATCAAAACCTGTAAAAAAGAGTTTGCTTTCAATATGAAAACTTTTCTGTGTTGCAAGCCAAGAATTAGGGTTTCAAAGGAAATCCTATCAGTAAACATCTCAAGATCTTTCTTACAGACATTCATTCATGAAAATAAAGGGTATTGTGAATGCAGAAGAGAACTGTATTTTGTAGTGAGAAGTGTTCAAAATAAAACCAGGTCAAGAATGAAAAGCAAAGAGCCATCCCTTTTCTGAAATAAAATAATTTCACCTATAGAAAACAAAAAAATAGAGTTATATTGACCTTGTACTTGCTAACAAGTCTATGTTCCAGACAAATTTCCCAGGTGTTTGGGTTTCTCCTTGACACTACATTTTTCACAAGGGAAAAGCTTGCATCTTTTGCTGGTAAGATAAATTTATTTTCCTGTTTGCTTACCTTGCTTTAAAACTGATGTGTCTTCCTCAGTGGTGATTCACATTGATAAGTGAAGGGACTCTGCAGCCATTAGTCCTAGTGGTGTATCACAAACATTTAAGGCTTTCAATTTTTTCACCATGTAAGCAAAATTGTATGAAACAAAATCAGAAAAGGATAATTTTTGCTTTTGAATTTTCAGAAGGCCTTAAGAGAAAACAAACTTTGTTCCATTTTTCTGATGGAATAATGAAACAGAAAAAATATATCTTGGAAATCACCTGATATTGGTTTTGGATTTTCATGGAATGTTTTAACAGTCATAAAATCTTTATTAGGGCAACATAATGAAGAGTAGCAAGACAAGTTGCTACAACAAAAGTACAACAAGTACAACAACTAAAACAGGTTTTGTCTGTCATTGATAACAACCATGACATTGGTATAATAATGAACAATAATAGGACAATTATTACCATAGGGTCTATTCAAAAACATGAAAGTGTGAAGTCTCTAAGTATCTAATATCTTTCAGAAGAGAAAGTTTCCACATATGTCAAAGGTATTTCTGATAAAGTATTTGAATTTCCAACATGTAAAGCCATACTCTTGACACATGATAAACTTTTAGTGATGCTACATGGTCACACACAAAGTAAGCCTAAAATATCTCCTTTTGTGACATGGCTAAAAAGACACTTGTGGTGAAACACAGGCCAGGTCAGATCTCATCTACCCAAAACGGTGGCAAATATCTTCAGGAGCCTAAATCAGCCCATTAGTCTCCTGCCCATTTTGATTAGTCAGTGCAGGGAGGTATGTTCATGAATAAGAAAATTTAAAGGAGAGGTCTAATGTAGAAGATCTCTAAGGTTTGACCCTTTGAAAGAGATGAACAACTTTCCATTGATTTCGAAGAGAATCAGAGAAAATATGCCAGTTAACCTACACGGCTAAATTCAGTTGTCAGTGGTATGAATATCTTCAATTTATTTTTTTTTCATTCATTCTTACAGCTACAATAATTCTGCAAGTCAAGGTATGTTGTGGATGGCTTCCTGTCACCTGAAGTCTGATGCACAATCTGCCTGGTGCAGAAAAGATGAATGTTCCTCCCAGAGTCTCAGCCATATGAGCATCCTTGTTATCACAAGTAGCCTGAAATCAGTGGTAGCAGTGACAGAAAATTCTAGCCAAAGAAAGTCTAGTTCTTGAAATGGTTCGTAGTCTTCACAGCTCTTTTGTACATACTAGAGCACAGCTTAGATGCATTTCTTTCAAAGAAACATAAATCAATATCTAACTGGCTTATTAGCTTATCTAATGTAATTAACAATCTTCAATTTCAGGTTATTTTGTTAAAAATATTAAGGCCATTCCAGTCTGCTGAGTAAAGCAGACAAAATGGCCAGTCTAGCTAGCTTCAGAAATTGAACAGTGGCAATCATAGCTTACAATGCCAAGCTGGATTCAGTGGTATCACATTTGTCCTGTTCATTGCTGATTATTTTTTCTTTATTAATAGGGTGCAGGCTTTTTGTAGTACTTCCAAGATTGAATGTTTAAGTATTTCGTGATTGGACTATGTAGTTCCAGATCACCAGTTGCTTATTATTCTGTGGTGGGTGAATAAAGAGAGTCTTTGGTACTCTCTGTGCCTCTCATTACCATTTCTAACTGCTGAACACAGCCTGGAACTGCTGAGCAGTATGATCCTGAGCCACGCTGCCTTTTGGACTCTCACTGTGTTCACTGTCTGAGCGTGACTTTCTTTGCAAGAAGTGATTTATCATTGCTACTGTCTCACACAGAGATGTACAGCAGCCACAGTAAGTCAGGCTTAAGCTGTTCTGAGAGATACTTTGAATCTGAAGAGATTTAAGAAACGGATGCAAAACCTCAGATGTATTAGATGTGCAGGTTTTGTCCTTTTTTGAATTACACTAGATTTGAAAAAAGATGGAAAAAGAAAATGTCTGATCTAGTTGTGTCCCATTTCCATAGGAATGTTCAGTGTTCTGTAGTATACACTGGCCAGTATTTTCAAGATTTGCTCATGTATTGATTTTACGTATGAAAATTTTAAGTGGGCATAAACCAGGGCAAAACCCAAAACAAATCAAAACAAAAATCAGACTAGAATCTTGTTTTATTTATGGCCAAAGGAGCTTTTGAAATTTTGTTTTCCTAAGAAAAGTAGCTAATATGAAATTAAATTCCTAAAAGTTCCTGCTTAGAAGAGTGGGATTTTCACATATATGGGAATTTTAATTTACACATTTTTATTGTAAAATTGTATTGTGTTCATGGATGCTGAAACTATACTGTATTTGCAAAGACCCACGAGATAAAAAGTTTATGCAGCTGTTGAAATATCCTTGTTATAAATAAATTAATAGAGAACCCCAGTGCTAGAAAAAACACCACAGCCATTTAATATCAGATTGAAATGTAAAGAAACCAATTTATTCAGTATCACTTCCAAAAAGTTCTCAGACTTGACCCTTTCTGGCACAAAATAGCTTGCAGTAACACCTTCAGGTACAACCCCATACCAATATAAAGGAAATTCTCCCAACCTAACAAGATTTGCATATGCAAATCCTGAAGCAGAAGCACACATTAGCTTAACAATCTTGAGCTAAAACATGCATGCATTCTTGGAAAATTCTGACTTCAAGGTTTTTTCAGTTTGACAGGTGCAAATTAATGCTAGAGAGATATTTCTCATCTGTATTTAGGAAATATTTTGCATTTGCTTGAGGTGATTTCCTGTGTGTAATACTCATACCACTGATGACTCCAGATCAGACATTTCTCAGAACACTTAGGTTACCAGTATGGTTTCCCTCACAGCTGGCTCTCCATAATCCTAGAATTCAGGATACAGTAAAAAACAGCAAAAAAAAAGAAGCTATGAGAGATGTTTCAGAGGCATGAGTTTTGAAGGTTAAAATTATTATTAATATAGAAATATATTGGGCATACATTGAAGGGAGAAGGATGCAACATTTAAAAATATTTTTTTTGCATTAAAACCTAGGCAACAAGTAATGTAGAAGAACGATTGAATATTCAACAATGATAATATAATTATTAATGCTATTAATAATGTTTATTCCCTCTAAACAGCATAGATAACTAAACCTCTTACATATTTTTACTTACTAAATTCCTTATATAGTGGTTGTCTCTCATAAATTATCTAAATTAAAATATAACTATAAAATATAACAAAATATATATATTTTGGATTATATTTTGTTAGCTACTTGTTTAACTCCTTCAGAACAAATGATAAGCACACTTATAGTAAACTGCATTAACTAAAATCTTGTATCTTCTTCAAAGAAATCAGGCGGAAAGTTGTATTATGAATTTAGATTGCTCTGATATGCAAGAATGTAATAATATATATTTTTAATGCCCTTATTTCACAAGTAAAAATATTCTCTCAATGTCAAATAAAAAGACACTGGTTTATGGTAAATTATAATTTGATTGACATATGAACTTTTCTGTGTCCTTTGTGGGACTCTATTAGAAAACATTTTGGTTTTCATATTTCAGAAGAAAAAAAACAACTAAAAATACAGTTTTACCTTTGTTAGCCTAAGAGATGATTTGAAATCTATTATTATTATATGTCAAGTTCCTAAATATATGCATTTTGTTTTCTGTGAAGTCAGTAATCTGACTCAATAACAGGGTAAATTTGCATAGATATGTAAACTAAGAGTTATGTGGGAGGATTGCATTAAGTTAATTTTATTTTTAAATTGTTTATGTTCTGTTAAAGAGACATTAATTTGACAAATGCAGTCAGTTGTTTGGATGCAAGCAGTGAGACTTGGCACTTGTTTTCTGCTATGAAATATTTACACTCAATTGCTATCTAAATATGTTTTATGTTGCACCTTATACACATTTCCAATAAACTGGCTGTTTGATTGTGTAGACTACACCCATCAGCATGGGATGTGAATGTTTAATGAGTTTCTAATGTCCACAAATCAACTGATCAAAGGAAAGGGCTAGAGAAGGTAATATTTTAACTCAAAATATAGTGATTATATTAGATAAAATACAAAGAGATAAAATACAGAGCACTACACTCAGTGCTTCAGCACAGCAATATATAAAGGGTCATAGAAAAATGACAACTCAAGTACAAATGAATATTTCATGTATTGCCTGGAAGTTGTCTCTTGAAGCCTAATGCTCCAGAGGGTGCAAATGTCCTTTAGTACAATCATTTTACCTCAGTCTGTGTACATCCATATCTTGTTGGTATGGATGTGTCAGACAGCACAGCTAGCAAAAAGAATCAGTGATGACTAGCTTTGCACATAACTCCTGGCACCAGGAACAGAAGAGTTTAAGTATAGGTATCAGGGATTGAATGATGTGTCATAATGAGCTAGCTGGCATGTTTATCAACACTATGGAAAGAATATTGTTACAGCATCTGAGGCTATAG
>VWYP01005091.1:47810-60894 GCA_013400435.1 Pycnonotus jocosus | reverse complement strand
CATTCCATGATCCTGTGATTCCAAGATCGCAGCAGCCCAACAGAAATTCACCTTGCAGAAAGGTTTATTTGTTAGGAAGTCGTGGATAACACAGTGGGAATAGACACAAAGAGCTCCCTGATTCAGAAGTGCTTTGCACCAACTTCTGTAAAAAGCAGGAGAAAAAAAAAATTAATGAGATGTTTTAGCAACACCATTTATCATGTTTCTAAGGCTCTTTAAAAAAAAAAAAAAAAAAATCCATTTTAACCAAAAAATGCTTTTCTTTTAAAAGCTCCACACAGTGCCAGTATTGAACAGTGCCCTTCAATGGAACCCACAGTGCTTAGGAGTTCTCAAGGTCAGTACATTTATTTCTGCTTCTCTAAATGCAATTGCCTTTCCTCAGGGTTTTTTTTTTTCTCCCCTCCCTCTGCTACACTAAACACTGTTTCACTGAAAATCTACAGAACTGCCCTCGATAAATCTGTTTCAGGTATCTTGGTTTACGCATCTGTTAATGCCTCTAATAAAATTATANTTCCTCGGGTTTTTTTTTTTCTCCCCTCCCTCTGCTACACTAAACACTGTTTCACTGAAAATCTACAGAACTGCCCTCGATAAATCTGTTTCAGGTATCTTGGTTTACGCATCTGTTAATGCCGCTAATAAAATTATAAATGCAGTCATAAAATGCAGAAAACAACTGGATTTATGGGAATGGCCAGTACTCAAACAGTAAAAAATAAAAAGGAAAAGCCATAAAAAAATGGGTTTAAAATAATTTTGCAATAATGCAGCACTGAATATGGGAATTTATCTCTGGTGCCAGGGCCTCCCCACCCTCCCAGAGAAGAATCTTATCCTAATATCCAATGTAAACCTGCCCTCCTTCATTTTAAAGCCATTCCCTGTTTTCCTGTTCCACCACACCTCGTAGGTATTTCCTTCAAAAAGCCACTGAGGAGGAACAATAAAACCAAACCCATCACAATGGGAAACCCTATTTTATTGATCAAACACAACGAATGTTGGAAGCCACGTAAAAAAAACTTTGATGAAGACCAGGAAAAGAACTGAAGGAAAAGGTAACCTCAAAAAGGGAATGATGATTGGAGACGAGTGGAATTCCCAGTTAGGAATGCACTGCAACCCCAGGAACTGGGATAGCCCACAGGGATTTGGGATGTTGGCTCTGCAGCACTGAGGTATCACTAGGACAAATCATGGGAGTAAGAGGAAGAGAAATGATCTTTTAAATGATAATCTTCACAGCAGACAGGTGATGCTGCCAGATGAACACACTCCTAAAAGCAACAACCATTTTGAAGACAAATTATCCCACTTTTGGTGCTTCTCACCCGCCTGTTTTAATGTAAATTATTTAGCAACTGCTTTATTGAGGGGTTCAGCGAGCTGGAGAGATAAGAAATGTGAGCAATCCAAATTGAATTGATGAAAGCACGCAGTTCAGAGAGCCCTGGATTCAAAAGCTCCCTGCAGGAGGAGGTCTCTTTGGGGAAGTTTTTGCATTTTTTTAAATTAATTCCTACCTTTGGTTCCCTCAGCACATCAACCATCACACACCACCCCCCAGGGGCTGCTCCCTTCCTGAGGTTTTGGGACAGGACACGGTGGA
Source organism: Pycnonotus jocosus (assembly GCA_013400435.1). NCBI lineage: Eukaryota > Metazoa > Chordata > Aves > Passeriformes > Pycnonotidae > Pycnonotus > Pycnonotus jocosus. Next base: position 59,276 of record VWYP01005091.1, on the reverse strand, counting down.
TGTGGGAAGGTTTATGGGATGGAAGCTCTGATGTGGGGCTGTTCTCAGCTCTCCAGGCTGCAGAAGGTGAGCCAGTCCTTGCAGACAGGAATTACTGCCAGGCTCTCGTCAGTGGGGAAAATAAAGGCAGGGTTCTCTCCACACTTCCACAATATCAAACTGAAATCCCCAGCACGGGCAATGTTCTCATTCCCTCCTCCCCAAAGAGCAGGAGAAGTGATGGAACACACTAAGACTGATAACAGGCTGCTCCTTTCTTCTGACTTCTCTGACTCAAGCTCACTTTTCTGTGATATTTTATATCACAGCAGCAAAATTAATGGTATTTACACAAATGCATGTATCAATATGGTAAATAAGAGAAATACAATTTCCACACAGGTCGCATTTCAAGGGAGAATTTCTGTTCCAATATTGACAGATAAGAGGAGCTGAAAAGATTAATACCCAGTAGCAGCAAAGAGGGGATTTCACAGGATGGAGATTGCTCTTCTCTGCCTACAGGAATGTCCTCAGCTCACCTGGCTCTTCCTTTGGAATTTGGCTCCCAAATCACTCCTTCCACTCCTGCCATGGGCAAGGACTTCACTATTCCAGGCTGCTCCAAACCTCAATGTCCAACCTGGCCTTGGGCACTGCCAGGGATCCAGAGGCAGCCACAGCTGCTCTGAGAATTCCAGCCCAGCTCCTCTCCATAGTCCCAGGGAACAATTTCTGCCCAATATCCCACCTCTTCCTGCCTTTTGTCAGCTCAAAGCCATTCCCTGTGTCCTGTCCCTCCATCCCTTGTCCCCAGTCCCTCTCCAGCTCTCCTGGAGCCCCTTTAGGTCCTGCCAGGGGCTCTGAGCTCTCCCTGGAGCCTTCTCCTCTCCAGGCTGAACAATCCCAATTCTCCCAGCCTGGCTCCAGAGCAGAGCAGTTTTATCCTTGTCCCACGTGCACAAGTTGTCTCTTGCACAATTTTGCTTTACCTGTAACTTCTGCAGATCGTTCAATTTTATAAAATGTGTGCAAGGTTTGCAAAGGAAAACCTCCAGAGCATTTCCCTTTTCCAACAGAGATCCCCAAGGCCGGGTTTCTGTATTTTCCAGGAGCTGTCTGCAGGTGTTTGGAGAAGCAGCCATCTCAAGGAACACAGACCTGTTTAATACTTTGCATTTAATTAAAGGGAGCAGGGAAGGCCTCATCTGCAGAACCTGAACACGAGAATATGTGGGCTGAGTCTCCAAGAATGACCCAATTCCTCCCTAACATTATTAAATTTGAATTTTGTTTCTTATTAAACTCGCAGCGACTCAGAGACTTTGGGGGATTCTCTCAGTTCTAAACAACGTGCAGCCTCCTCAAGAGCTTCAAAGGTGCCTCATGAAAAGAATATGAAATCAATCTCCAAGCTGCAATCTAAGCAGAAGGAGATGAACTTTTCTATTGTGGCAAAGTGAATTAATTAAAGCCCTCTTTCATTACGATTTGGGACGATGACCAAAACGTTCAGCAGAATAAGCTACGACAGGATGCTGCTGATAAAAGGCTCTTTATCCTCCTCCTACCTGAACTCAGCAGAAATCCAACCCCAAAAAGGACAAAAGGAGATTAACGAGGTAAAGGACAAACTTCCTGAGGTAAATGAACCAGTGTGGACCCAGGGATTTCCTGTCACACACAAGGTTTTTGCTTTTATATTGATTTTGAATCAATAATGAATTTGGAAGTTAAGAAACAAGCTGAGCATGTTAAACTTATCCCATTCCCTTCTCCATTCCATGGAATCCCAGACAGGTTTGGGTTGGAAGGGACCTCAAAGCTCATTTAATTCCACCCCTGCCAAGGGACAGCTTCCACCACCCCTGGCTGCTCCAAGGCCCATCCAACCCAGCCTTGGACCCTTCCAGGGATCTCCTCCTGAAGAAAAGAACGGAATTTCTGCTCAGGAAGTTCTGCTGCTTCCAGATGAAGCTAATTCAGGTTTCTCTGTACTTGCAAGTCAACCAAAGCCCACCGAAAATATTTTAGGAGAGTAACTTTTTTGTTTTCTCACTAAACCAAAGGTGAGAAACATGTTTTGACAGTTTTCCTCATGATTTCCAGCACACTCCATGGATTCCAGCAACAACAAAACATTTTGAAGGGCTGGTTTCCCACCACCAAAATAAATTCCGACTCATAACTGAATTTTATTTTCCTCCCCAACTTTGTTTTGGCAGAAATCAGAAGGGAAAGGAGTAAATCCCTCCCAAGGAAGGAGTCGTTTATCACCTTCTAACAATCACACTCCCACATTAACAACAGGATTAGAGATGGATATTCAGCTCTGGAATTCCTTTTCCCTACCGACAGCCCCAGCGTGTGGGCAACAAAGGCAACTTAAGTTGAGAGATGGTTTTCTAATTACACATCCACACTTAAATGGGAACTGATCTCTCCTTGGGAAAAGCAATTAAATCCAAAGCAAGATTAAAATCGGTGGTTTGAAACATTCCAAAGTGAAAATCAGCTGCAGGGGCAGGACAGGGAATGCTCCTGGGAAGGGGATCCAAGAGCTCAGCTCAGCCTTCCTACACCATTCCAAGAAAATGCATGGATATCCCATAATACACATCCCTTTTTTCCTTATTTTTCCCTCCTATCTGGGCAGTAACAACAGGAATCGCTTTCCCAGGTTCTGATGTTCAGGTTCATGCCCAGACTCACCCAGCATTTCCCATCCCAGCCCTGAAGATCCAGGAAATCTCTCCCCAGGGGAAGTAAAATCAAACCAGCAAGGGTGAAGCAGCTTTAGGATAGATTCAAAATGTAAAATAAATATTAAGAAAGAATACAAAACTCTAAAATCAGCGCACAGGCTACTGCAAAATCTCAATGGAATGGTAGGGACTGGAACTAAATTTTCTTTAATGTTCCTCCCAGTCCAAAACACTTTGTGATTCTATAATCAAAATATCATAGAATTCAAATATTTCTGTATTTCTATATGTTACAGTACTACTTAGATATATTAAAAATACAAAAAATGGGAAAAGAAAAATACCAGAAACATCCAAATTGTTCCATCTTTACATCTCAAAACATGAGTGAAATGTTTTATTCCTACTTTAATGCCACAGTGTCATTATTTGGGAAGTACTTTTCCTGGCATAATTTCCACGCATTTAAAACCATCCCAACTCATTTTTTTCAGGGGCCATAACATTTGAAACCACAGCAGAAAATCAACCAACCCCGAGTTATGGCAGAGCCTACAACGCTCATCCCACTCTTGACATTTGGCAAAAATGGGATTTGTAATTTCTCTTGGCTGAAAAATACTCATCATCTGTTGAGGAGGTAAATTTAAGCATTCTTTTTAAAATGCTTTAAAAATACCTCAGAAAAGCTACTTAGTGCAAGACAAAATGTTTTTCAGAGCCAAGGAAGCAGCTCTGATGAGGTTGTCCCTATAAGTAACAGTGAGGTATATGGACAATTTCTGCATAAAGAGAGTACAAACATTACCCAAAGTCATTAACTGCTAGGCAGGAATTAATATGTTTACAATTCAAGCCAAGTGATAAATATGAATATATAACAGGCAAATACTCATTGCATCCCTGTGAATTATTAAAACTCTTTCTTTCCTTAATAAATGGGAAAATTAACATGTACAAGCATTCTGCTTTTTCCAGTTACTGGGTTGTTTTTTGTTTTTTTTTTTCTAGGCAGGAATCTTGTCCTTGTAACTTTTGATAAAACCTGAAATTAAAAAAAAAAATAAAATAAAGGCCAAGCAAACAAAAAAAAAGATACCTTAAACTAAGATTTTATGATAAACCCCATATCATGAATTGCCTGTTAAATGAGCTGCTGTGGAATATCAAGGCCAGGCTGGATGAGGTTTGGAGCTACCTGGGATCATGGCAGGGGTGGGACTCGATGCTCTGTAAGGTCCTTCCAAGCCAAACCATCCTGAGATTCTGCAGTGACAACATCAAGGTTTGTCCTTTCTTTCCCCCAGACTGGAGGTCCCTTGTCCCAGCCACCAAAGGCACCTGTGACATGGTGTGACAGCGTTCATGGTGCCACCACCTGCCCATTTGTCACCACCTTCAGTGCCCAGGAGCTCTCCCTCAAGCCCCTCATTAGATAATCAATTACTGCAGATCATATCTGTCACTTGGTAATTGATGTGAAATAACAAGATTATGCTTCCACACAAAGCTCTTTAGCTCATGACTCCAGCTCATGGTCATGAGGACAAGCTGAGCTCAGATAAAGCCCTCGTGATGTTTCCTCCCAGGCTTCAAGGAAAGCTTTGAATTCCATCAGCTCACAGAGAAGGAAAACAATCCCATAAATAAATGGAGTCTCCACAGCTTGGGGGGCCATCACAGATGGCAGGAGGCACCAGAAGGGCCACCAAAGTGACAGCCTGGAGAAGAGAAGGCTCCAAGAACTTCTTGTGGCCTTCAAAGCTTAAAGAGGGCTTGCAAGAAAGATGGAGAGAGACTTTTATCTTCCCATTGTCAGTGGGCAGGGCTGGATGGGATTTGGGCAGGAATTGTTCCCTGGGAGGGTGGGCAGGCCCTGGCACAGGGTGCCCAGAGCAGCTGTGGTTGCCCCTGGATCCCTGGCAGTGCCCAAGGCCAGGCTGGAGCAGCCTGGGACAGTGGAAGGTGTCCTTGGCCATGGCAGGGGGTGCAAGGGGATGAGCCTTAATGTCCCTTCAACCCCAACCACTCTGTGACAGGGGATGGAGAAGTTCCCTCCTGAGAAGGGGCCACAAAGTCCCAGGTTCTCCCCAGAAGGCCCAGTGTGGATGGATTTACATTTTCCTGAGGTTTCCAAACACACAACAGTGGGGATGAAAGGAGAGCACAGCTGCTGCTCACAAATTTCACTGCCTTAGAACCAGGAGGCAGCAGCTGAAGCCAACAGGAGATGGATTTCAAACAAACAGGAGATAGAACTTTTCACCTTGGCATTTCTTTTTCCCAGCCAGGGAGTGCTGGGAGCTGTGCCTCCAGGAGCTGTGGGGACAGGCAGCAAAGGCAGCTCCACAAGGGAAGGCACAAACCCAGGAGAAGGAAAGTTTGGGGACAGGGAGCAGCCATTCCACCTCCCATCCAACAAACCCCCTCATCCAGGCCTGGGCAGAAGCATGCTGAGAAGGGAAGGATGTGGATACACTCAAAATTATTGGGGCACTACTTCAAAGTGCCACATTATTATCAAATCACAACTTTATTTCTGGGGTTTCATCCTCTTCCTCCCCAACAGCCCTTGCAGCTGTTGGGCTTTTCCATAACACTGATGGACACTCCTTGGATATAAAGCAGCTGCTAATCATGCTCCTCAACCATTGCTAAGTATTTAATATTTAAAGTCCTGCACTTGTTTAAAAATTGAAGAAAATCTAAAATGTGGTGCTGCTTTGAATGGTTTTTAATCCAGTGTCCCCAAGCCATAAAGGACAGAGGCATTTTTCCTGCACTGTGTTTTGAAGAGCCACAGACCAAGGATTAAGAAGCACTTCTCGTGGCCTCTGCTGTCAATTGTAAACTCAATTAATGTCATTATCAGGCTTCCTATAATTTTTAGAACACAACTTTTTGAAATATCTCGGGCTTTTAGGATTTTCCAGACTTTGCAAAATAACTTCTGTTCCTTTCTTAAGGTAAAACTCAGTCATGGACATTTCAATACAGAAAAGAATTAGGTCTTTGCACAGTCAATCAGGAATTTAGCATATTCTTCTTTGCACAAGGCAAGTTTCTAGGTCATTTTATTTAGAAAAAAAAAATAAGTAGGGGAGGAGAAGCTCTTAATTGTGAGCATATGGCTAAATTTTAGGTGCCCATGATGCTGCAAACTGCCTCTTTATATCCCTTTTTTTTTATTCACTGCCATCATATTTCTCTGTCATGTATCAAAGTTATTAAGAGCAATTTTATTTTGGCACCTGCTCGGGGATTTTAGAAACTACATTAAAGAGTTCATTTCTGAACATTATGGCCAAAACACTTAATTTTGGTTTAGGCTCAGAGCACCGATAGAAATGGTGAGTTTAATTCTATTTGCACTGTTCATTATTTCTCTTTCCCCTAATTTGGTAGGATTTTCATTTTTCACTTGTTTAACACATTTAATTTCAGCTTGTTTTTTTTCTGGTGAGCATTATGCATCAGGGCCAGGCTGCTCTCTGGGCTTCTAACTTGAAGGCAACATGCAAAAGCACATAAAAGTCTGTATTTTTATGCTATGTTCAAATTTTAAATAGTTCAATATTTCAAATGAGAAAGCCTTCCTGAGGCTTTGGGAGTTTACATGGCTTTAGAGCATCGAATGTCCTCCAATTTGACAGAAAAGTTGCATTAAATCCTCCATCTAATGAAATCAATGTTGTATAAATAATATATTATTCCACCAAAGAGCAAATAGGAAACAGATGTGAGGATCCCCATTATTTGCTGGATTTGCCTTTTTTCCTGCATATAATTTGAGTTTGAAGATGGAATTCATGCTCATCCCACATTTCATTAGGTGCTTAAATCTGAAACCTTTTGTCTAAAAGTACCACCAGATTTGTTCTTTTTTTTATTATTTTTAAGCAGGGCAGGATGTTTTCCCTTTGCCATAAAGCAGTCAGAGAGAAAATCCTGGAATTTGGGAAGCTCATCAAATAAACGAGACAAAGCGAAATATTAATAAAGCTGGCAGAATGTTCCTTTAAAAACATTCCCCTGCACTCCCAATTCCTCAAGACATCTTAACAAGGATGTAATTTCCCATTTGCTCTCGGTGAGCAAATCAAACGGGGTGATTTATTATTCAGATGGGCACAAAGGATTTCTGAAATGCAGAAAGAAGGGCTGGAAAAGCACAAGTCATCAGTAATGACGACAGCCTGAACTGCCTTTCAAATATGAACAAAATGCAGCCATTTAGGGGCTCATACATCACCTGCTCTCCCAGACCCTCATTTATTTCCCAACTGTACAGGCTGCATGAAAATGGGACCAGAATTTGGCATCTGTTGAGAACATCTTTATCAGGGAAGTGATTCTGCACCATGAGAGAGCAGCTCAGAAGCCCCATCCTTGGAAGAACAACCAAGGCTTTCCAAGCACCTGTTTAGTTCCCTTCCCAAAAACATCTGTGTGCTGAAAAGGAACTTTTCTGAACCACAAACACAGAGAAAATATGACAAAACTCCCACTCCTGTCCCAAGAAAATTCCCATTTTCTTGACGTCTCCAGCAATTTGGGCTCCTGATGAGACAGCATTCAACTGGAACCCAAAATCTCAGCTTTAGCTGGTGAGACCTGCTGTTATATTTTCCTTCCAATGATCTGTACAACGGGAAATTGAGAGAGAAAACGAAATCCTGCTCGTTCTTATCCTAACCAAGCACAGAAATAACCATCAGAGCTAATGAGGTTACTCAGCATTTTTCTTCTCCGAGCACAAAACCCACAAAGAGCAGCTCCCTCAATCAGCTGTTTGATATTTCAGCTGCACACAGGTAATTTGGGTATTAGACACACGTTCTTAAATCCACTTTCTCTTCAAAATGTTCCTTTAAGTAAAGAGATGTGGAATTAGCACTTCATAGATCAAGAAAAGACATCAGCACAGGCTCAAATGAATTGTCCAAGCTCATGGAAAAGACTTCTTATGGTGCAAGACACTCCAGCAGATCTCCCAAATTTCTGCCAAACATGACTCCAAGAGACATTATTTCTCTCCCAAAATATCCTCCCCCAAAGCAAGGAGCACCTCCAAGGACTTGAGGGCATGAAAACCCGTTTAAAACTCCAGCCAAGTTTGCCTTCACCTCAGCTGGAGCAGAGGTGCATATTTAACACCCCTTCATTGCTCTTCCAATGGCAGGCTGGAGGAAATAAATAGATAAATCACCAATTTAGCCCAGAAAGTCAGGCAGTTATCATTTAAAGGCATGGAAATAACCACCTAATTAATGAAAATGAAGGTTCAGCAATGTGAAAATACTTGATTTTAGCAAAGACATGATGACAGCATCGGTCCCAAGTGACTACAGAGAGGAAAAGCACAGCTCTGTCCACAGCTCTGCTGCAAATCAAACAAACTTCACCCTTCTTTCATCTCCAACACAGCTGGGAAGTTCTGCCATAAATTCACCTGGTCCTAAAGAATTAACATCCATGGGAACCCACCTCAGGGACTTAAATTATGCCTCCTGATATAATTGACTTAATGTAGCTCTGAAAATCCCATTGGTGCTGGTTTTTCATCCTCTTTACCCACACTGGTGGTCCTCAAAACAGCAGGCAGGTAACTCGAGCTCTGGCTGCCACATGCTGAGCTTCAGCCAAGCTTTCCTCCGCAAGAACTTCACAGACTGTCCCAAAAATTTATATTTTAGTGTTCCACTGTCAGACCTACGTGTTCTAGAGGAGCATAACCCTCTACAAAGCAGCTGATCAGTAAAAAAATCCCCCCAGGCACAGCAGTGCTTGAGCCAAAATCTGAGTGTGGGGAGGACATGCCAGGCTGACCCTCCCACGGTCATCCAGATGTGTCCTCAGAAAATGAATATAAGAAAAAAAATCAAGTAAAACCTGAACTTTGTAACACCAGGCTGTGTGTGATGAATGTTTCTAAATACACACACAGGTGCCTCCCTGAATTTATTCTGCAATTAGCAGTGAGGAAGAAGGGCCCCTTTCTGTACTTCTCCACAGGGAATGTCACTAAACCCCACCTCACTGCTCTCCAAACCCTGGTTTTCTCCCTGCCCCCAGAAGGCCAAGGCAGGGTTTCACCTGCACATGTCACACCAAGGAAGCACTGCAGCCCCAAGCTGGGCTCACTCCTCCCTGACACACACTGGAGGGAAAAGCCAATCTGGGAAGGTGGGACACTCCATTAGAGAGAAATAAATTTATAACCTAGAACAACTACAATTAATTGCCTCTTTTCTCTTTGTGCCCTCCCAGGTTGAAGTCCCACTCCTCTCTCCCCTCTCAAGCCTCTCTTCAACACTACATTTTACTATTCAACAGTTGTGCTCAGCATTTTGAAAGGCTAAAAACCTGACAAATGGGATGATGAAGCATTTCCAATTCCCCAGTGTATTTACTTCGATGTGCTGTTACAGTAACATGAAGCATGATAATCACAAAACACTTCATTTTTTCACAAAGCCTGATTTACAAGATCCCTGCACACACCAATGGTGTCAGCAGTTACACATGAATCCGGTCCACATCAGAAAGGACTTTTTAATTCCCTAAAAACCTCCAGAAGATGCTGCACAGTTTGTAAGTGGGGCATATGCATAATGCTGTGCAAGACTAATCAGCCCTGAGACAACAGCTTCTAAATATCATTATGGAGAAGACAAGAATGATGTTTAACTGCTGCTTCTGTCAGAGAGATTCTCCTCTCAAGTCACTCAGGACATCGAGTTATAGTATTTGCTTCCAGTGATCATGGGCTGGATAAACTCACATTTTCAGCTTGTGAAAAAGCAGCAGCATCTCCTAGCACTGATCTGTGTGCTCTGAGGAAGGAGCCTGCGTTATTTCAGACGTGGTCACCCTACCATGTAATTTTACCCACGTCTGTATCCAGGCTGCAGCCAAAACCACATTTATTTTCGTAGAGAGAAACCCACAGAGGACCTGGAATACAGCAAGTCAGCACTGCTGGGAAGAAAAAGAGAAAGAAAAAAAAAAGAACCAACAGTGTGGTGGTTGCTGTTGCATCAATAAGCAGGTCAATATTTAAGCTCTTTGGAAAAAAAAAATCTTTGATAAAATACCATGAGAGATGCTAAGTGTGATCAAAGCTGTGACACTGGCTGTGTCACAGTCCCTACCCCAGGGCAGAGCAGCAGGTGATGTGGGGGGCACACCCCTCGTTTAGGGATCAGCAGCGGGGATAAGGAACAGAGGGAAGAGGGCAATGGGACTACCTGGCCAGGTAGAACACAGGGAGAGCAACGGCGCTGCCCTCTGCTGACTGCCTGCATTGCTGAACACTGCTCTGAGCCAGCCCTGCACAGGCACAGCGCGGTTTAACCAGGCAGGCTCTCCGTGACTCCATCCCACACCGAGCTGTGGGTGCCAGCCACAGCCACCCGGGTGTCCTGAACCAGAACAGCCACAGCCACCCGGGTGTCCTGAACCAGAACAGCCACAGCCACCCGGGTCTCCTGAACCAGAACAGCCAGAGCACCAGGGTCTCCTGAACCAGAGCAGCCACAGCCACCCGGGTGTCCTAAACCAGAACAGCCAGAGCCACCCGGGTGTCCAGAACCAGAACAGCCAGAGCACCAGGGTCTCCTGAGCCAGCCCAGCCAAACCCAGCCGGGTGTCCTGAGCCAGAACAGCCAAACCCACCCGGGTCTCCTGAGCCAGAACAGCCAAACCCAGCCGGGTGTCCCGAGCCAGCCCAGCCAAACCCACCCGGGTGTCCCGAGCCAGCCCAGCCAAACCCAGCCGGGTGTCCCGAGCCAGCCCAACCCCGTGTGCCCGCGCTGGCAGCGGCGCTGCCCCGGTCGCTGCCGCAGCACCGGCGGCTCCGTGCTGCAATGGGCTGCTCCAGCTAATTAACTCCAAAATACACCCAGGACTCGAGCCAGTGGTTCTGCTGCATCGTGTCCGAGGATGTCTGGACTCATCCAGTGCCCAGCTCGGCTGTCCCTGCCGGCTGTGGAGTGGGGCTCCCGGTGGAACATTTTGGGCTGGTCCAGCCGCTCTCATCTGCCATTTCAAACCAGGGGTTGCCTCATTAATCCCCCAAATCAATAACCCTCATCGACATCAATGCTGAAGGCAGTGCTGGGACAGAGGAACTTCGTGGCCCACACCTGCTGGCACCTGGGCTAGGGGAGTTTCCTGCTGGAAAGTATTTATTGAACACCAAAACTCCTGGGAACCTCAGGATGAAACACACCGCTTCCCAACTCGGACCAATTCTCGTGCCTCTGATGGCATTTTGTATCACTCAGGTTAAATATACACGACCTATTTTAACTTCCAACTTTTTTTTTTTTTTAAGTGAAAAGCATCATTGCTAAACCCTCTGTGAAATGAGAGAAAATATGTGATTCAAGCTTTAAGCAGATTATCAATCCCTTCTGCCAAAACGCTTCTCCCTGAACTTGCGTCCATTTTACACAAGGTTTAAAAGCAAATGGGAGCAGCTCCTGTAGCACCTTAAACACTCTCCCTCCCACTAAAAGGCAGCCGTGTGGCTTTAACCCAGCGCTTCGCTGAAACTCCCACTGGATCAGCATCACCCACTCTGCGGCTGCTCCATCGCTCCCGTAGCGCCACGGGAAACCCGGGGTGCGCGGGGATGGCTCTGTCATTACTGAACCCCCGCGCAGAGGAGGAACCAGAGGAATAAACGAAGCGTTCCCAGCCATCCTCCGAGCGCCCGCTCCGCGCTTCTCCCCTCCTTGTGCGCGGCCGCCCGGCATCGCTCCATCCCACCGCCCCC
>VWYP01005091.1:0-47744 GCA_013400435.1 Pycnonotus jocosus | reverse complement strand
CGGCGGCGGCGGCGGCTCCTCGGGCGGCTCCGTGGCTCGGCGGCAGATGCGCCCCGGCGCCCAGGCTCTGACGCCCAGCTCGCCCCGGCGGCTGGAGGGAGATGCTCGCCCAGACCGCCGCTTCTGCGTGAGGAAGCACAAGGTAAGGCGCTGCCCGAGCCCCCCGAAAATAGCCCGGCCGCTGGTTCTGCCAGCGGAAAACTTCCTAGGGATGAGGAGGAAAGAAAGGCTTGGCGCTGAGCGCCAGCGTTATGCAATAGCGTATCTGCCTGCCTGGGAACGGCTCCTGCATCCAATAACTTTGGCGACAGATAAAGAGAGAATATCCCGATACGCGACTTTCTTCTAGAAAAATACCAGCGTTTCTTTGCCTGCTCCCCTTCCAGCGCTGCCTGGGAGGGGAGAGGGGTAGCTGGAGGATTTTTGGAGGATGCACGAAGTGCTCGGGCTTTTCACATGGCTGATGGCGAGGAACTACCGCTGCTTATTAACTTCAGCCGTCCTAATGAAGTGTCCGTACAGCGGCGATGGAGGAACACGGCATGTGTTCATCCCTGAACTCGCAGTACAGCACTTCATTAAAAGCCCAACCAACCCAAAAATCGTCCTCGGGGACTGAAGCTGCCGCTATTCAGCGAACTGTGCAGGGTTCTCCCCATTTAACACACCCGAGATCACCATCACCGAGCACACAGCAATCGGGGATGCGTGGAAACGCCGTAGGAAAACGGGACAAAAGGTAGCAGGGAAGCATCCCTAAAGTCACAGCCCGTCCTTGCATCCTGCGAGGCATCCCGAGCTTCCCGCTCTGCGATTCCATCTGGCCTCCCTGGGCAGTAAAAACGCTGTGCCGTGCCCTGGGCGCCTGGACTTCATGCCGTGTTTACGGGGAGTTACGGCAGCCAGGGGATGCAGGACTGCAGTTCCATGGGATCTGCTTGGGGGAGGCGGGGGGGGCCGCCAGCCCCGGCAAAACAGGGACATCTTGCACTGCTGGGAGCAGGGAATAGATTCCCCGCTTATGTCACCGTCTCCCGAGGGCTCTGTCCCAAGGGAGCTGTGCCCCCCTCGCAGCCACGAGTCGGAGCAGGGAATGGAGCGCTTTGCTTTGACCTTGCGTGTCTAAGCAGCTTAAAATCCCGCACGGAGGAGAATTTAACTCATTAGGCTCTAAAACCGGGAAGTCAGGGAAGACCTGTTTTTCCCAGCCTCGGTGAATCGTTTCTTTTTCCCCCAGCTGAATGCTGCCAAGTGCTAAGGAAAGGCAAACCAGTAACAGGTCACGTCTGATAGAAACTGGGAATTTATTCCCTCTGCTTAAGTGCTGGATTGTGCTCGGATTTACCGGGCTGCCAGGAATGCTGCATGTATCAAGGTTAAAATCTGACTTCTAGATGGAAAAAACTCCTAGCTAAAAATAAAGAAATAAATAAATAAATCACATGATATGCAACTATGTCCTAACCACGGACTGGGATTAATTTAATGTCAAATTGCAAGCCAAGAGACCAATAGTAAAAACAGAGAATCAGGGAGAGGAGCAGATCTCCTCACTCTTGGTGTGATGCCTCTTGGTGTTCCACCAGCCTGCTCATGCCTGGCTGCCTGGACTACAACGATCTGTTCCCTCCCAGTACAAATAACAGTTCTAAGTTAAAAGCTGGATTTTTCTGCTGGCATTAAAAATTCATATTTAGATGGAAATATCTCAGGGCTCAGGTATTACTAATTTATCACCTGGAGGGTGATAATTCTGCTATACAATGGCGGCACAGGGTCCCTAATTCCAGGAGAAATCCATAATGTAGATTGCTAATCCAGAGACTCAGACTGAATTGTTCTAACTCCAACAGTTCTCAAATAAAATCTCTGCCCCAGAGTTTAAGGTGCTGTTGCATTGAAAGCATCCTCCCTTCACATGATGGGGAAAGCTGACACTAAATCAGCTTTTTTTTTAGGGCTTTTTTGTAAGGATGTCACGATGCCCTTGATGAAAAATGTTTGTTCTTTAGGACTCCATCATTATTAACGATGTGTGTTTTGAACGAGATGCTCGAGATAATTCTAATCCTGGATGGCATCAGTGCTTTTCCCTGGCACTGACACACAAAAAAGCAGCTGGGCAGGAGCACCACAAGAGAAAGTGTTCAGTTCCTTAGCAAGAGGGCCAGCACTCAGCCTTCGGTGCACCCTTGTACTAACTGAGCTCACAAACAAGGAGCTCGGAAGATCCTCACTGCCTTTCTCCCCAGTTAACCACTGCACTGACAGAGCATTTCTGCATGAGGGGCACACACAGGAGATTCTAAATTCTAACCTAGATATGATTAACTCAGGAAAAAAGGAGTGGTAAGTTCAGTGGGGAGGAACACAGGGAAGGAGAATGTGGTGAAGGAGCTGCCCAAGTGCCGAGTCACGGAGCGTGCGTCACCTCCCAGACCAGCAGCGCCGGTGACCAGACACCACTGCTCCCCACCAGCACCCTGCCTGGAATCCAAAATCCCAAACTCAGCCAGGGATTGGACACAAGGCAGGGAAATACCATCACTAACCTTTGCTCCTGGAGGATTTAAAAGCAAACTTAGCCATGCCAGCGCTTTGCCGTGAGTGATGTGAGGGAAACTGGTGAGGGAAACCTGTGAGCTTGCCAAAAATCCCTGCTAAAATGTAAGGATACCTCCACAGAGCTCTTGAGCTGTAATGTCTCCAGGCCATTCCTTATCCAAGCACAGGACAGGGAGAACCAGGGATGTTTAGTCCCATAATTCATGCCCACTTGAGGAAATGACAGTAAATCTGGAATATCTGAGACCATAAAAAATTCACGTGATTATCTGAACCAGCTATTAATGAAAAGCTCTTATATTCTGCTTTATGACAGGCACAGTTTAAAGAACTGCTAAAAATTTGTCAAACATATTAAAAAACATGTAAGCAACAAATCTATTTTATAGCCCAGTACTCCCTTGTATTTTTACTAATCAGTTTGCAAATTAAATAGGCTTTATGAAAATGAAATCATGTGCATGTCTGAAGGAAAAACATCATCTCAGAGCAGTAAATTCAGTGGGAGTTCCACATGCAGCCTTCTGAAAACTGCTGCTTGCTTAGAAAATCCTGAGTAACCTCTGAACACGCACAGGTACGACTCCCTGGGTGTCTACACTCGATTTTTAATTGTTGTTGACCACACAGAAAGTGCTCAGAGCATTCTCTTACTGTAGTGACACATGGCCATTTGAAGGCTGTTTATTCCAATTTTACTTCATTCAGGGTGAAGAGTGAGCCCTTCCTACTCCTGAGAACATTTCACCCTGTTCATGCTTTTGCTCTGTACCAGGGTGATCGGTGCCTGCTTCCCATTAACACAGCCCAGCACAAGTCTCCCAGGCAAAGAGAACTGCGTGTAAAAATAACAATTCAGTGATCAAACAGCAACATTTGGTGTCCTCTGTGCCTGTTCTTCTCCCCCTTTAATGGCATTTAGAGCCTGATTTACTCCAGTTTTTCCCGCTAAATCCACTGGGTTTGGTACAGAGGAGTGCAGAGGAGTGAGGGCCATTTTCAAAGTCTGAATTAAACAGAGATTAATTAAAAAGCCTGAAGGCCTTCAAGTCTTGCTATGTTTAGGTGCAGATCCCAACTTCTAAATCATTACAAGAGATTTCTGTCCTGGCAGGGAAGTGCTGGAGCTCTACCATGCCCCCCTCATCAGAGCTGCTGCTATCTGCTCTCAGACTCAGCCCTTATCAAAAACAATTGTAAACATCTCAGAAACCCCAGCATTAACTCGTGTTGGTGACATCCATGGGCAAGACAAGCAGGTTGCTGCTGTTATTTTTGCCTGCCCATGATTGCTGGAGCAAGCCTATAAATAAAGCCCACGTAGTTACCAAATTAAACCAGTTTAAAAACAAAAGCAGAGGAAGCTCTTTCCATCTGGCCTGAGCGAGGAGGAATTGTCACAAGCTCACAAAAAAAGGAGTTACTTTGTTTTGTGCTCTTGCCCACCCTCCCTGCTTGTTTTACAGCTGCCCTTCTCTCCCCTCTTCCATTTTTTTCCCTCAATTCTCACGTCAAGGTTGTGATTGCAGAAATTGAACAATTGAACAATTGAACAATTCTGGTGAGGTCAAAGCTTATAAAGCCCAACTGTGGTGTAAATGACTTTTTAAAAGCTGGAACAGGGGCTCTCCGATGCCCAGGACAAACCCATTGAAGCAGGTGTGTGAAATCAGGACTGGATTTTGAAAGTTAATAACACATCACGTAGTTCTGGTCTGGTTAGTTTCTTCCTGGGAGAAGGAAGAAGAGGGAATTCAGTAAAATCCCTAATTCTGGTGTATTTATCTATGAATAAGCACAAAATCTACAACAAGCCCACAAAGTCTCCTTCCAACCATCAGTAATTGGTTGTTCATGCCCATTTTGTTATTATGTTCATTATTCTCTCCTGCAAATAGAGCAGAGAAAGGAATGAGGAGATATCCAGGGGTACAGAAATGTAACTTGTGGATCAGCTGAATACATTTCCCTGTATCGAGGCCATCGGCAAATAAAACCCAGCGATATCTCCACGGAGCTGACAAAGAGACAGATAAAACATCCCACTGCTGGAGAGAGGAATTCAGCAGAAATTATGCTTGAACTGCCTGCGAGCAGTGATAACACTGAGCCCTTCTGGAGACTGAGCCCAAGTTGCTGAATTCCAGAGGAATTCGTGTGTTTGACTTGAGCAAGTTGGTGAGAAGAACGTGGTGCATCCCTGCACTCACAATTTGTAATAAAAGCACACAAAGCCACAAGGAAAGTGATGCAAATTATCTGTCTGGTGCCAAAAACTATCCTTGAGAGGGTCTTTAATTATTACTTTAATGAACTTCCTAATCATCCTTATCACAAACGACCCATCCTAAAATCCAGAATCCCAGAGTGGTTTGGGCTGGAAGGGCTTTAAGGATCATCTCATTCCAACCCCCTGCCATGGGCAGGGACACCAGGTTTATTTGAAAATCCTATTCCACGTTATCCCAGGTCCACAAAACTGGGAGCAACGTGCTCAGCAATTCCACACTGTATTTGCTTCCCTCTTCATTCCTCACGTAGCTTTTCCCACATGGCACCAAAACTCCCTGGAATGAGCAATTTCCATCAGCCCTCTCCCAGAGTCCTGTGGTTGATGAGAACCTGGGATTTGGGGAGTTTAAGACAACTTTCCCTCACGCAAGACTTTGGCTCTTCCTTCCCAGTACTTCAAGAGCATCTTAGATCCAGCTTTGAGGAAGCTTTGCAGCTTTAGGGACTGTGATTCCCCTCAGCAACTGAAGCTTTTTGCTCTACTAAAACTCTTTCTGGGTAACAAATGGGAATTTTTGTACAATGCTCTAGCAGGAGTCAGACTGATCTGTGCAATTCCCCAACACCAGCACGCTCAGATCCACCTGTACACGGATAATTCAGAATTCCAGCAGAACCAGAACCTGCCTGAAACCAGAAACTTCGGGAATGTGCTCCTCAAGAAGGTGACAAATGACACAGCTCTTATTTGGTGGTGACTGCTGCCAGCAGTGGAGTGCAGAAACACCTCCAGACAGATCCCATTCCCCAATTAACATCCTGCTAACGATGTCAGGTTTTAGACCTAAATTACAACACTCCACACCCTCCCAAGGCTGTCTGCCTGGAACCCCGATCCGAGCAGGAAGGGATGCCAAGGCTGGGATGCCACACAAGCACTGACCCCAGCAATGTCACTGTCATCTCCCATTTGTAGGGATCACCTGCATTCCCAAGGGAATGCTCTGATCTGCACAGCAAAATTAAGGATGCAGGATCGAAGGCTGGAGCTGGGACCTGCTGATCTGCTTTCTTCTCTTCACCCAACGCTTGAACATCTCTGCTGAGGGAACAAAGCCAGCTGCAGGTCCTGTAGGTGCTCACAGTCATCACCACAGCCTGGCCTTGGCCATCCCTGAGAGTGCCCAAGGCCGGGCTGGACAGGGCTTGGAGCAAAACCTGGCACAGTGGAAGGTGTCCCTGTCCCTGGCAGGGGTGGAATGAGAAGATCTTTGAGGTCTTTTCCAACCCAAACCATTCCACGATTCTGTGTTCTCAGCACTCAGCTCCCTCTGTGCAGAGCTCTGACAGTTTTACAACTCTGTTGGGTAAAGCTAAAGAGCAGCACTGCTTTTTCCCTGTCATTTGCCTGGTTTTTTTTTTCCTTAAACACCCACAAAACCTATTGATGTCAACTAAGAACAATTAAACTTAGTATTCAACAGCAATGCCGATAAGGAACTGCCTTAAACCCTTGTTTTTAACAGCTTTGCCCTTTAAATTATTTACCAGAAAGTCCCATAAAAATGAAAAACCTTCCAGTGCAAGTCCTGTGGCTTTTTGGACTCCTGCAAAGCCAGCAGAGTCTGAGCAGAACTATTAGGGATTCTCCTAGCAACCCATCCTCAGCATCCTCCTCCTCCTCCTGGAGCAGGAACAAAGCCTTGCCCAGATTTACACGGCCAAAAAAATGCTAAAAAACCCTTCCCTCCTCTCATCCTTAGAGCGCAGGGAGAAGAATCAGCATCACTCTCCTCACGGTGCCATTATTTTTTTCCAGTCCACTAAATCCCAGCAAATGTTCGAGATCACAACGCCCTGAATTCCCAGGGAGTATCTTGTGACACTGCATTTGTTCCACTGGGAAGTTCACAGTTATTAACTCACCCCATAAGTCTGTGCTGGTTTTAGTGCAAGTGCAAATCTCCTGTTAATGGTGCCATTCCTTGCAAAATCCTGTTATGGGGGAAAATAAGCCTCATTTTCCAGGATTTTATCACCTTGAATGGATTCCTTTTAATTTTATGCACGGAACAATAGAGGAAGCAACAAAACCTAAGTATTATTAAAATTTGTGTTCTGAAAGCGTAGTAGAGATGTCAAAATTAAAAGAAAATTGCCTCTACCAGCTGCATTCAGGGGAAACTGGCCTGGTTTGTAAGGAAAATTTTAAGTAGTTTATCCTCCAGTAGATTCCTCCTTTATCTAAAAGTCTCCAGGCTTATTAAATCGTACATTTTATTTGTTGCCACTTAGTTCTGAAGCTCACAGGAGCATTTAAAGGCATTTATTGGGCATCTCAGCCATTAGCTCTGATTTTATCCATCATTCTCACAGAGCCTGCCAATGCATGGGAGAGGGGAAAAGACAAATCCAAGGCCACGGGATCCTGAGAATTCCAAAGGAAGGCTTCCAAGGCACTTGGAAATGCAGCAGTTAAGGATGACTTCAGTATTGAGCAATAAATAAGGAAGTTCAAGAGAGAGGAAATTCAAGTTCAGCGCCTCAGGCTTTCAAAACAGAGTTAAAAAAAAAATACTGGTCTGACATTTAGCAGCACTGCTAAGTCTGTTATTCTACATGAACGATTCTGTGATGAAATAAAGACAGCCTGGGCTACCCCATCAGTTTTGGCCTAATAATCCTCTCATCAGTATCTTTTATCCCCTAAAAACTGGGAATACCTGCAACCTTCACATTTATCTGGAAGTCAGAATTTCTCCTCAGTCCTTTTGTATTAAAATCCTTCAAAAATTCCTAACATAGGCAAAGTTTTTGCCAATAACTTTTATAATTAATAACTACCTAAGATAATTTGTATTTTCCAACATTTTTATCCTGACAGTCTTTACTGGACATTGGTTTTAGGATGATACTAAATAATTTTTAAGTTTCTAACGTAGCAACACTGTCAGCTAATTAACAATTAGATTCCTTTGAAAAGAATAAAAATACTCATTTAATGAAGTCAAACTGCGTGGGATATTTAGAATTAACATTAGGTTTCTATACTGGATTTGTTTCTAAGAAGTAAATCTGAGTTTCTTTCTGCTCTTTATCTTTTAACAGTACAATTGGATAAATATTCCAGGAATACACTTATGACTTATAGAAATCAAATAATTTTTGAAAAGTGAGTGGTTTGAGGTGGTATTTAGGCATATAACATTATATCTGAGGCAGTGGGGATTTCTCAGGAGAATGTCCAGCCTGGAAATATCCAGAAGCCTAAAGATGCTGCAGATCATTCCCACTTTCTGTGCAAAAAGCCAATTATTTGCAACTCCCTGCATTATTTTAAGCCAATCCACCCATCCACAAAATCCTGTGTGCTGTTAATACATGCACAGATGTTTCCAGCTGCATCTCCAAAGCCTTCCTTTGCTCTGGAAACCCAAGGACTGAGATCTGAGCCTTTCCTCTGCATTTGGCACCTGGGGAGTTTAAGGCCACTCTGCGTATTTAACACACCCTGGATCTGCTTCTGTGTCATAAAACTGACAGAGATAAAATGGAAATTGCAAGGTGAGTTCCAAAATCTCCTCTCCCCTCATTAACCAATCAGGCTGGAAGTTCCACACTGTCATTCTCCTCCCAGAGCAGTGACTCTGCAGGGTTTGGGATGCAGAGTGAAGGTCCTGCAAAGCTTTGTGGTTTCCAGAATTACCCTGAAGATTTTATACCAACCCAAAGCTTCTCTGTGCATCACTTTTTAGTTATTGTTATTAGTTAATAGTTGATTTCCATATTCAGACACAGAGGGATGCTGCTTAAGGGTAATCAGCCATGAGTTTATAAACAAATCAAGGCTAAAAACTGAAAAACTAAGCTTGTGATTACTTAAATATTTAGTTTGGCAAATCAGCTCTTTGTTTGGAGTAAGTACAGATAAAAAGTTGAACTCTATTATCTGCATGTAATTGGCATCTGCAACTAAAATTCAAATTCAAGGGCTTTATTACCCCCCTGACAGCATGAGCCATAAACTGAGAAACTCCAGCTCAGTAGTTTCCTAAAGTATCCAAAAATCCTGCAGAGATGATGCCGTGGCAGTGCCTAAATAACCCAAAATAAGAGGGAACGTTTTGTCCAAACCAAAAACGAAACCAAACAGGAAATATTTTATCAACCCTTCCCTGTGAAGTGTTAAACTCACAATTGACTCTTTGCTCAACTGTTCTTTTATCAGCTGAGCACAGAGAGTTCCCCTCAGAGACACCGGGATCCGAGCAAAGCTTCCAAAAAAAAAAGAAAAAAAAAATCGACTTCTTTTGGTTGTTGTCATTCTTAATCACAGATATCTCTAAAATTATTACTCCCAGCTACTGGTGGGAATAAAAACCTCTGGATCAGCTAAATCAATCCTGCCTGTGCAGCTGGGCAAGGGAGACAAGCAATTTGGTGAAGAATCAATTTATTGGCTATTAAAGATATGCTTAAAATTAACTGCAGAGTAAAGCTGCCCATTTATCTGCTCCAGAGGATTTCTCCAGACTCCTGGTTCCAGTTATGGACTCCAGGAATTCCATGGGAAGTCGCCCCCAAACAAACCCAGCCATCCTGCAGCCCTCAAAAAATGATGGGATTCGAGTGGGAGGTAAAATCATCTGAAAATTGAGACAGGTCACAGACACTAATGAAACAGCAAGCCAATACTTGAAAATAAATTGCATGTTAATGGATCCTGCTGTCAAATAACCAAGTGCCCAAAAACTCACTTTGACAGCTCCGAGGATTCCTAAGAGACGGTTCTAAAGGGTGACTTTCAGAGCTAACAGCCAATTTTTGGAGCCTTTTTGGGTAAAAAAGTGCCTTTTTCAGACACGGTTACTGAATATTTCACATCTTTGTGAATACATTTTATTTTTCCACGGTTTCTTGGGAGCTCAGAAACTCCCCCTGGTAGATTTGGAACTAATGGCTGTAATGGCTGTTGTGTTCTTATATTTAGGGGTTTTTTTGGTCATCTCATTCATTTACCAGGCCATTGTGGAAAATCTGCTTCCAGTAATTCTGAAGTGCAGAGTTTTGGGGTTGGACAGCAGTTTTTACAGCAGATTTTAATGTGGTCCAGCAGCAAGCTAAAGGACCAGGTTTGTCTCTTAGGCAGCACTTTTTTCACTAAAACCTTCCCAAATTCCAGCCTCAGACAGACAAAAAGATGGATGTTTGTGCTCCCTACCTCCTCTGTCTGTCCCTCAAATGAAGGCATCTCTTCACTCACAAACACAATTACAATTAAAATACAGCTCAAACCAGCCAGCACAGGACATTGATGTTCCTCCACAACCAACACCTTATTTAGGGTTTCAACTGGAACAAAAAATTCCTGACATTCAAGTTTAGTTGATTTATTCCCCTCAGAATCTGTCCCTATTTGTACCTCACATGTTAAAGGCACAGGGATAACTGATCTTACCCCCCTACTCTACTTTAATCTTCAGACTCACCCTCAGAATTTCCATTTTATTCTCTCTTTTCCCTCAAAACAGGAACTTGGTCACTTTGGTATCAGATCCAAGGCTTGTACTTATAAAATATCCAGTTGAAAACTGGGATATGGCAATCACAGATTCCATTATTTGGATGGTTTTGTCTTGAATTTTCCCTTCTTTTTGCTGCTTCTACAGATTTTGCACTACATCAAAGTCACAGAAAAACTTCTTCCCCAACGACTGCAGCTCCCTGACTGCTCCTTGAGCATCCCAAGTCAGACGGAAAAAGGCAAACCAGGGGAATTCTGGAAAATTTCAGTTCCTTCTTCACAAATTACCAGGGCCAGGGAATTAAAACATGAAAAAAAACATTAAGTAATGACACGTTTTCAGGAGATTTTTGACCCAGAAGTCCAACCTAGGACTCTATGCCATACACATCTGTGTGTATCTTTAGGGAAGTGTTACTTGTACTTTTAAACACCATAAACATTCAGTTTTCCACTGAAAATGATTTCCTCATTAAGCTTTCTTACTTTAAATACAGACTAGTCAAGGATTCATTCCCTTGTGCCCCTGAGTTGGCTTTCTAAAACAGATGCTATTATGGCACTTAACTCTTCAAGAGTTTCACATATTTTATTAAATAGACAAAGGAATTTTAATTAAAAACATATTTCAAGTACACCTGAAAGTCCCTTTACTTGTTTTACATTGTACTCCCGAGTCCCTCTGAGGGTTTCAACAGGAGATATATGCAGAGTGTTTGGATTAAGTGGGAATTTGGTAATTCAGCAAGTCTCAGGGAGAAATCTGCACAATTAGGAAGGTAAAAATTACAGCTTCAAATGAGGTGTAAAAATGAAATCTTAATTATGCAGCTACTCCAGATCCCCTATGATCTGTACAGCCACTGTGGTTTGGGGTTTTTTTTGGGGGGGTAGATGCTGTGTTAAGCAGTTGGCATCTTCTCCTCCTTGAGGAGGAGCTTGTATTTCAATGGCAGATTAAATAATTTCTGTGAATCATCACAGGTTTGGAGGGTTTTTTAGTGCTTTAGGATCTTTTGGGATAAACAGCTGTATCGTAAAGGCCCATCACTGCTTCTAGGAAAGGATGAGTTGTTTTGCATTTGAAGCAAAGCCTTAATTGATGCACTGCTGACTTCCTCCAAAACTTCACTAATTCAGAAATTTTATGCATCCAGCACTACCAACCAGTTGCTAATAATAATTAATCTGCATTTAGTTGTAGCCGCGTGGAAATTTTTTTATAAAAATCCAAATAATGACACCTCTAACGACCAATTAATTCCTTGCAAAGAACGCTGAATACATTACACAGCAGAAAAGTGTTTGGTAAGCAAGCACACTCTAAAAATGATGCCAGTTTGACACTTTTTGCTACTAAACATTTGCATTAAAGGAGAATTAAGGGTGGGCAGAGCTCTCAACTTTTCTTCACTTGGACAAAGACACCTGGTTTTCAATTTCTCTGCAGTTTTTAGTAATTATCAGGTAAATTCAGAGGATTGGCTTCCTGGGAGCACAATATTCCTGAAGGAAATTGCACCTTGGGAAGACGTGGTGTGACAGCCACGGTTCTGTCCTGGGAAAATAGCTGTGGGAAAACTCCTGGCACCAGGAAAGCTCCTTTCTGAGGAGCAGGTATTCACAACAGATGGAGATAAAAAGATAATTTGTATCTTTGATTAAGATGCAAATCTCTAGAACACCACCAAGGGCTGCGACTCGACCAAATCGAGCGTGTGGGTCGCGAGTCACAGCCATTTCAGCAAGATCACAGGAACGTGGCTCAAATATTGCAAAAACCTCAGGGGAAAAAGTAACATTTCTGTTGTAACTTGAGGCTTTTCACACTGTTTTTGGCTGCAGGCACCATGGTGAGTAAGGAGCCCAGCAAATGCTTACTCACCGCCTCGGACAGCGACGTCGAGCCCGCAGCTTCCCTGGCGCTGGAGATGAAATACGCGCTGGATCCCAACCGGCAGATCAAGAAACGGAACAAAGCCCTGCAGGTGAGGTTCAAGGATATCTGCGAGGCCCAGAACGAGCAGAGGGACAAGCAGCTCTCCACCTCCTCCACGCAGGACCCTGACAAGAGGGAGGCCAAGGCCATCTCCTACAAGGCGGCGTATCGCAAGTACATGACGGTGCCCGCCCGCAGGTCCATCCCCAACGTCACCAAGAGCACAGGAGTCCAGACATCCCCTGATCTCAAGAAGTGCTACCAGACCTTCCCTCTGGACCGGAAAAAAGGGAATATCCTGAAAAGCGCCTCGACCGTGGACACGTTACCCAGCGAGAACAACGGGTTCCTGATCGAGGTGAAGGACAGGGAGGGCCGGGGCTCGGGCGAGGCCGCGGCATGGGGCAGGAAGGCGGGCAGCCTGCAGACGGCCGAGTTCATCTCCCACATCTCCGAGCGCGCCGCACACGACAACGGCGCCGAGGCCTGGAAAAGCAGCGATTTGCACAGTTCTCCCAAAGAGCCTCCTCCTCCTCTGCCCAACTTGGCCGAGCCCGGCGAGGAGGAGCCGGCGCGGCCACCGAGCCGGGGCAGAGCGGCGGCGGCGGCGCGGCTGGGGAGCGACGAGGCCGCCCAGCCCCTCCACGGGAGGGTCTTCAAGACCGAAGTGGCCACCGTTTACCTGCCGGCCTCGCAGCCAGACCTGCCCGGCCTGGGCGACTGGGGGCCGTGCCCCGAGGAGGACGACAAGAGGACGGTGCAGCTGAACGGGGTGCAGGCCCCGGCCGGAGATGCCCGAGCGTGCGCGGCGCGGCCGCAGTGCCCGGCCCCCGAATGTAGCGACCAGAGCCTGCAGGTCAACGTGGCCCCCATGGAGGAGAGCCAGCCCTGCCGGACGGCCGTGGCCGTGAGCCAGGAATGCCAACAAATCGTGCCTCACACCGAAGTTGTGGACTTGAAAGCGCAGCTTCAGATGATGGAGAACCTGATCAGCTCTAGTCAGGAGACCATCAAAGTGTTGTTGGGTGTTATACAGGAACTAGAGAAGGGAGAAGCTCACAGGGAAGGGTGAGTAGATGCCTTTTTAATGAGCGTGAGCTGATTGAAATGTCTTTTCCACCTTGAGTTTGCTGACGCCAAGGCGCCCCTGCCGCCGCGCACGTGGCGCTCCTCACACGGAGTTTTGCTGCTTTAGGAGAAGCCTGCCAGCAGCATTCAGATTGCTATCTGCCATTCCCAGGGTGTAATTAAGTAATTATTTAACGAAGGGCCCATAATACATCTTTTTGTGCCTTTTCTGAGGAGCACAGAACGAGCCGCTCTCCAAACAGGATTAGCGAGGATGTTTTCACATCAGCAACTTGCATTAGCCGTAATTCCTCACACGGCATGAAAAGCAGCAGCAAAACCTTAATTCTGTAAGAGACTTACCTTTTTAAGATTAGGGGATATTATTACAACTCCTCATATAATTCCCTTAATGGCATATGAATCTTGTCTGGTTTCCTTTCACCTGAATTTTCTGCGGTATTTCTTTCAGAAGGAAATTAAATGAAAAGTTTGAATATCAAAGTCTTCTTTAGAGCTTTCACACAGCTCTAAGCACAACAAACCCAAGCAGAAAGAAACAAAATTGTGTTTATCCCTAACTTTCATTACTTAAATCAAGCCATAAGGCATTAAAAATATTGAAACTGTAACTCAGTACAACCTTTAGTCTTTACCTGGACAGTTCAATCCATCTTTTATTACCTTAACAAACATTTTGCAGACTGACTCGCCTTAGTTCCCTCATCTTTATTCAGTGAACATACCCTCAAAATATATGTGTGCTGTTTGTGTGTTTTGAAATACTTCTGTAATTAAATCACAATTTACCAGAAGAGATGGGGACTTTAAAATTAAGAAACCAGCAGCTCGTGCAACACAAAGCAGCATCTGCTTTTGTCTGAGTCAGAAAGGTTCATCTTTAATTTAAATTTCTTTAGGAACGGAGAAATCATGTGAATCCTTAAACTCAAAATGTTTGACATTAAAAAGTCAGCTGGAACCTGCTGTCGACACAGCCGTTGTGTTTTTATTTTATTTTACAGCTGGTTATATTATTACTTATATCCTTATCAATTATCAATCTCAAGGACCTTAACAAGTCCTGGATACTCAGACTGGGACGTTTCTTGGCCTACTTGAAAGCCACTCAGGTTTCAATGATCTTAAAGATCTTTTCCAACCTAAACAATTCTGTGATTCCATTTTTTTTTTTAATTATTACCCAGAAAAAGAACTCCCCTGACTTTCTTAACTTAGAGAAACTGCAGGAGCTTTGGCAAGAAGTGCCAAGCTGCTCTTCGAATCACAAAACACAAAACTTATTTCATCATCATCATCATAACTTATCACCCTCTCGTCGAGAACCGTGAGTGCACAAACACCCACATCACCCCCAGAGTCACCTGCTGTCAATACTCTGCTTCCTTCATACAATTACATATCAGGATTTTATCCCTTCCCAAAGACAGCACAGCCACAGGTGCAGCAAATACAGATTTTTTATGGCCTTGACAGAGCAGAGCTGTTAATGCAGCCACTGTTAGGAGTGTATCCCTGCCCTTGGCACAAAACAGATCTTGGCCAAACTATCCAGGACTGTCTTCAAATAATTCCTCTGCAGCTGTCAGCCTTACACAGCTGTATTAGCCCTAAAATGGGGAAAATATCCATAAATCCCAGCTTAGAATATCTTTACAGCCTCTCAGACACTCAGACTCATGTACTGGAGTTTACAAGGTTCCATTTGACCAAGAAGAGCCTATTTATTAGCACTGCTTTAGATTGGAGCTGCTTCCAGCTGCTCCTGCACATGCTCCAGACATGGCCCAGAGCTGCTCCCTCCCTGCTGGGCATGGAGGGTGTGGGGATGGAGAGGGAAGGGGAAGAAGGGAGATGCACACTTGCAGATTTTCCAATCCCTGCATCCCAGACCCCTCTGATTTTGTGGCGTGATCTGGAAGGAGACTGCACAGCTTTGTGCTCAGGACCTTGTGCAGTGATTCCTCCCTCCAGAGCTGGGAGAACACTGTGCTCTCCTGCAGACACCAACACATCATGAACACCAAGCCTGTTTTTATCCCCAGCTCCCTCAAATTTCACAACTCCTGCAATCATAGGCTGCCCCATCCTTTTATGAGAATAATTCTTGCCAATTGCTGCATTCATCCTACAACATCTTTGCCACAGACCCTGTGTAAACTATTACATGTCTCTTCAGTGTCAGCATGTTGAGCTTTTTTCCTGTTATAACCTGGTTTTAGGTCAGTTTAGATGAAAAAATTAAAGTTCTACTATAGTTCTACTATTTATTGTAGCATCTTCCATCTGCTAGAACAGTAAGAAATGTTTTGTATTTATGGAACTCACCTTCCTTTCTGATGTACATTAAATTCCTTAGAACAACATGCTACAAGAAACAAATACAAATAACATGCTGCTGATAAAGGAAAAAAATATAAAGAGGAAAAAAAAAAACCCCACCAAAAGCAAAAAACAAAGCCCCAACTGAATTTCTTAATCAGATTTTTCTGCCTTTAAGGAAATCAGTGTTCTTTAAGTGCTGTTGCAGTGCCATGGGACTGGTGCTCAGTGGATTCATTTTCACTAATATGCTGTAGGTCCTGAACTGCTATTACTGCAATTCATCACCTAATGAGTCGATGGCAGCAGAATTGTAGCAGCATCTCTGAAGGCAGCAATCTCATCCTTTGGGTGCCTATCATCTATGTGTGCTTTTGAAAATGTCAGTGCTTCATCATCTGCAATTAGCAACAACAGCCAGCACTCAACTCTGCTTGAAGGGAAGGGGAAAGCCACGGGAGCAGGAGGAGAAACACAAAAACTGTGATCCCCCTCCAGTATCAAAGGGCATTAATTAAAATTCTGCATCATGTGCATCGTTATTTACTAAATCTTGGGCAAAATGGCTGTTCTACCTCTCTGCGTGGAAGCTTCTACCAAAAAAAAAAAAAAGCAAATTACATCCCAGCAAACATTGCTGGATGCCTTAAGTCATGCATGAAGGAAGTGCAGAGCTGCAGCTTCAATTAAGAGTCCCAGCTCAGAGTTAAAAAAACATTGAATATTACATGATGCAGGGTGCAGCTTTACAACACAAACCCAGCTGTATGCTCTGGTTTTATTCTGGTAAATTCTCAGCCATCTCACTTTCCCTGTGGTCAGATGGAGAATTTAGGAAGCCAAAGGTGTGGAGCATCACTAAGGGTGACACGAGTGCAAGCAAAATGCAAGTTAATCATTCTCAAACCCAGCTAATGAAGATCTGTGAAATTCAGACCAGAGGATGAGCACATAATCAGAATTACTTTGCAGCTGGAGAACAGCAGTGACCTGCCCTTTAAATCCTTCCCGTGGAAGGAACACTAATCTGGGCCCTCCTCATTATACAACAAATCAGCGATTTTAATAAACAAAGTGCTCAATTTGCCACACAAATACAAGTCACAGTGTTTTGACTCTGCCAGGCCAAATGCTATGCATCAGACAAGAGTTAAATGAACCTGTTTCAGAGCTAATTTATATTCCTCCATTAGTCAGCAGTGGCTCAGGAATTTAAAGAGCTCTCAACAAACTCCTCCGAAGAGGCTCTGAGAGAACACATTGTCATGGGTGGAACTGAAATGTCACTGCCCGATTTTCAATGACTAAGGGATTTTTGTGCCTCATGTTCTCATTTCTGAGCAGAAAACAAGCCCAAATTGTGTGTCTGGATGGAGGTTTGCACCCAAGGGATGAGGAGAGCAGGGAGCATCCTCAGCCGAGCCCTGCCTGAGCAGCACTGCCAGCACTCGTCCTCAAGGTCACCCAAAGTGATCCTCAGTGATGGCAAATCAAAGCCAGGCAGCCAAAGCAATTCTTGCCTGAGCTGTTTGCTCTGCTCCCTTCCAGGAGCCAACCCAGCTCTTCAGAGCACACCAAGGAGCCAGAGCAAACCACGGCAGGAACAAGCTCTGCTGTCCAACTCAATCCATCCCCACCACCTTCCAAACTGGAGCTCCTTATTTCACACCTGGAGAAAAGGAAGTTTAAGAGAGCTCCCAAGAGCAGAGCCTCTGCAAGCACAGCCCTTGGGAGTGATGTGCCAGCTGCAGGAATGACAGGGCTTGGTTTGGGATTTCCCCCCTCGTTGGTTTTGTTTTGCCTTTTTTTTTTTTTTTTTTCAATTACAGCCCTGGCAAAGGGAAGGTTTAACAGGATCATTTCTAAGGGAAAAACCTGGAAATGGAGGGAAACAATAGATAAGCTTAACTACAAGAGACAGCTCACTAGAAATAAATACATGAGAAGCAGAAAGAATCCAGCAAATTGCATCTGGGATGCACAAATTGTGTCATATTCTGAGTGACTGTGGGTTTTGGGACGCTGTAAGAACAGCTTGGGAAGAGGACTGTGATGAGAGCCTTGATTTCCTGCTGTGACCTTTCTCCATCCATCCATTCTGCCTGCAATCACCTCTGAAATGGTCACACTCATTTCACCATCCCCAAAACCACCTCCTAAACTCTTCCCTCTTTTCTCTCACTGGAACTGCTGTATTTTGGGATGTGCATCATTTACAGATCGTTCCCAAACACCTCAAAACCTGGAACAATCCACCTTCCTGAGGCACAGCCAGGAAATCTCTTCCTTAGTCAAGAAAAAGGAGTACATTTTTGCACAAACCAGAGCTTTGTGGATCTCATGATCCTTGGATCAGTGATGGTTGAGTGCTGCTCACTCAACCCAAAGCAGGAGCAGTACCAAGACACCAAAAGTCCATTTACCTGCCCTCAGGATAAGAAATTTGGTTTTCCAAGCTCTGAACCAGCCCTTTCCTGCTCCCCCAAGCACAGCTGGAGCAGAGCAGGCACACACTGACACCTCACTACTCCATTATTTTCCAGAACTCCATGGATGTTATTCCAATAGTTGCTGCCAGTCCATGGGATCCCCTTGACCCTTCTTATCCAAAATTCTCTTAAGTAAAAAAATCCCAAACCAACCAACCAATGAAAGCTGATGCTGTAAGACTGATCACTGAAATACCCAGTGTCACTGAAGGGAAAAAAATCCAGCATCACTCAAGGTTTAACCTCAAATTCCATTTTTTTTAACCTGAAATTCCATTATTTTAACCTCAAATTCCATTTTTTCAACCTCACATTCCATTTTTTTAGCTTCCTAAAACCCATCTGGAGTTGGATCTCCAAAGGCAGGTACCAGGAGTTTTTCAGAGCACAGGGTTTCACAGGCCTTCAAACCAGGATGAGATTTATATTTTTTGATAGGATTTTTCATTAGAGTTGGACACATTTATTCTGGGGCTGATAATCCNGAGCACTTAACAAAACTAGAATGTGGAATCAACGTTAAAAAAAAAAAAAAAGGAATAATCTTTTTAGCAGTTATTTGGTATTAATACTCTGTTTTCTCCCCCCAAAAAAATGCCATTAGGAATGTTCTGAATCTCAGAAAATAGGACTTATTTTGCTAATATAGTCCAGCTTTTTATCTGCATATACTGAACAGGCACAATTCAATGGAAAGGTATTTGAAATACTGAGAAAAATAATTTGATTTCTATCTGGTTGCTATTCACTGGACTTTAAAATGGAGAAGAAATGTCATTCCCAACCACAACTCCCTGTTCCAGCCCGGGATCAGCAGCTTCAAAGTGAAATTAAAGTTCAGGACTTTCCCAGCAGATTGGCTGCAAGGACACAAAAGCCAATAAAAGCAAATCCCTACAACTCCAATCTGGAAACACTGATGGAGTCTGTTAATGAGAGACTGAAAAAAAAAGTGTAAGCAAACAATGTTTTTGCTAAATATATCCAGAGGAATTACCATGGATCAGAAGCTTCCCAATGTCACCAAGCTGCCCAAATCATACACCTGCAAGGAGAGTTTTCCTGCTAAATCAGTCTTTTTTTAAAAAAAAAGATGCTTGAAGGTAAGGAATTAACAAGTTTTCACAATTAGAATAATCCTTTAATAACTGCAGTTTGGCTGTTGGCAGTATCAGAATGCAGAGCCACGAGCCTGTTAAAAATGGGACCAAAATGAGCTTTCCAGTGTTAAATTTCTCACTGCTGTTCCTTCACCAGGAGATGAAACAAGTGATTTCTAATTGACACCTCCTCCTGAGCCCCTGAGCTTGCACAAAGGCACAATTATCTCTTTTCCTGACTGAGGAAAAATGGCAAAAAAAGAGAAAAAAGACTTGCCTGAAGACAAGGGTGCTTTGTTTTTCATCTGCAGAGACTCCAGCTACCCCAGGTTCCAGATTTGGGACAGGCTTAAAAAAGCTCCTGTGTAGCACATTCAGGAAAGTGAAGGTGAAAAACTGGGAGAGGATGGAGACCTGAGCTGGAGTCAGGTACCTGGGGCTTGGAAGGAGATGATCTTTAAGGTCCCTCCCAACCCACACATCCTGGGGTCTGTGGCCTGAGGAGAATGGAAGTGAGGAGTTCCCAGGCATGGATGTGTCCATCCAGGCACAGACTGTCCATCCAGGCATGGATTGTCCATCCAGGCACGGATTGTCCATCCAGGCACAGATTGTCCATCCAGGCACGGATTGTCCATTCAGGCACGGATTGTCCATCCAGGCACAGATTGTCCATCCAGGCACGGATTGTCCATTCAGGCACGGATTGTCCATCCAGACATGGACTGTCCATGCAGGCATGGACTGTCCATCCAGGCACGGATTGTCCATCCAGACATGGATTGTCCATCCAGGCACGGATTGTCCATCCTCCCTGACCCCACCTCTGGGTCACTGCTGCCTTTCACTCCCACCTCAACAAAACTGAGGTGTCCACACTGTCCCACAGCTCTTACAGGTTTTGCTTTGAGCTTTGCCAAAACAGAGGAATTTTGGAGATGGATCAGCAATTCCCTGCCATGGAACCACTTTTTTTCCATGTTAAATAGCAATTAGTAAAACACTTCAGTGAAACTGGGACAATTCTAAGCTTTTTGTGATGGTTTTTGCATTTCATGGAGTGATCAGTGCTCCAGGTCAACCAGGAAGGAAAATTGCCATTCCAAGGGAGGCTGGAAATTCCTCCAAACATTCCCAGCTGTGTTTGGACCTCTTTTCCTAATAGGAAGATGATGGGGGATGATCTCTACCCCATTACTCACTGCATGAACCAACCAGAAGAGGACAGACACAACTAGATGGAGGAACTTTGGGGTTTTTTTCCCCTCGATTCCAGTATGAGAGAATCCCAGAATGGTTTGGGTTGGAAAAGACCTTAAACCCCATCCATTCCCACCCTTGCCATGGCAGGGACACCTTCCACTGCCCCAGGCTGCTCCAAGCTCCATCCAGCCTGGCTTTGGACACTTCCAAGGGCAAGAATTCCTTCTCTAATATTCCATCTCCATCAACCTTTTTTCCATTTGAAGCCATAGAAGCTGTGTGTGGCCCAGTAACTCCTCAGGATGAGAGGCTGCACTGCAGAGGCCTGCAGAGGTATTTTGGCATGAAGAAGGAAGTTTATCCTCTGGAATGATCTGAACCTGGCCCGAGTTAGGTCATTTCTTGGAAAAATAAGAGATTGTTTACTTTACTGTCATCCACACAAGCTGTGAAGGAACTCCAGGGATGGGACCTGGAACTGTGGACAAAACTGAAGCAACTGTCACACTCCTGGTCTGTGGATTCTTCTCCAATTCCCATTGTCCAAGGAAGTGAGAAAACACAAAGTACTGGGACCTGCTCAGGCTGCAAGAGGCAGAGTTCAGCACTTCCATCATCCTTCCTGCTGTTTTTTGGTTTTATCTCCATCCATTTTCCCATCCTTCTTGCAAGTACAGAATCCCAGAATCATTTAGGTGGGGAAAGACCTCCAGGACCATTGAGTTCAACCTGTGCCTGATCCCCACCTTGTCACCAGCCCAGAGCCCTCAGTGCCACCTCCAGGCCTTCCTGGAACACCAAGTACTGGCTCCACACAAACACCAGGAGCAGGGGTTAGAATTTCTCCCTCTTTTCATTTTATGCTACTGCACAATATTTGGAATTTCCAACAAGTCTGCCTGATGCAGTCATTATTTGAAGCCAGTCAGAGATACAATGCACAAAGGGTATTTGAGCTTGCACTGAAATCTTAATCACAGCAAAATGATGAAATAATACCACAGATTCTGATTTCTCCCATCTTCCCTCCTTTATAGAAACAATTCCTGGAAGCAGCCTCAAAGTCCAAGCCAAGCAGAACCCCAGGGGTTGTGTTTCAGTGGTAGGAACTGCTCAGCTCAGGGTGGGAGCAGCAGGAGCTGTGGGGGCACAAGGATTTCCAGCATTTAACACATCACCCCAGCTGCTCCCAGAAGTTACACACACCAAATGAAATCTAAAATATAAATATCAAATGGATTTGGGGGTGTAAGAGCAGTGGGAAGCTGCAGGAAAGGAGGGGTGGGTGCAGCAGATCTGAGGATGAGCTGCTGGCTCAGGAGGCTCCAGGCAATGACCCCAAATCCATCCTGAATCCTCCACTGGGGGGAAAGCACAGCAGAGAGATTTGGGATGAAGGGACAGAGCTCATCCCAGCCCCAGCACTGCACTGTGCTCCCACATCACCTGCTGCAAGTGCCTGTCCCACCACAGCAAATTCCCTGAATTGTTATTAACACCACGAGCTGACCTTTTAATTAGCTTCCTGATTTTTCTGAGGAGACAACAGATGCACAAATATTCAGGACCTCATACATATTTGTGAATATGAATATCCAGAAATATTCAGTTTGACCTCATACACACCTAATTCCTGTAAGATTTTGTGATTTCACTTAAAATACATTTTGATTCTCTTCATTCTCACTGTGGTTTTTTTTTTTTAATAACTCAACAGGCCTATTAAAATATGTATTTATTAAAAAAAATACAAAAAAAAAACAACAAAAAAACCAACCACCACTCCCTGACTAACCTGAGTATAATACAAAATGTATTTACAGGGTGAAAGCACTTGAATTGCTGTTGTGGGAGTTGTGCTGTACGCCCACAGTGCAAATACCTCAAAAAGCAAATTAGTCATCTGCTTCCAACTGTCAGGATGCAGCAAAAGACAAACCACTGTCTTGGAAAGAGCCTGAAAAATCTCACCAGTGAGCTTCTGTACATGGCAGAGGGTTTTTTACAGAAGCCAAATCAGGAATATCAGCCTTGAAATAAAAAGAGAGGAGTGTTTAATGTGGGAGTGCCAGGTTGGAGCAACCTGGGATTGTGGAAGTTGTCCCTGTGCAGGGCAGGGGGTGGAACGGGATGAGCTTTGGAGAGAGGAAAACTGTTCTCACTAAGGTTTAGTTAATCCTTAGTCAGGAAACCACCCAGGAGCACAAAGCTGGGAATTACTCAGACCTGTGAGATCTCCGAGTGCTCCCAGGGGAAAACAAAACAAAAGGAAACAGAGAAAAAATACAACAAAACCAGGGAAAACAGAAAAATAGTTAGGGAGAAAATCAAAAATAAACCAAGCATACCAGACTCTGAAACACATGGAACAAATCCATGTTTGCATGCAGAAGAGCCTCAAGGTAATTCCTCCAAGCACAACATCCATCCTGCTTTTTATCATCTCTAAATGCAAACTGCTAATGGGCAATTATCAACTTCAGGAAAATACAGCAGTAAAAAGGTTAAAACAATTTGTCTGCTTTGAAAGAGATTTTTCAGAACACCTTTAGATGAGCCAAAGGCTGGCCCAAGGTGGTTTAGACCTGCCCAGACCTGGTTTGGGAGCAGAATCCGAAGTTCTTAAAGGAACCAGAGGTTTTCATCCACCAAAAACCTGATTTTGCTGATACAAATGTATTTGTATGTGTTTCCCACTGAACTGAAGTAGTAAATCTTTCCTAGGGCAAAATAAACCTCTAGGGCTAAGCAGGATTTATTTTAACTTAAAATAAGATACAAAAGATATACAAGAGATTTTTCTGCATTTTACATGGCTGAAAAAATGACTGACTCGAGTCAGAAGGACAACTAAAGCTGTGGTGACAAAGTGGAGTCATTTTATTGTGCCAAAAGGCAGATTATCTTCATCATCATCATCATCATAATAATTATAATAATAATGCAAAATTTCTCTTAAAGCACAGAATTATCACTTCTGTAATATTTTAGATTGGGAAACAAAGATTTTTGAGGAGTTCTCCACTCAGCTGTTGGTTTGTAAAGCATTTTGCTGTGAAGATGGGCAGCATTAGGCCAGGTTGGATGGGGCTTGGATCAACCTGGTCTGTGGGGATGGAACTGGGTGGGTTTGAAGATCCTTCCCAACCCAAACCCCTCTGGGATTCTGGGATCAGCAGGTTTTAACCAGTTGTGTTACAAATTGTCCCAGCAGCTCTAGGAAATAAGAAAATGACTCCAATTAATCCAAAACCTTGAGGAGAAGCAGGGCCTGCATTTCCTCTGAGCAAGGCCAGAGCTGTCACTTCAAACACACTTCAAAAGCCACTGCCTGCTTAAGATCATTTGTTTCGCTATATTTAAATAACAAACATCGACCAAAAATAAATATTCTTGAAGTCTGTTCATCCTCCTTGCTGCTGATAATCCATGAAAAGTGTGAGGAGCATCAGGATCATCCTGCTCTGCACCCATCACAGCCACTTCTGGAAAATCCTGCCATTAGGGGACTCAATTAATGTCAAGTATTCCCTGACTCCCAGCAGAGAAGGGAGGACATTCAGATCTAACAGATCTATCCTTCTAACTCCCTTTTTATCCCATTTTTCTTTGTTTTTAATAATAATAAAAAAAAATTTAAAAAATCAGCATACACAAATCTAAGCTTCCCTCTCTCAGCTCAATGTGGTGTCTCTAATTTATACAAGCAAAAAAAAAAAAATTCAAATGCAAAGATTTTGATGTTAAAGTTGGTAATTAAAAAAAAAAAAAAGCCTCCAGCAGGTGCACAAATTCTGTGTTCCACAGGGATTTAGAGAGTGTAATCCCCTTAGGCTGCTCTGAAAATTGCAGCCTATTCTTAGTTCCTGCCAGTCCAGCTCAGCAAAATAGCTGTTCTTCATTAGGATGTTTTCATACTTGGGAGTGTTAATTGAGGTTAAGCTCAGGTTGTGCCCAGAATGCTAATAAAAAAAAAAATAAAAAAAAAAACACCTGGAAGAAAATTAAAGTCTCTTGAAAATAATATGGAAAAACGTGTGAAAAACTGGAGATGAGATCTCCTTTCCAAGGGGAGATGCAGACAGAGCAACTGAACTCACCCACCTCCATCCTGGTTCCAGAACCTTCCAGGCCAGGTTGGACAGGGCTTGGAGCATCGTGGGAGCTGTCCCTGCTCATGGAATTTTATGGGATTTAAGGTCCCTTCCAACCCAACCCAGTCTGGGATTCCATGACCTGCCCAAGCTCTGCACATGGAAACAGAAAATCCAGGATCTTTATAAAGTACAAAGGATGAAGCTCTGGAGCGATGGCTCCTCCTCACAACCCATCACAGCCTAAAAATCAGAAACTCCAGGAATAACCTCTGGGATCCACACCAGGCCAAACTCAACTTCCATTTCTCTAAAAAGATTTTCTATAAGAAACTTTGCTTTGTGAAAGACTTGACATTTGAAAGAATTTTCTTTTTTTTTTTTTTTTACCAAAAATAACAACTTGTTTACGAAGGAAGGACAAAGTTTTTGGTCTCTCTCCTACACTGGAATACTTTCCAAATTATTTTTAGGAGGAAGGAGAACAAAGCAGCATCCTCAAAACACTGCATGGCACAAGGAAAACATCATCATCACCAGAGCTCTGCTCTCCTTCTCCTGGTACCCAGACTCTGCTCTCAAATCATTCCCAGGAGTTAAAACTGATAGAAATTCTATTTTTCAGAGTTTTTCCACTGAAAATCAACCCCATTGCCTAAAATCTGCATGGAAATGCTGTGCCAGTAGTGAAATCCTTGCTGGCATGGAGGAGACGAATTCCATGCAAGTGTTTGTGTAGAAAATTATGTGAAAACAAGAAAGTAAAAGTCCAAAGCCCTGAGGTATCAACAACAGAATTCTTTCATGAGGAGTTTAATTTTTACAGAAATAATTGAATTTATACTGTTCTAACACTCACATAATTCAGTCCTGGCTAAAGAGCTCTGAAATTGCCAGATGGAAACCAAACCCTGGGACACCATGGGGTGTTCTTGGGGCTTTCAGGGAATTCTAACAGGATCACTCAAAGGAGGAAATAATAGAAAATATGTAAAAATCATCTCTGAAAAGCTAAAAATACTCAGTAAGGAAAAACTGCTCTAAGGAAAATTAATCAAGAATTAAATCCAACTAGGAAATGAATGTATCACTATAACCAGTGAAGCCTGAGAATTGCAAAGATGCTAAAACCAAGCAGAGCTGAATGTGGCAGTTGAGAGATCAGGATTTCAAACTCATCATCCAAAAATCATCTCATTTTTAAATACTTATATCCAAGGACCATTTTCATCAGCTTAACAAGTCAGCCTTACACCAGCAAGTCAAGTTTTTAAATATATGAAAATCTGGAATTATTGTGCATTGAAAGACCAACAAATCACAGAATGGTTTTGGGTTGGGAAGGACCTTTAGGATCATCCAGTTCCAGCTGTTTGCAGGGTTAAAAAGATGAATGAAAATGTCCCAACTGGAAAACAACTTTAAACAAAAAAAAAACCCCAAAGCTGGCACCAGCAGGGAGCATTTATGGGTTCACCTGTAAAGAGCAGAGCCCCATCCCTCTGGAGGCAGCTATTGACTGTTCTTGATGTCCTCAGTAAATAAAAGCCTGCCCCAACTCACCTGCAGACTTTCAATGTTGGATCTTTAGGCAGAGCTTTTAGGAGCTGATCAATAGCTTGGGAAATAAAAAAAGAAAAAATAAAAAACCAAAAACCACAACCATTTTACAAGTCTCAGGTTCATAGCAGGGACAGTTTGAATGTTGGCTTCTGGAAGATTTGAAGAGGGGAGATGAAAACCAGGAATTGCTTCTCTTAGAGAGGATAAGAGCAAATACAAACCAGGACTGGGGTTTTTCCCATAAGGAAGAACACTCCAAATGGACATTTGGAATTCCTCTGCACATCTGAATGAGGCTGGGTTTGTTGCCATTTTGGGGTTTGCCTTTTTTTTTTCCTTTTCTATGTCCTCAGTATTGTCTGCACATATATTTGGAGCTCTGTAACCTATTACTGGTTAATTTTCTCAATAATTTTCCAGGACTTTTGCCTAGACAAAAAAAACCAAAACTAATTCCAGAACTCCAAGCTCTGTGAAATACAAGACCCCTACTCCTATCTTGGTTCTTGAGAACAACTCTTCAAGATACATTTCATGCACAAAGTACAGCTCAGTGCCTAACTCCAGAAAACTTAGAGAAAACTGCATCACCACCTGTCCTCCTAATTAGTACTTTCATCAATTATGCTAATTTCCTAATACCTGTAAAAATGTACTCACCACTGTGAGGTCAGACTTTTGTTAAACATCTTCCCATAACTGCCCCTCAAAGCCTTCACTAAAAATCCACTTTTCTATTGCCTCCTATCCTAAATTTATCTGTTTTTATTCTCCAGGTTGGGAAAATGACAACAGGGTTGGATGGGATATGGGGAACTGGGAATTGTTCCCTGGCTGCTCCTGGATCCCTGGCAGTACCCAAAGCCAGGCTGGAGGAGTTTGGAGCAGCCTGGGACAGTGGAAGGTGTCCCTGCCATGGGTGGGATTTCAAATCCCCTCCCACCCAGCCCATTCCATGGCTCTGTGATGTGGCTTTTCTGTGATGTTAAAAACCAGCAGTGTTGGTAATCTGAGCATGTCCCTCTGATTAAAAAGCAATTTTGAGGCCAAATAACAACCACCATCTAGAACAGCAAGAACTCCATGCTGCACTTGGCTTTCAGAAGGGAAAAAAGTCTTAAAAGTGGTGGATTCACCCTCTTGGAATTCCTGTTGGTGCCAGCACAGTGCCAAGAGCTGCACCCACAGCCCCAGAGCCTTAAAACCTTAACATCATAAAGAAAAGTGACACAGGCCCAGCTGATCATTTTCTGAGCTACACAAACAGCCTGCAGCACCTCAGAAATGCTGATTTTTCATCTTGGGGACAGGCACATCAAGCAGCTGCTGCAGAATTTCCCATTAACACTCGGTATTGCATAGGCTGGATATTTTGTCAGGTAAAAATTAAGCCAATTTTTGGTTGTTTTTTTTTTTTTACAAATGCTGGATTTTTCATTTTTGCTCCTTGTCAGGGCAGCAGAGGAGCTCTGTCCCTGCAAGGGCAGGGGAGGGGCAGAGATGCCCCTGGTTAAGCAAAGCCTTGAATAATTGGAGGTCAATGAGCTGAAGTGCCTGGGCTTGAGGGCAGAGCCTCATTCCCTGAAGGAATCCTGACTTGGATCTGTTTTCCACATCTCCAGAGTTCCCTGGACAAATTCTTTCCCCCACTTCTTCTAAAAAACAACTCTGAAGAAATGTTGCCAGCCCTTGTTTGTACGTAACAGACTGGAAGTAACTTTGCAAGAGTCTAAATTTGGGATTTCACAATAAAAAAAATCTAAACACCAATGCACAAATCTTGAATGAACAATTTTCATTTTAAACTCATCTGCATGTCAGAACATTCACAGGCAACTGTTCTATTTTAATGAATTATCTTTATTTTAATGAAATTTCTGTATATAAAAAATACTGCCTACCCTAAAAACCCCTTTTTAATTAAAAGTGACCAAGGCAAAGACAAGCACAGAAAAATGAGAAGTCAGTGCTGCAAAAAACTTCAAACCAGAGTGTGACAAAGCAGCAGGCTAAGGGAGCACAGGAAATCTCCTTTTCTTCCTTTTAACACCACAAACATCCCTACAACAAATCTTCAGACCTCACTGAGAGTGTTGCAATTTTTTGCTTGATGCTCTGAGTTTGCTTAGAGAGAAAGTAGGAGAAAATATTAACCCACCCCAAAGAAGTAATTTCTTAATTTAAGCTGAATTATGCCATTTTTGACGCTACTTTCCTAATGTCTGGATTTTTCTATTCAATATTCAAAGTAAAAAAATAATCCTGAAATTCTGATTATTATGAAAATGGTGATAGAAGGCCAAAACTTGTTCAAATAAGTAACTTTTTTTAGTGATTTCACGTTTTTGCCTTTGCAGGCTTTCCTATCGGACCGGTCAGGACACGGCCAATTGTGACACGTGCAGAAACAGTGCATGTATTATCTACAGGTGAGTTAAAAATCCCAAAATTCCTTTTTTTTTTTTTTTTTCCTGGGAGAAAGCAATGATTCAGTCACTAATGCAGGCTGGCCCTGATGTTCCAATCAACACAACAGAAATTTAACTCCTTAAACTCCATTTAAAGTCAGAAAGTTCAACACCTGTGGAAATCTAAATCAGAAAGAGATGATTGGGATGGGAAGTGTAACAAGGTGTGAGCTTTGTTTTTAAATTGCTGGAGGTCTTTAGGATATTCTGACCAACAAGACAACTTCAAATTTACTTTTCTACACTTCTGTACCTATTCTGGATTTATTTTTATGGCAGTAACAACTGGAGTTGGGAAGTTATTTGGAGAGAGGGTCTGTAAAGTGAAGAGAACCAGATACAGATCCCATTGACAGTTTGAGAGTAAAATCTGGAAAAGATGGGATTTGGGGCAGGAATTATTCCCTGGGAAGGTGGGCAGGGGCTGGGCTGGAATTCCCAGAGCAGCTGTGGCTGCCCCTGGATCCCTGGCAGTGCCCAAGGCCAGGCTGGAGCAGCCTGGGACAGTGGAAGGTGTCCCTGCCCAGGGGTTGGAATGGGATCAGCTTTAAAACCCCTCCCAGCCCAAACCATTCTGTGATCCCAGGATTCTCTGATAAACCCCTCAGCAGCTCCATCCCAAACCCAGATTTCTCTGATTCAGCAATTCCACAGTAACCACGAGATCATGAACAGCTGAAACCTTAAAATGATTCACGACAACAACGTGTGGCTGTGCTAGAAAATAAGAAAACCCATCCACAGCTCAGAGCTTGTTGCTCCATCCCCTCCCACAGTCCATATGTTTAATCCCAATGCTTCTCACTCCTCAATTTCTCCTTTCAATCCCTCATACAGCAACTAAATTAGAAATGGTTCACTGCTGCCTGCATGCAAAAAGCAAAGTCATTAATAGATATTGTCAACAACAGAAAAGCCAAAACCAGAAAATTCATCCCACCAATGCCCCAGGTCCCCTAAAGGGGCTCCAGGAGAGCTGGAAAGAGACTTGGGACAAGGGATGGAGAGACAGGACACAGGGAATGGCTTCCCACTGCCAAAAGGCAGGGATGGATGGGACACTGGGAAAAAAACCCTTCCCTGTGAGAGTGGTGTCAAAATAAAAGCATCCAGGGGCTGCCAGTTGATTTTATTTGGCCCAATTTTCCTGGCAACTGCCCTAAAACAGGAAGTTTTGGTTGCAAACCTTGTAAGCCTGCAGTGATTCTGAGGAGAAAACACAGAAATATTTATCACAAATTTACTGCTTGGAGCTGTTGAGAAAAAACAACTCCTCTGTTTGGAGGAAGAATTTGGGATTAAACACAGAAAAACTCTGACTCAGTGCTCCAAATTCAACAATATGTAGGAAAATTTACCAATATTTAGGATGTCCTGACCAGGTGTGTCAGGCCAAGGTCTGTGCTATGAAATCAGATTTAAGATTCACCTCTTGTTTCTGTAGGGCTTGTTCAGAATTGTCAGTCCATTGAAAAACACGATCCTATTATTAAAGAAAAAAAAAATGCCTCTGAAGCAAATAATTCCCCTCTCCGTGTGTAATGCCAGGAGAATGGGAGAGTCCTGGATAATTAACTTAATGGAGTTATTCTGGGCAGGGCTGAAGGGACAAAACCCAAGTTTGGAAGTGAGAAGAGGCACATGGCAGGGAGGATATTTCAGGAAAAGGTCATTTGGAGAGAGAGGACACCTGGAGATGCTGAGGGGACAGAAATAGCACTGAGCCAAACAGGATTGGCAGAGCTGTGACAGGTGACAGAATCAAGCTCAGGAATGCAGCTCCACAACAAAAAATATCAAGAAATCCAACAAATGTGGAATATTTGCTGAATTTAATCCCTGGAAGTGGCCAAGGCAAGGTTGGATGGGGCTTGGAGCAACCTGGGATAGTGGAAAGTTGGAATTGGGTGATCCTAAAAACCTTTCCCAAACCTTTCTGGGAATCTGTCACTGATAATGATTAGTAGCATTTCAAAATTAAAGAGTAAAAATAAAGTCAGCTGTAGATAACATAGAAGGATATGTAAGAATTTTTTTTTTATATATCAGGTTTTTGTCTTATTTCTGCAGCACAAACAGGCATAAATTAAAACCTAAGTTTGCAATCAAATAATTTGCCTGATGGAGCAATTCCATCAAACACCTCCAACGCTGGATAAATTGAAGCTGATAGACACCAATCAATTATCCTGCAAAATTTACAGCTCTAAATGCTGAAATCACACCAATGTTTTTCCTTCAGCCTTTTTATGCCCTTCAGAAGGAAAACATTTCCCTTGGATGTGAAGAGCTGAGAGCTGATTTGTGCTGCAGCAGCAAAAGGCAACAGCATGGGGCTTGTCAGATGGAGCAGAACCAAGATGTTTTTTCTTTCTTGAGATCTATCTTTAATAGAAATTGATTATATTAAAAATTACTCTCTTCAGCAAGGGGGTTCTATAACAATTTCTTCTCTTTTTTTAACAGCAATTTCCAGCAGCTCTTAAGAGCCTCCCTGCAAGAATAATGTTTGAAAGGAGTAAAAATCAGCTCTGGCAATGCCAGAGCTGAAAAGCCTTTTTTTTTTTTTCCAAAAAAACCCACTTTATACTGAGAAAAAAAACCCAAACAGATACAATACATGCTAAATGCTGCACTTTAAATGAGATTTAGTGAGCTTTTAGAGAAGCACCTCCCTCATTCCAAGATTTTCTCTGTCTCACTGACAGAATTCCTGTGCTGGGACATTCCCAATGAGCTGATTTTCACATCTCACCATTAAATCCATGCTGAACTTCTCTAACCAACTATTTTTTTTTGCCAGCTGCACTGGATACAGAACATGTTATCAGTGAAGATCACATTGTTTTTCCATTAACAAGGAGGGATATTAATCAGCAGGCTTGGAATGGGCTTCTGTACCAATACTGCTGCCTCCTGAAAATTCACCATTCTACTCTTCCAGCACTGAGCTGAAATTTTTAAAATTACTTTTGATTTGGAATGGCTTTTTATTCATTAAAAACATAGCAAGGGGTAAAATACTTTGTTTGAATTCTCACCTAATTTCTTTCTCTTCTCTGCTATTTAAAAGTTTATCCAAATTACCGAAATGCTGAAACTTCTGCTAAAAATGGACTCACACTTAAACCAAACACCAAATTAAGCAAAGGCAGATGTAAAAAGGCCTCACACCCTGCCAGCATCACTTTCTGAGGCTCCATCAGAGTCCTTGTAGTCAGAATCATCAGATCTTAAAAAAAACAAAGCACAAAATTCTCCTTGTCCTTCTCCCAGCATCTTTGATTCCTAAGAGGAAAATAAACCCCACCCAAATCAGCAGATGGTATTAGGTGACATTTTGTGCTCAGTTTGCAAAGCCTGTGTCAGGTGAAGAGCACCAAAATTTACCCTTGGAAATCTTGGAGGTCTTTTCCAACCTTAATGATTCTGTTGGAGAATTCCCTCTGAAATGGCTGCAGGTGTTCTGTGCCATATCCCTGCTCTCCTCCAGCCAGACAGGGCTCAAACTGAAGTTTGAAATCATCTCCTTTTGGATGAGACCTGGGGAATCAGATCTCACTTCTCCAGTGGCTCACTCCAAAAAAAAAACCACAAAACCCTCAGAAAACGTATTTAATCCTAATTAAAAGTGAACTCAAACTCAGGAATGGTAACTTCATATTTAGGTAATGATGAAAGCAGCCAGTGCAAAGTCAAAAACATCTCAACAGTGGAGGGGAACAGGCAAGAAATAAATTAATCCAAGTGTCTAAATTCCCAAAATTTCAGCCTTTCAAATTCATCCTCTGATATCCAGAGGCCCCACTGCAAGAGGGTTGGACACATGGCCTTCAAAGGTCCCTTCCAACCCCAAATATGCCACACAGCCTCAGTGCAGAACGTGGCCAGGGGCTGCTGCACAAACCCAACCAAAACCATCAAGTTCCAGGGTCTTTCTGAGCAGCCAAAATTCAGTTTCCACCATCAGACAGGATTCTTGCTCCATTTTATGCTGTGGTTCCTTTGGTTTATAAGGCAACCTCAAAGCTTAAATAAAGGCTGGAATTTCATCTCAATCGTGGTTCTCAATTGCTGGAAGGATTTTGTAGCCGGCAGTGTTTGGAAGTCAGGACAGGGATTTTACAGCTTCAGATTTATTTTCTGAAGGCAAGGATGCACTATAAAGGAGAATTGCTTTTTAATTGATCTATTTATTCCACACACGTATACGAGTCTAAACATACAACAGGAACTTGATGAAATTCATCTTTTCCATGGTAGAAGTGGCAAGGAACAGCTCAGGTAAAGAATTTCTGGGACAGACTCCTTGGTTTTGGCCAACCTCTCAGCTTTTCCCAAAGAACAAGGATGCAGGTGCCTGGCTGCCACCCTGACCTCCCAGAAGGGAGAATTGAGCCTGGAAGTCCTCAAAAATCATTTCTCCACCAAAAAAAAAAAGCTGTAT
Source organism: Pycnonotus jocosus (assembly GCA_013400435.1). Taxonomy (NCBI): domain Eukaryota; kingdom Metazoa; phylum Chordata; class Aves; order Passeriformes; family Pycnonotidae; genus Pycnonotus; species Pycnonotus jocosus. The sequence continues at coordinate 14,709 of VWYP01005091.1, read as the reverse complement.
TTCTTGTGTTTAGTCACTTCCTAACACTTCAGCCATAATCCTCAAGACCCTTCTCAACAGCAGGGAAAAGCTGAACAATCTCATTGCTATTTTTCTTCTGTAGCACCTCCCTTTTTGAACTTCCTCTTTCCATTTTGGTGCAAGAACTATTTATTATTATAATTCCATAAATTAAGCACTTAGACATTGGGCTAATTAAATCTTTTTTGTCATCATAATTAATGAGCGTTTTCTTCTCCCCATTTCCAGCGTGGAATTGGATTTTAAACAGCAAGAAGATAAACTACAGCCAGTTTTGAGAAAACTTCATCCTATTGAGGAAACTCAGGTTGCACCTTTGCCTTATTCTCAGGAGAGCTACTCCTCTACTCCCAAGCAAAAATCCAAAACTGAATCAAAAAAGCATGGAAGATGTTCAATCTGGTTCCTTTAACCCAAGCCCATTAGGTGTGGAGCTCAAGGCCTTCTTTGACAAATACCTGGAGTTGTCTCCATCATCTCTGACGGGATCTTGGTGGAAGGAGCAGCGTCCTGGCCGAGGGCAGCGTCCGGTCCTCGCCGCCTGTACCAAAAAGGCCTTTGCACCGACGGACCATGCCCAGGAGCAGGGAACCCCCTGCCCTCTTCTACTCGCAGTTTGCCAATGTGGGATGTAAAACCTGAACGGAAATTCGGACAAAGACGGGAAGCCAAACTGTTCCCCTCCCCTGCTCGGATCCCAAAGCGCCGCGCTCCGACCCCGTTCCAGCGTAGGTTGGCGTCCTGCTCCCACGGGAATGGGGGAAGCCTTTTGGGGGTCTGGGTTGTTGTCTTTGGGCAACGACGAGGGGGAAGAATAACGAGCAAGCCTTATGTTTGCGGTGGTGTTCGGTTTTACAGCTCCATGTTGATCGGGGAGTGCAGTTTTCAGCACAGAATTCCTGGACAAAGCACAATTTTTTTCCCGCGGCCCCGAGGCCGTGCCGATCTCCGAGATGTGACTGTGGTGTATCCTCTGCCTTCATGCGATGTAGACTCCGACCAAGCTCTCACATTTCAACATCATTTCTGGTTTAGCTGTGTCCTCACCATCGTCAGAACCACTCTGCTGCTCGGCCCCGGCGGGGCAGCGGCCAGAAACCTCCCAAAAATCAGGCCCAGCCTTTCAGCACCTCCAGCTCACAGGGTCCATGGGACAAACCCTCAGTGTCACCTTGGAAAGGTCTCAGCCACACAGGGACAAAACCCGACCCCAAAACAGACCCATCCCAATCAGGACTGTTGGCCTTTGCCATGGGTTAGCGTTTTTTGTAAAGGTCTTTGGAAAACCTCTCCACTACTGCAGAAGGCACCAGGAGATGTCGAGGCTGCAGCACTGCTTGGAAGGAGCTGAAATTCGAAATGCTATTTATTAAGCTTCTCAGATGGGTTTCCCAGCTTATTAGAATTTATATCTCCATCTATTAATTGTACTCAGTAATTGAAACACTTAGGGGAGAGATGTGAATCGGATTTTTCCTAATTTGGTTTGGGGTTTTTTGGTTTTTTTTGAAATGGCACTTAAAATTCTGCTCTGACTTATAAACTGCAACTTTTCCTTTAAGTATTTGCTACTGTCATTAAACTTGCATCTAAAATGACCATTGGTGGAAAAGTTCCTCGTGCTAGAAGTGGCCAGGGAGTGGGAATCTTGTCTTTTGTTTTGGTTTGGGATTTTTTTTCCCTAAGGATTTCAGAGAATTTGAGTGTCATGTGACAAATTGGGTTTGAAATTGCATCCCCTGTAGCAGCAGGAACATACAAATTCTTCAGCCTTTAGGTGCAAGGACCGTGATCGTTAATTTGCACATATTAAAAATCTGGGGAAGTGTTTTTCTTTTACACTGTTTCTCCTCTTAGCTCAGCATCCAATTTATTCCTGAGAGGAAACTGGAGGAAAATAACTTAATTTTTTTCCCCCTGAAAAGCAAGTTAAAATGGGAAAGGAAATGCAGAAGATGCCTCTGGCCAGCTCAATATTTGCAGTAAACCTTCAAGAGGGCTTCGAGCTCTTGCACAGAAGCAAATCCTGAAATCCTCTGGTGAGAGCTGAAGGATAAAGAAAGGTGATCCTGTACACCAGGAAGGAAGTGCCATTGTTTCATGTGGAAAAAACCCCACATTTCATGTATTTTATATCATTTTTAACTAAAATATAGAACTGTTTACAAGACAGCCCACATGACATGGCTTAGAAAACCCAAATATTTCCAAACAAAAAAAATTTTTCTTTTTCCTAAGCAGAAAGGAATCTCAAAAAAAAAAATGGGCAGAACAAGGAAAATACAGCAGTATTCCTTATTAAAATAACATTAATTATTAATGCACTCCTCCATGCTAACAGGCCTAGTGTTTGGGGTTTTTTAAAGAAATGGAACCAAGCATCTCTCCATGGCTATCAATTCCCAAATCCTCAGTGCCAGCCCTCAGCAGCTTTGTGTGTGCAGGGACCTTGCCACAAACCCGACCTGTCTGTGGCTCCTGACTGATCCAGAGCTCCTGGAATCACGGGAAAAGAGGGAGGAAAACTCCAGCTGGAGAAACAAAGAGCTCAAAGGGAAAGTTCCGTACATGTCCAGGCTATTTTCTTAAGAAGTTGCAAAGTTTTTAATTTTTTACATTTTTTTAAACCTGGGGAAAGCTGACATTACCGTAGAGTCTTGCTTCCGACTGACATCTGGTGTTCTCTCCTACCCTCCGATGTACTTTGTAATAAAATGTTTTTGCAAGTGTGTAAAATGTATCATAATTGTATTGCCTTTAGAATCACTCAGGCTCAGGTTAGATAGACACCAAGAGAAAAAAAAAAACAACCAACCTAACTCTTTAGAGCTTTTAGTTCAGTGTGACAGAGCTATTTTCACCCTCGTGTAGAAGATCTTGGAGGTTCTAATGAGGAAAATGTGGTTTTATTTTCAATGTGGCTTTGCTGGATTCACTGGCAGTCCCCTGCACTTCATACACTGATTTTTCTAGCTGAACTTCTCCCATCTCCTGCTTCAAAATACTTTTTAGCCAATAAATACTGCAGTGATTTTATATCCCTTGCTCTTTGCTGAGTCCTTATAATTTCCACACAGCAACAGTTCCATTCTTTGCTTTAGAACTATGAGGAAAACACTATTCCTGTGAGTAGCACTTGGTTTCTTAAAGATTAAAAGCAAGAATAACTGTAAAAATACTTTTAAAAAAACAGGATAAACTGAAAAAAAAAAAACCATGATTAAAACTGGAAAATCCTACCATGGGTACAAAGTGTTTGCTTTTTCTTGCCTAAAATGCAAAACTACTGTTCATGCCTTTAATTCCACTTGATGTTTTAAAGGTTAAATCACTTTTTCCCATTAAATTGGGTAATTTTTCATGAACTTCCCAACCAAGTCTGCTGTTAGATTATACCAGGACCTGTGTATTACCACATATTATATATTGCTGCTGGAATTGAGCTGGAATTGAACCAGATTGCCACTAAAAATCCAACTGCACCAACACCGTTTTGTCTGGGAGAAGAAAAGGGACTGCATGAAGATTTTTAATATTCCATAAAAACCATCTGTGGTTCATTAAAATAACTGGAGTGCTACAAATGTGTCCATTTGTTTAGGTGAGTGCAGCTCGCTCCCATAAATGTTGGTAGGGGATGCAACAGGGATGGTTTGACACCACAAAAAAAAAAAAAAGCTCAGTATTAGTGATGGAATAAAGTCATGGCCACCACCCAAACACCACTTCAGTGAAATTAGCTGGCAATATTGTAATTTTGAATGATTTTGAAGGAGAAGAAAACATGTGACTCAATAAAGCAAAGTATTTTTACATGAAGAAGTTCTGGTGAAGAAAACGAGGTTTTCTCCCCAACATTTTGGAATCTGTGAAGCCTGCCCTGGACAGATTTTAAGGCACAAGAAATATAATTTACATCCAGTTTCAGCTCCTGAATGACTAACTGCAGCCCCAGAAGTCTCCTGTGACTGTCAGTAACTCTTATTTCAGGCTTGCATTTGTATTTTACAGCCTTCTGGAGAGGCCTCCAGCCTGAAGTGCCAAGAGATGGACAATCCACCACAGTGATTGATTGATTAATTAACTGATTGATTGATTATCCAGAGTTCCCCCATCAGTGCCACTCTGCCCTACATGACCCCATCCCTCTCCCTGTGGCAGGTGTCACCTGCACCCTACAGAGATTCCCCTTCTCAGTCTCCTTCCAGAAACCTCAGACAGATTCCACAAACCCCTTTTTCTCCTTCTGACAGCTCCTGCATCGTTTCTGTTCTGGTCTCACCTCATCAAAAAGCACAGAGGGGAAAGCAGCAAAGTGGAGAAGATTCCATCCATCAGCAGCACCACGAAGTCCTGTCCAGTGCTTGCTACTCACACATCCCAATAATCCAAAATAACCCATTTTCCCTGCTGCCAGCACTGACTTTGTTCCCCATACACCTCTGGATGCTCTCCAGAGCCACCCTCCTTAAGGACACACTCCTGGAAGTTAAAACCACAGGAACATGGAATGCTTTGGGGTGGAAGGGACCTGAAAGCCCAGCTCATTCCAACCCCAATCATCCCCTAGGCCAGGAGATTTCCTTTCAGAAATTAAGGAGCTTGCTTTCCATGGCTTTGGAAATGAGGCACATCCCAAGCTGCTGACACGAGGAGAAGGAGCAGCCATGGATCATTTTGGAGGCTGCTCTGTCCTGATTTACTGGAGGAGGCCGAGATTACAAGCCACCAAGAAAGGCAAGAGATGGTTTAAAACCACCCTTCCAAAGGCTCTAGGAAGTTTGCTCAATTTACTTTTTCTTCAGGCAACGTGTTCCTCAGTCAGAAAGGTTTTGTGGCTTGTTTTCCAGGTGACTTCTCACCGTGCCAGGAGCAGCAGCAGCAGCTCGAGGCAGGAGCAAAATTAACCTAAACCAGGCAGTTTGGGGGAGCAGGACACAGCTCAGCACCCTCAGCCTGCATCCTGTACCAATAATAGAATCGTTATATAAAATAAATACCAATAATAATAATAATATCTTCTACTCAGCAAATGGATCAAGTAAAAACCACCAGTGAGAAGCAGGAAATACAGTCCAAACCAACAAGGATTAAAAACTCTTTTGCCAAAATTGTCAAATCAGATTTTAAACACATCATTTATACTTCACTTTATTTAATACCTGGTTCTTCTCCTTGCAACTGGTGTCTTATTTCAAGGTAATTCTCTTTCGAAGGTACAGGACAAAATTTGCTTTTGATTTTATCAAAGAACTCACATTTAAGGAGGTAAAAATTGAAAACCAAATGTGCAAAGCCAAAGGGGACTATTGGAGAATCCTTCCAGTCCAATGCTATAGAAAAGGCTCATCCTGTAATTAAAACTTCTCACTTGAGCACTTAAATCCTTGACATTCCTCCACTGCTCAAAAACTGCATTATGCAGCATCAGGTTTTGGATGGAGATGGTGTCCCCAAAGTATTTTTCCAAGTAGAAAACATGCCAGCTTTAGGACACCAACACAGTTTTATTTATAGAATAAAAAACTGGTTGTGTCCTGCATTTTACTTCTTTTAAAGAAATTATCATTACTTGAACTCTTGTCAGATATTTCAAATTCCTTCCAGTCACCCTGCATGGTTATTTCTCTACTACAGGTAAAAGTAAAAAAAGAAAAGTCACTGCATCGTTTCAATCCAAATCTGATCCAAGAGAGGTCAGGCTGTGCTTCCTAATTATTGTTATTATTCATTTTACTCCTCCTACTCTGCTGACACCACAAAAATGAGTTGTGGCTGGTTATTCAACAGGGGAATCTCTTCAGCAAAGGCTGCATTGTAAGGTAGGAGTAAGTGCTCATTAAAAACACCCTGAAATCTCCGTGTTCATTAGCTGATTATAGAGGCTGTGCAAGGAGGGATTCCAGGCTGTGCTCACCAGCACAATGCAGATCTTTCATATCCCTGTTCTGAGTTCAAACACGCACACACGAGTTTTCAAATCCACTCTGCGAGCTGCAAAAGGCCTAATTAACATTTTTAAATATCACCTGAATCACGTTCATCAAAACAATAATTAACTCCCATTCAGCCTGCAAGTGAGGAAGTTAAAATAACACACAAATCTTTCGACTTCCTTGCACTGGTACTGCAGCCCAGCACTGGAATATTCTGTAGGAATGATCTGCTTGGGACCATTTCCCCACAGAGGTTGTGGATTCCCATCCCTGGAAGTGTCCAAAGCCAAGCTGGACAAGGCTTGGAGCAACCTGGGATAGTGGAAGGTGTCCCTGCCATGGCAGGGGTGGAGGAGAATGAGCTTTAAAGTCCTTCCAATCCAAATCAGCCTGAGATTCTGTGACCTCTCGCTCCAACAATGGATTTGGAGATTCATTATCCCTTCCTTACAACAAAATCTGAAGTGATACAAGTGGAAGACCTAAACTAAGCCAGTGAATGATGCACCAAAGACAAAATGATATTACAGCAGATTTACCAACACGAGCACCCCCAAAGGCCAAGGAAATGGGCAGCAGGAGGTAAGGGAGATGTGCTGAGGACACAGAGCCCTGTAAAAATGAAACATCACTGTGTGCAGCTACAGGGAGAGTTTAAATTGGGAAGGAAAGAGGAGATCCAAAAGCCAAGTTGCTGATGGACTCATCTATCTGCCTAACAATTAACCCCGTGGTAAGAAATCAGTGCACTGAGCCAAACTGACCCAAATTGCTGCAGAGCTGAGGGACAAGAGCTCAGACACAGCACAAACCTGGCCCACTCTGAGCAGCTTCCTGCAGAGATCAGCTGCCAGGTGCACACAGCTGAGAAAGAATACACAGAGAGACTCCCAAAAACACACAGAGAAACTCCCAAAAACACACTCAGACCTATCCCCATCTCAGATATCAACAGGCCTCACTATTCTTTTCATTATTATTCCAGCATTAGTTACTTTACAGTGGAAAAACTCGAGGTTTTTTTGACAGTGTTAAGTCAGTAGGGTTGTTTGCATCAGTCCCTCCTCCAAACATAATTCTGTGCTCCATTCTTCAGTCATTTGAACACTTACCTTGATTATCTCAATTTAAGTCAAAAAGACATGTAAATGCTTTTTGTAATGCAGTAACAACAGCCAAGTCTCATTTCCACACTTCTCAGCTGGCTAATTACCAATACTCCATCATTTTGGTGCACACAGGTATCAATCCTGGCTAATCACCTGCTCACAGACATTTTTTAAGCTTTTTTTTTTTTCTTCCCCTGTTTCAACCACACCAAAATTACCAGGCAGTGCTTTCCAGCTTCCTGAGCACACAGAGAGGGAGACAGAGAGGAGATTTTGATTGCTTTGGGTCAGCTGGGATTGCAATCCTATCACAGGCAGGCCTGGATGATGTGACAGAGGTGTTGGGGTTTACTCACAATGAGCTCGGAGTCGCGGCCCATGGAAATCACCGTCCTGTTCACTGTCCTCAGCAGGTTCTCCATGATGATCTGCACGTGGCGCTGCGTGGGGCCCTGAGGACAGGGGATAAATCAGAGAGAACTCCAAACAACAGACACCAGCACAGCGTTTGTGCTGCCTTTCATCCCACCTGTCTGCTGAAAACTCACTGAAACATCGCTTGCTGTCGATCAAAAGGAGTCTCCCACTTTACCAAAGCGTTATTTTGGTAATACACATTACTGATAAATTAAAATGTGCTGTTGCAATGTCAATGAAAAGCCAAGATCCTGGAAATGCAGCCCATGACGTTTAGTTACCCACTCATTTTCTTTCCTCAAGTCATTTTTTCAACATCAAACCCTCCCAGGCATTACCAGATTGGGGGAGTTCTGAAACAGCTCCATTAAAAGGAAGAGAAAAGCAAAGCAAAACTTTAATTAAGGAACTGCCAATTTCACTCACTATTAGAAGCAATCTTCCACTACTTTTGAAAGAGTTAAAATGAAATATTTATTCCAAGCAGCTTTTCAAGACAATTCCAGGAATTTCACACAGAATGATGGGCAAAAAAACGAAGCCGAAAACACAAGAAGGAGAAAGAAACAGATGAGCTTTGCTCCCATCTTTTACTTTATGGATGAAAAATAGATTTGCATATTGGAAGGACGATCCATGATCAGCACAAACCCAGCCAGGAACTGCTCCTGCTGCCAGGATCAGCCTGGGAGAGGCTGGAGCTGCAGGTGAGCTCCTACCACGGAGAGAAAAGCAACCAACAGAGAGTGACAGGAGCAGCCAAGCTGCCAGAACCAAATTCCTCCAGTAAAACAACCCCCCCTCTCTGAAGCAGGCACACAGAGCTACTCCCAAAAACCAACAAAATCAGAGCAAAACCCAAAAACCCCCACGATTAAATAAGATGGCAGAGAGGATGTGAGTAGCTGACCCCTGAGGTCCTTTCCAGCTGAATTAGTGTATGATTCTGCACAGCACTGAAGGCTCAGGCAGCAGCAGCAGCACAAATTTTTAGGAGAGCATCAAATCACTGCAGCTCTCTGGCAAAGCACCAACATTTGTACGTTTGTTGAGGTCAAGAGAAAGCAAAAAAGAGACTATTATGCAATAAAAAGGGATATTATACATGCTGCATGTCTGGGAAGCATGTCAGCAACGATACAACTCAAATGCCCATTTCCCAAAATGCCCACGGGAGAAAAGAAAAACCACCAAAACAAAACATTTTCCACCTGGAAGAGGCCAGGCACAGTAAATGAGGAAGGTTTAACTCCTAAGGATATTTATTTATTCACTATCTAAGCAGAAAAGCTGTACTGGATGTGCCTGAGAAACACTAAGTGCAGTGCTGGATGTGACATGTGAGATGCTACAACAACACATCCTCATCACTGGAAAACTGAGAGTTAGAAAAGGCTGGTTAGGAGGTTATAGAAAAGAAAAATTAAAAAAAAATCTAAAGCTTCAAGTGTTACCTGCTTAATTCAGGTTACTAAAACAATTTCTGTGGAGTGTTACTGATCCCAGAGCCACCCTGCACTCACCACATCTTTCTTGTAGAGCACTTCCAGGATGTTACTCAGCAACTGGCAGCAAGCCTCCAAATCTTCTTGTCTCTCCAAGTGATACTTGAGCTGGTCTGTCATTGTTGGCAGCAAGATTTCCCTGCAGTCTGCACACAAAACACGAGGTTACAAACACAGCTTTCAGGGCCTTCAGGCTGATGTGCTTCGGTGCTTACATAAGGCAAACAAAAAAATAAAACAATTTCAGGAAAAATAAATTAACTTCCAGTTTTTCAATGAAAAACCTCACCTCACCTCACAACCTTCTGCCTCTGAACTGCCCCAACCTTTGACCATTTGCTCCTATTAAAAAAAAAATTTAAATTCTCTTCCTTGCTCAAGTACTCGGGCTGTTCCTACATGGAGGGAATCACCAGGTCAAAATTAATTACTAATTATCCATATAAATGTCAGCCCAGTGAGCAGCTTGGCTCTGCAGATTTGCCCCAGAGGTGTTCTGTGATCACAGCCTTGTGCCTCTGCATCTGGGAAACTTCAGGAAATATTGCTCCCCGAATTTTGGGCTAACATGGAAAGGAAAGAGCAGATGAAGTAAAACCCCCCAGGGCAGAGGGGTCGTGTCATGTAAACTGTCCCCAAGTGCAGGGGAGGGGGAGAACCCCCAAATCCCTGCTGAGCACTCCAGGAAAGGCACAGAACATGTCTCTGCAAAGCCTAAGAGGTGAATCAGTCTTTAATAACTTCAAAGGCCCCTAATTAGAGGGTTGAGAATGTTCCACAGCCCTGCTAAGCCCCACTGGTAGGGAGGGGGCAAAGATCACTTTAATTTCTGAGTCACCTCTGAGTTCCACTGGCTGGAGAGGCTCTGATCAATGGGGGAGGCAGCCAGGCTGGATTTCTGAGAAAGGGAAAACAAATTGATTTGTCACAGTGCTTGGACTGGAATGACACAACCAGCACAGAGCTCTGTTCCCTTGGGTGGAGCTGCCAGGGCTCCTCAGCTCCCACCTGGGGCTGCTGGAAACATGGGGGGAAACAAAAGGGGCTGGGAACTCCACAGAATCCTCATCCCAAGGGGGCTGAGGAGCAGCTGAAGGAGCTGGGGGAGTTCAGTCAGGAGAAAAGGAGGCTCAGGGGGAACTTCTGGCTCTGCACAACTCCCTGACAGGAGAGAATATTGAGTGAAGGACACAGGGAATGGCTCTAAGCTGACAAAAGGCAGGGCTGGATGGGATTTTGGACAGGAATTGTTCCCTGCAAGGGTGGGGAGGGGCTGGGATGGAATTCCCAGAGAAGCTGTGGCTGCCCCTGGATCCCTGGCAGTGCCCAAGGCCAGGTTGGAGCAGCCTGGGACAGTGGAAGGTGTCACCATGGCAGGGGTGGCACTGGATGGGGTTTAAAATCCCTTCCAACCCAACCCATTCCATGACTCTGGGATGTTTCAACCAGCCCAGTGCAGTGGTGACATCCTCCACAAGAAGAGATTTTCAGAGCATCTTTGCTCTGAGCTGTTTTGGAGAACACAGAGCTGATGGACTCTGCATTGATCACTGGGAGCACAGAGCAGGGAAGGTGAAACCTCCTCCCCCTGCCTGCCACAAACAGCTCCCAGCCCTCACTAATGGGCAACATTCATGGCCCAGAACATCAGCTCCTGCTCCCAAACCAGCTCAGGATCTGCTGCACAGTGATCACAGACAAGGATAATTCCACATCTGTTCTAGAGCAAAGTCCAGCCCGTGGTGATTTAATATCAGAGACAATCAAATATTCACCTGCACCAAAGGATGCTCAGCAGGAATTATCAATTAGCAGCACCCAAAGAAAGCCTTCAATGAACACAGGTGAACACACACCATAAATCTGTGTCAATAAAACCATTTTGTTTCTTGGGACACTGATAAATCCATTTATTTTATGGTTCATTTAGCTCATGCAGCCACAGAAATTTAACCTGTGCTTTGTAACTTTGTTTCCACTACACAGCTCCTGAGTCATAACTGAACAATAAAAACTCCTGTAAATGCTGGGTGCTGTCTACTAACATTCAATAGACTCGAATTCCTCATGGAAAAATCCCTGGATTTTCCCTTTCCAACTCCAGCAGCTCCACAGCTCTCTTGACAATCAGCTGGAAGTCATTTGGAAAACAAAGCAACAGCGAATCCAAACAACTCCATAGGACAAAACAAATCAGACAAATCACTGTTTACACAAACCAAAACCTTGACCTTTGCAAGGATGGGACACTTCATTTAACTCCCAACCAGGAGCACTGAAAACACCCACTGAATTATTATTCAACTGCTCCACACTCAGGGAAAATTCATATTTATGTCTTTTTGTTTAATTTTTAAGTAGTGGAGTGAAAATGATATATAAGATTATATGGATTATGGTATTATATTGTGGTAGGGATAAATGTTATTTATAAATGCATTTACTTCTATATAGAAACATTTATTTATATAATATGACATATTCATATTTGTGTTTATAAATACGAATACAATAAATTTTAAAATTATATTTTAGACCTTTTTTTTTAAAAGATACACAAAGCAGACTCCATTCTGCTCCAAGGTCCCAAACTCTCCAGATTTCCCACTGAATCATCCATCACTCAACAGCATCACTAAAGCTAAAATGCTTCAGAGCAAACTGCTTCACACACCCACCCCTCTCACCCCCAAAACCTTCAAACTTCACAAATTCATGTATTCTGAATTTTAATTCCTCTGGAGACACAAATAAATCTTCCTTGACCTCTCAAAGCACAGAACTGGAGCCTTTTTTTCTCCACCAGAAACAGGCTGATGAAATTTTCTGTGCATTTGCCAGCCTTCCCTAAGTCCACAATGCTGTGGTGCATATTGCTTTTAGAAAGAAAATCTCATTTGTGCAATGGGATCCAGGATCAGTTGACAGCTTCCATGAAAGTCTTCCCTATCAGTTTAAAATTCCTGAAGCAGGAAGGGCAGGAAACATTTCAGTAATGAACTCCAACCCACAGAGCAAGGGACAGGAAAATCTCAATCTTTAAAAGGCTGTGGATAGGGAGTGGATTTATTTTCAAGTGAGTTGGAAGGTTTCTGAAAGGTTCCCAGCATGACTGAGGCTTCAGACACAAACTGCAGAGGATGATGATGGTGGAGAATTACAGTGAAAAGAGCAGAGGGATGGAGCCCCTCTCCTGTCAGGAACAGCTGGGAGAGCTGGGAATGTTCACCCAGAGAGGAGAAGGCTCCAGGGAGAGCTCAGAGCCCCTGGCAGCACCTAAAGGGGCTCCAGGAGAGCTGGAGAGGGACTGGGGACAAGGGATGGAGGGACAGCACACAGGGGATGGCTTTAAGTTGACAAAAGGCAGGGATGGATGGGATTTTGGACAGGAATTGTTCCCTGGGAGGATGGGGAGGAGCTGGGCTGGAATTCCCAGAGCAGCTGTGGCTGCCCCTGGATCCCTGGCAGTGCCCAAGGCCAGGTTGGACACCCTGGGACAGTGGAAGGTGTCACCATGGCAGGGGTGGCACTAGGGGGGATTTAAGGTCCCTCCCAACCCAAGCCTGTCCGGGATTCTGTGATACCAACAGCAAGAGAAGATTTTAAGGCCACACTTCGTTTACTGAATAAAAACCCCCAGACACCCATGGGAATCCCAGAGTGGTTTGGGTCAGTGCTGGTGCCCGGAATCCCCATCCCAGCCAGACCAAAGGCTGGGATGGATTTAGGACATTCCCAACAGGCAGTGACAGCAGAACCCTCCTCAGGAGCTCCTGATAAGATCTCAGAGCCATTAAGCAGCACTGTTCTGTCAGCAAACCCGGCCTGGGCCCTGATTAATCACCCTCTCATTAAACTTGATCCTTTTAAATGTCTCAGCAGCTCAATAATGTTGGACTACACCATTCCCTGCACCCTGAAGGACTGAGTTTGGGAGGCAGGATTGAAAAACAAACCAGCCACACACAGTTCCTACCTCCCCCTCTGGAAATGGAACTGCTTCAATAAGGGAAGGCAAAGATTAATCTGGTAAATGCACCATATGCCCCTCTAGCCTTTCTCAGGACTGTGTTTTACACTCCACTTCTTGTTTTATCTGAATTATCTCCATTTCTTCCTCCCCAGGAGAGCAGAGGATGATCCCTGATATTTCTGACTTCTGCCCCAAAGCCCTGGAAACCTGAGAGCAGCCAGGAGAAGGGGAAATTATTACCCAGACAGTGAGCTGAGAATGGAAGAAGCAAGTGAGTAACACTGATGCACAGATCTCCCCAGGAAACATTAAATTATTCCTGGGGACACCATTCCACCCAGGCCCCAACACCAGCAACTCCATCTGGATTCCTCCTTTCAGTCCTTGAAAATCCAGCACTTAAAGGCTGAATATTTTCAAATCATTTCAGAAGTGAAGACAGATTCTGGACTTGCTGTTCCCACCAAATTTCTACACATGGTGGGACAGGTGGTAAACTGTTTTTCAGAGATTCCAAGAGTGATATAAAACCACCACAATGCCAACCCACCAAGATTTTTTTTTTTTTTTAATCTGGAACCAGCAAAATTTGTTTCTGCAGCACTGAGCCGTCTCAGCTTTTGTGATGTGAGAGCAGAATCCCTCCAAAGCTCCTTTCCCACTGAACCAGCGCCTATTTGCTCCCTCATTACCTTCCCTGACAGCACACAAACACTTTGCTTGGCTCAGTTTAACCTGCAGCCAGCCTGAAAAGAGAACCCAGTGCTTCACCTCAAAGGAGGGAATCTGCAGGACAAGTGCCTGAACTCATCTCTCAGTGGCCCATTAATGGGCAAGCAGCAAATAACAAGGGCTGGATGAGCAGCAGCCTCTGAGAGGGTTCTGTTCTGCAGCCAGGGAGCAGCTCCAAGGCAGAGAGGACATCAAACACCTCCAATTCCCCCACACGAGGCCACTGAGCACAAAAGGTGAATTAATGATTTTCCATAAAGCCCAAAACACAAAGCTACAACAATCACGTGGCTGCTTCGTGCCCTTTTACAATAACAGATTGATGGGGGTCTTTTTTAATTTTGCATTTTCACTTCTTTACCATTTGCAGCCTGCAGTGTCCATCAGGATTCTCCTCATGCCCAAGGCCAGGCTGGATGGGGATTGGAGCAGCCTGGGACAGTGGAAGGTGCTCACCAAGCACTGGATGGGCTTGAAGGTCCCTTCCCACCCCAACCACTCTTGGGTTTCCATTTGAAACCTCGTCCTTCCAATGGAACATCCTTAAGGTGCCCCAAGCTCCACAGGGCTGGCAGGAGGGACAAGGGAGAGGGAACTGCAGGAATTGCAAGCCCTGGAATGGTGCCTGCTCACCGTGCTGGGTGAAGAGGTCGCTGTGCACGATCTCGATGAGGCAGTAGAGCTTCTGGATGGTCAGGCGGCTCACGGGCACGTTCAGGATGAACTCGGTGAAGAGCTTGCTGCACCACACAGGGAAAGCAAAAAATCCATCAAACTTAAATTGAAAATTAAATTTAAAATCCATACATCCATTAAACTCCCTCCTCAGCCATGGAAAAACATCCAGGAATAAAGAACCTGGACACAGAGCTTCATGCTTTTGGATGAGCAAACTCAATCCTCTTGAGACATTAAAAAAAAATTAAACAGAGAATCATGAATAGTTTTCAACAAATTTCTTTAGTTTTTATATCATTTCTTTTGTCCCCTCTATTGTATCTCAGTTTTAGACTCTT
>VWYP01005090.1:20295-32639 GCA_013400435.1 Pycnonotus jocosus | reverse complement strand
GGATTCAGAGAGGAACAACAACAACAAAAAGATGATTCTCTTCTCAGAGAGAAGGAAATTTAAGCACTGGGCTGGGGATTTGGGAGTCTAGTAAACCCCTGCTCCTGATGAATTGGATGTGTACAAGTGCTGGAGCTGGATGGGATGTATCCAGCAGGGAGCTGGCTGGCAAAATGCTGCCACTCTTCATCTTCAATGAAAGTTTGCTGTGCTAAAGAGCTGTCCTCGAAGAGANGGATTCAGAGAGGAACAACAACAACAAAAAGATGATTCTCTTCTCAGAGAGAAGGAAATTTAAGCACTGGGCTGGGGATTTGGGAGTCTAGTAAACCCCTGCTCCTGATGAATTGGATGTGTACAAGTGCTGGAGCTGGATGGGATGTATCCAGCAGGGAGCTGGCTGGCAAAATGCTGCCACTCTTCATCTTCAATGAAAGTTTGCTGTGCTAAAGAGCTGTCCTCAGAGAAAAAAGAAGATAAGAGAGAAGAGGGAAGAGGGAAGAGAGAAGAGAGAAGAGAGAAGAGAGAAGAGAGAAGAGAAGAGAAGAGAAGAATAAATAAAGAGGGTTCAGAGAGCTGTATGGCACTTGCCTTACCACAGTCCTTGGGAATTATCCCATGATCATTGCCCGGGGAAGAAGTTCTTCCTCATGTCCAGATGGAAATCGGGGATAAGTTGCCACTGACTGGGATCAGTTCCTGCCCATTCCTCTGGTGCCATTGCTGGACCCCACAGAGCAGGGCCTGGTCCCTGCCCTGAGCCCTCCCTGCAGACAGGGGCACACAGGGATGAGATTCCCTCTCAGTGTCTCTTCTTGAGGCTTAACAGCCCCAGCCCCCTCAGCATTTGCTCATCACAGAGATGCTCCAGCCCTTTCATCATCTTCATAGTCCTCCTCTGGACCTGCTCCAGGAGCTCCACAGTTCTAGTTTACCCCTCTCCTCCTGGGAAATGCTTTTTTTTCCAAGTTCTCCTGTCTTAAAATATGCACAAACCACAAAACCTACCTGTAATGAGAAGAAACACAGTCTGTCTACCTGATTTGTGCTGTCTTGGACTTCACAATGCAGCATGGAGGGGACCCGTTTCTGTTTCTCATTGTTCTTGATTTCTTTCTCCTTGACCTTGCTCTGTTGAAGTTTTGAGTGTTTTGTAATTAACCCCACCTAGTCTCCACTCTGCCAGGCTTCCTTCAGCACCTCAGGAGGGCTGTGAGATTCCCAAGGGTCTTTTTCTTGATCTGTCAAGCTCATGAACTTCTCTTGGTATTAACATGGACGGAAAAGGTGGGAGCTGAGAAACGAGCATATCCCATTCTCTGAGGAGTGCCCATGGCCTCTGGTCACAGACCCACAAAAATCTGAGCTGATGAACCCTCTTTAACAGCAGAGAAGTGACTATAAGAGATGTGTCCAGCCCTAATTCCTGGGAATTCAAGGTAAAATGGGACCATCTTTGGTCCTGATGTGGCTGATTTGGGCTGCACGTCACTGGAGTGACAGCAGGCACAGCCAGCTGTGCCACAGAACCTGGAAACTTCCCCAACCACACACTCAGGATGCTCTGCCTGTGCCTCAAAGCTGATGATCCACGATCCCTGTACGTGAAATTTCACCCTGGGCAAAGCTCCAGCAAAGCTGCACCTCAGCAGTTGTTTTATTTAATTTGCCACTGCCATGAGCACAACCATACAAGAAGAGTTAATTGCTGTTCCTGGTAAAATGGGGGCCCCCTCCAACCTTCAGCTGATCCCTGACTCGCGTCCCAAGCCAGGTCACCACGCTGCCAGATGGACAGGGAGGAAACTTTTTGGGAGTAGTCTGGTAAATTGAAGTTGAAGGAGTGTCTGGGTCAAAAGTGTTTGCTCCAGTGCCACTGAGCCCCAGCCCCAAGTGCCACAACATTTAAATACCCTCAAGGATGGCGACTCCCTGGGCACCTCTGTCAGCACTTGACAACCCTTCCCATGAAGAATTTTCTTCCTAATACCCAATCTAAACCTCCCCTGGCCCAAACTGAAGCCATTTACTTTGTCCTGTCACTTTTTCCTTGGGATCTGATAACCTGGAATGAAATCCTTCACAGGTATAAATAAATATTGAAACCTCCAAAGCAATTAAAGTATTTTGCTTCTTATTTTCTACAGAGACATCCCAATATATCTTAAAGCTGTTCTGTGACAATCAGGAAAGGGGGAAATATTTATTTTCCTTTTCAATTATAATTAAGTTTTCTTTTTCTCTCTTTGTATTGACACAGGAACTGGGGCTTTGAAGAGAAAACAAATATAATTTGGGCATTCATTTAAATTTAGTCCTTCATATTACAGGATAAATTGATATCAAATATAAGGTGTCTGGGTAAAATCACACCCTGGATATGCCTTTTTTCTTTCAGTGACTCTGGAGGGAGCTGAGGAAGGTGTACCCGATATATCTTAAGAGCTCAGTGAAATGAATTTCACTCTCCTTTCTAAGATTTATAATAAATAACACAACAACTGGGAACACTCTGGTTCCTTCACCCATGACAAGCAGCATTTTTTTTTCCTTCATTGTCATTCTGGCGAAATGTTAGAATGATATTTTTTTCCTTTCATGTCTAATAAATGTTTGGCACCAGCATCATAACTTACCCCTTCCAGACCATATCAGAAAATAAACTGCATTAAAACCATTCCATACTCATGGACGATTACCCTTCATTTTCTTGCTTATTTGAACAAGAAGCCTACATTTAAATTTCAAGTTAATATTTTAGGATTCAACAGCTTTTTTTTTTTTTCCCCTTTTCCAGAGTCTACTGAATTATAGAATTTTAGTAGCAAGGATATGTAAGAAAACCTTTATTTGCTCAGGCTGACATTGACTTTTGAATAAAACAGGACAAGGGATGCTCAAAAACTCTGAAAAAGAGAGCAGACTGTACCTCTGCTGCTGCAGTCATGGATCTGCTTCTGCTGCTTATTTTTCAGCTGAAATAACAACCCTTTGTTTGAGAATTCCCATTGGTTGCTGTGGAAATAATGATGAGTCCTGGGGAAAAAAAAAAAAAAAAAAGGCAATTCTAGGTAGGGATATGGAAAAGAAAGAGAGAAATTCCCAGAGAAACAGAGAGAAATTCCCAGAGTAGAAGAGATTTTGTGTACAGATTTTTTAATTAAAAAAACCCAAAGGATTAAAAATGAGGAAAAGAGAGAAGCAAATAGAAGGTTCTGGGCTAAAAAGCTGATTCTGGGTATTTGTGTGATAAAAAAGGAGACAAGATCTATAACAAAAGATTTATTTTCACTATTCATAAGCACCTGAAAAAAATAGACATTTCTGCCTGAGCTGCTCCCGTGGGGCTCCTTGAGAAGGTCTGATCAATTCAGTCAATGAACAGAGAGATCCAATTCCTCTCATCCTCAATTAGACATCCAGGGGAGGTGACACGAGCCACGCTGAAAATCTGCCTGGGTTTGTCCACTGATGGTCAGTGCAGCCCTGGGGGATGAAATTCCCACCCACATTTGCACTTCAGGAATCTGAGTGATGCCTTCAGTTTCAGCTTTCCTGTATTTCATGTTCTGTGGTGCCCAGGGGTGCAGCTCTGAGCCTCACAGTCAGGGTCACTCAGCTCTGCACACAGCACCCACACAAAACAAATCCTTTTCCTGCTGCACACCAAGGACAACTGGGACAAGTTTGCAGCCCCAAAGCACAACCAACGGTGGCTGAAGGGAGAAAACAAGAAGGATGGGACTGCAGAACCTGGAGCTGCAATGGGACAATTCAACCCCAAGGTGCAAATGGACCAAAACTGATCCAAGTGGGAGACCTCGGGACCGGGCGTCCATTTTGTGACCATTTTGTGTCCATTTTGAGTCCATTTTTTGTCCATTTTGTGCCCATTTTGTGCCCATTTTGGGTCCACCTTGGGTGTAGCCCTGTCCAGGCTCTTGTCCTGCCCAAGGTGTGTCCCAAAGGCCTTTCAATAAATCTCTCCTTTATTCTCCAGCTGTGTCCAGTCCCTGTTCCAGGTCAGCCTTCCCAAGGCATCATGAGGAGAGGGGAGGAAAATCCCACCACGGGAAAGAGAGCAGGGCCAGCCAGTTACCCCTTTATAAAACAGGGTTATCAGTGCCACCTCTCCTTATGCCTCGTGTTTCACGGAGTCCCAGAATGGTTTGGTTGGAAGGGACATTCAGGATCATCCAGTTCCAGCCCCTGCCATGGACAGGGACAACTTCCACTGGACCAGGCTGCTCCAAGTGCAGTCAAAAGTTGCTGGAAAAATGACCAGAATACGACACTATCATGAAATTGCCAAATTTTGAATGCTGCTCCTACACACAGAAGTTGGCCCAAGGAAGCAATTATTTCATTCCAAGACATTTGGGTTTTTGAGTGCTAAACTCCAGATCAAACCTCAGCTGCTCAGGAAAGGGAAAGGGGAACTATTCTCTCCCCTGACAGGACTGTCTCCTCTCCTTCTTCTCTCCCTCAAAAAAGGTACTTTGACCTTTTCTTCTTGAATCCTTTGCAGGATAAGGAGCTGAGAATTTTGAGGAAAACTTATGGATAACAGAGTTCCAGGAAAAAAAGGTCAGGACCTCTTTGAACAGTTGAAACTGTGCTACATTTGTCAGCTTCAGATTTTCTTGCACTTTTGTCTGAAATATTTGATTCTGAGAATTCCAGCGCACACAAAGCTGATCAGACTGGGTAAAACTATGAACTGTTTTCATCTTCCAGTAGAGAGTGTGTTCTGGTTTTTTATCAACCATTGGGGAATTATTTGATATGTATTAGCTGAATTCTCCTGAAGTTATTAGTTATTTTTTTTCACATAAACAATGAGTAATTTGTAAAAGTCATTCCCTGGTGGCCTTGGTCAAGCCTAAAGTCTTATATCAGAAAGAAAAACCTGACACATTAACTTTTGTTGCCTTGAATGTCTACAGAAAGAAGAGGATTTAATAAGCTGTGAAAAAAACACATTTAATTTTTAGAAAAAGAAAAAAAAAGGAAGCAAGGCAGCAAGAGACCACAAAATGCTGCAGGAAGAAAAAGAAATCAGGGCAGGCCAAATTCTCAGAGTAAATTGGTGAGATTCCAGTAAAGTCAGAGGTGCTGGGTCAAATTAATCTGAGTTCTGGATCTGGACTGGAGAGGATGAGTACGTGAGAGCCCTGCTGAATCCAAGGCAGATGAGAACACTGCTGAACTGAACTAAGTATTCCCATCACCCTCCAGAATAGAGAAGAGAAAGAAAAACAGGTCATGTTTCTGCTGTCTTTCCACAGCTTCCAAAATAATCATGGTTTATTCTTAATATTGCTGTAATTTAGCACTATGCACTGCTTTATTTACACACAGCACCATTTTAATCCACATTTTCCTCTTCTTTCCATTCTCTCAAATTAAATTATAGCCTTGATGGCTCTGGGTAATGCACAATGAAAATGCTCTCCTTGAGCTATGATTCTAAATCCCCAAATGGAATCGTATAAATAAACTGCTGAGGTATCATTCCTCTGTCATTTCATATATTAAAAATTAGGATGTATTTTTCCCTCCATGCTGCTCTGAAGCAGGAAATAATTTTCATTTTCCCTTTGCTGTACCACAATCAAAGTTTGTAGGCAGCAGTTTAGCTTAATCATACTTATGCAATTACTGTCAGAGCCTGACATTTTCCTTTCACCTTTACTATTCCCAGGAGATTAAGCTATCAACCCTTCAAGATCATTACAGCTGTTTACATGCAGGTGGCAAAAGGAGTCTCAAACAGCAGGAAATCTTTATCTCTGGCTATGGCATGAACCAAACTCTCTGTATTTTGGGGATTTTTTTTTTATTTAGTGGAATGGAATGGAATGGAATGGAATGGAATGGAATGGAATGGAATGGAATGGAAGCTGTTTCCACACCCGAGAAATGGATTAAACAGAGAAACACAAACATTTCTCTGTAAGAGGTTTGAGACAATCAATATGGGAATTCTAATGGAATGGTCGTTCCACAGACATCTCAGGGTGTGGGTTTCTGTGCTGAAATGATGGGAACCACCTGGATATCAGAAAATCCTTTCAATTTTTCTTCTCCTCTTAAACCAGTCTATTAAGGTCCACATGGATGCTGCACTGAGAAAAACTTTGCAGTAGTGTCAAGCAGCTGAGGAGGAGGAAGGAGCAGCAGATGAGTCTGACAGGTTTTGACTCCCCACTCCATTTTTGGGGTGTTTTTTTAATACCAGTTAAGCAGAACCTTCTGCAGGTGTTCCTGCCCCTGGGGAGGCTGCTCAGACCAGCTGCTCTTGGGTTGGGCAGCACCCAGGCTGTGTGAGCTCTGAAATGTCAGAGTTTGGAAACAGCAGCTGTTTCTGCAGGGCTCCTGTGGCTGAAAGGAGTTGGCACAGACTTAAAGAACCTGTCTGGATTCTCAGCCATCCCCTCACTTGGCCTTTGGGAAGCAGTTCTTGCTCAGGTGAGATATTCTTGCAGGTGCACGCACTCTAGACAGTCCCTGGATTTCCTCATGTTTGTTGGCCTGGAAGTAGAGCCATATCACCAAAATACAGCCTGGTTTGGGTTGGAAAGGATCTCAAACACCACCCAGTTCCCACCCCCTGCCCTGGGCAAGGACACCTTCCCCTAGACCAGGTTTCTGACCTGCAACTCTTCCACACAACCCTGGACACCTCTTCCCTCTCAGATGCCACAGCAAACTTTGCTTCCAGTCCCGTTTTCACCTGCCCAGCACCACCAGCACATAAAATGCAAGGCACAAACAAACTCTTCATCATTTTTTAATTGATTTCCTCAGGGAAAGGAAGTTTCTGCAACCCTGCTGCATGTCTGCCAGTCCCCATATCCATCAAATACCTTGGCCAGGTTCAGTCATCATTAGACAAGAGGCAAATGCTTCAAGGATATTAAAGTCTGCTAAGGATGGTTAGGAGGAAAGAGGAGATGGGCAACAGCTGGTGTTGCAATTATAGGAATTGGATATTCAGGATTTTAATCATAATATTTGACACCAGAGAACCTTCAGAACGGAAAAGAAACCAGATTTTGCAAGGCCTTCAGCTAATGGAGATCTTTATTCTTTTCTTTTTAAATCCCCTGGGCAACCAGCACAATCTGGTGAACATTTCTATGCTTAAACTTGTTGTTGTTTTTCATTTTGTATAAATAAAGTTATTTGTTCAATTACTCTGCTCCCTCAAGTTGTTAAAACCCCATCAAGATACTTTTAAATTTCTCAGTATATAATATTCCTCATTCCATTAAACTGAAGCAGTTTCTTAAAGCTTACAGTGTTCACTCCTCCAGCAGAGAGACAGAAATCAGAATTACCTCAAAGGTTCTCCTTATTTCTCCAGCTATATAATCTCCCCTTTCTTTACAGTGCAGGGCTAAGCCTTCTATTATTGCAATGGAATATTTAAAACCCATTCAAAATGCTATCAAGGTTGTTTCCAAAGACATTTGGAATGAAAATCATTAAGAAAGCCATTTTCAGTAATTTCATGAACTCCATTTCTTCCCTGAATTTATATTTTAGTGTGAAAGGTAATGGTATGGTCATGTAAGTAAAAATTACCATAAATTTAATTAACTGCATTGCTTAACATAATAAAAACCCCTATCTGTTAAACAGGATTTCTTCATTTAAAAAGAAAAAAAGAGATGATTGTATATTTTTTGAATTGCTCTTTCCAGTGACAAGAATGCAGCAGAATGAGGAAATTAAATGATGGAGGGATTGCTTTCCACACATGATTCCTCAGACCACCACAACGTGTGTGCAGCCTCAAGCAAATGCACAACCACATTTTAGCATTTGCTCAGTAGATTATCCTTCCTTTTGAACCAGACTCACAAATTCTCTTCGGTGCTGCAGTTTTCAACCTCTTCCTGCACAAGTTAGAAATCCAGCTGGATAATTAGTGTCTTAGCAAGGCTTTCATTAAGCAACCTTTTCATGTATCGAGGATTTCAAGATCTGATATTTCTCACATGGAGATAAAGGAGGGTGATGGACAAAAATAATCCTTCCCAAGCACAAACCAATAGCTGGGCTGACTGGGATGCAGGATAAAGAAGTGGAGCAGCCAAAGGTTCCCCATGTCACAGGAGAGGCAGGCAGACACAGGTAATTTTGCTCGAGCAGTACCTGCCATATTAAATAAATGTGATCCTTCAGCTTCCTTGCACAAATGTCTCTGATTCTCTGTGACTGCAAGGACTATAAATTCCAGCTTGCATCTCGCCCCTCGCTGTGCAACACCTTGCAGAAATCTGAAGCTTCTCACTGTCAGCGTTGAACCAGCATGAATCTCAAGGACATTCCCAGCAGAAGGCAGTTCATTTAAGGATCTTTCATTAATTAAAGACAGGTATCAGGACCTGTCTGTCTCATATCCTTCCAGGAGTGTTGTACTCTGAGTCTTGAAAGTCATGATGGCAAGAGCTCTTGCAATACTCAAGACGTGAATCTTGGGCCTTAATTTTTAGGCTCTTACTTGTTAAAAATCTTATGTAAAGAAATTCTAGATGATGTGCTCATTTTCTGTTTAATTACTGCTTTTTTGGCTCCTGGCTCTGTATGATAATATAGTAAAGAATTTGTCCTGAGGACCAAGAACTGTTTCCTAAAGAGACTGAAAAACATGGACAAAATTATCATGAGCAACGTGTTGAGTGGACTCAGTTCTGCTCCCAAAGGGCTCTAACACTGCATTAGGCAAAATATTTGTACAACTTACAAAGCTCTGAGCATGAATAGAAATAACATAAACTCCCTTTGATCTTTCCTAAGGGCAAAGATAAAAGGATATTTAATAAGGGATGTGAAATTTCATCTTTCTGTTCCCAGTACCTCGTAAGTCACAGGTTTTGTCTCCATTTCTCATCCCAGCCCCTGAGCTTTACATTTCCCGAGTGCTCATTTGTAATAGATTTTCCTCAAGATAATGTGTTTTTTTGGTCTTTTTGTTTTGTTTTGTTTTGTTTTTTGGGTTTTTTTTGGGGGGGTGGGTTTTCTGGTTTTTGTTGTTGTTGTTTGTTTGTGGGGGTTTTTGTTTGTTTGTTTGTGGTTTTTTGGGTTTNGTAATAGATTTTCCTCAAGATAATGTGGGGCAAGGGTCTTTTTGTTTTGTTTTGTTTTGTTTTTTGGGTTTTTTTTGGGGGGGTGGGTTTTCTGGTTTTTGTTGTTGTTGTTTGTTTGTGGGGGTTTTTGTTTGTTTGTTTGTGGTTTTTTGGGTTTTTTTTTTTCTTAAAATACAGCTCACAGGAAACAGAAGTTCCCCCTCCAAAGTAAAAGAAATTAATATCAACCAAAATAATGACTCTGTGATTTGGAGTCAAGATTTCAAGTTCTTTAAGGTTGCTACATTTTTTTTTTTCATTTTCACGACTGCAAGAGATTGATTTGAAATTTAATTACATTGAAGAGCCAGTGAAAGCAGAAATACGAGGTGTAGTGCTGTGTTTGTAAATAGATATGGCCACATTTTTAGATGTGGCACTTGGAGCAATGGGTTCGTGCTTGGGCCTGGCAGGGCAAGGTTAATGCTTGGACTCAGTGATCCTGGAGGGTTTTTTCCAACTTTCATGATTCCAGGATTCCATGATTCTATACCCAGGTAGAGATGTAAAAACAGGCAAAAATATGGTTTAGATTTGTACTTTCAGGCTGTGTTAATGGTTTTATTTTCATAGCATAAACAGAGAGACTGGCTGGAAAAACAGCTAATACCCTGCTGGAGGTTGTATAAATAGATGATAGTTATCTCCTAATCATCATCATCCCCAAAATCCTCAATAACAATTATCCCCACAAGGTGTCCAGGAGGTCCAACCTGATTTTTCCATTGTGTGCAGATTAATACTGCCAGAATTGAGTAGCTTTACTCCAGCTACACAAAGAGCAAAGTTCCTTTCCTGAGAGCCCAGAAAGCAGAATCAATAGCTGGATTCATTTGATCAGGCACAACCTAATTTTATGCAGCAGCACCGCTCTCACCTCCCAAGCAGCAGAGCTGGAGTGGGCTCTCCACAATGCACACTTTTAAGTGCCCTGTGTTCAGCCAGGTTATAAATTATCCCTTCACATCCTGAAGTAAAACTGGAGAGGTCCTTCCTGTGAAAATACAACAGAGCAGGCACAATGAAACGGGCATTTTGAGCAGGGATAACCTGTGCCTGGTTCCTGAAAATGAACAGCCAGGCTGCTGGCAATTATCTCTAATTACAGTTGGTACAAAGGGGTTTTCATAATGCACTCTTGTGCAATGTGCAACCTTGAGATGAGGTCCCCAAAGCCGAAACATTTGTTCCTCTTTTCCATTAAGGGCATTTTTGAAAAATAATAATTAGAAGATCATTCAGGAGGAAAGATAACACTCTGACATGGTCACTTAATAAAGATATAAGGCTTATTATTTGCCTCTCAAGAGGCCTGATCGTGTCCCAATGATAAACCATCATGTAAACATTTAATTACCAGAACTGAGAGGAAAGAGAGAGAAAATGTTTCATTCCACCCATTTTCCAGATAAAGAATGTGCCACAAAAAGTTATTTCCATACATTCTACTTCAAAGCTCAGAAACTCACAGCCCAAGGGTAATTTTCAGGACTCGAATAACTTGGAATTTGTCAGAAAAGTTCTCTCAAAAAGATTGCAAAAAGAGATATATCAGCCTTGGTTGTAGTTTTTGTGATCATTTTTTTAGGTTTAGATTTTTGCTTTTAGATGTTGCAGTGATGAAGTGTGAAGCAAAGAGATCGATACACCTTGATAAGGCAGCAAAGGATAATCTTCCTCTGGTGCTGGGAACATAAATATTGGTCTGCTCTTGTCAAGCAGATCCCACTGCAAGGCCTGTCCAGATGTTTGCAGTTTTGTCAATCCATCCATCATTCCTTGCTTTTTCTGCTCTGCTTTTTCCACCTGAGCTCTGTTGGTAAACAACTGGTTTGTGAGCAAATTTTGGGATTAAAGTTCTGCCTTTCTTTACACGCTGCTGATAAGGGGCACAAGGGGAGCTGAGCTGAAAATGAAAAATAAGCCCTCATTTATGGTAAAACAAATTCTTTGGTGCCTCTGTCCTCTCATATTCCTTGTGCTGCCACATGAAACCCTCAGTATTTACTGAATCATTTACCTGACCCACTGCATTCACTGTGTTTAGAACCAGGATTGCTTTGAATACTCAGCTAAAAGTGATTACCAGGAACAACAAATATCAAGATTTTAATTGTATTCCGTGTATCTCTTGGCTCTTAGAAATGATTTCAAGTGTCTATTTCATTAACCCAAAGAGAAATAGAAAAATTAAAATGTTATTTGTCTGTAAATCTCCCATCTCAGGAATCTGTTTAAGTACTTTCTGAATAATAAAAGTCACAAAAATCCCTTCTGGGGCAAATGACCTTCATCACATTGGTCTTGGACTTGAAAGGTCTGATTTTGTGGGGGGCTGGTTGCATTTCCTTCCTTCAGGATTATAAGAAATTGGTGTCCCTTCTCACCTTCAACGATCAAAAGATTCTCTCGAGCCATTATGCTAATTAGTCTCATAGGCAGCACTGAATTAAAATAAAATATTTTATACTTGTTAATTGCCTGAGATCCAAAGATGACGGTACTTGGATGTGTTGTCCAGAGAAGCTGTGGCTGCCCCTGCATCCCTGGAAGTGCCCAAGGCCAGGTTGGATGGGACTTGGAGCACCATGGGATGGTGGAAGATGTCCCTGCCCATGGCAGGGGTGGAATGGGATGAGCTTTAGTGTTTCTTCCAACTCAAACCATTCTAGCTTTCTATAAAAAGTTATTTTAAATGAATTTGATTATTCCTAATGAGTACAAGACTGGTACCCGTTAAGACAGAGCTGAAGAACAGCTGAAGCAATGCTGCAAAAAGTGGCCCAATAAATTGATCAGATAACCCCAAGAGAGCTGTGATAGCACAGATGACAGAGCTCTGGGTTTGCTTTGCTATCCACTGTCACATTTTCAAACTAACCAGCACTAGGACATGTTTAGTCTGATCTGAGCTCTGACACTGTGGGTAGGTTGAACCTAGAGAATTTCCTAGGTTTCATTGGCAATAAAAAATGATAAGAAACAATTAAAAGAACCTTTGGTTGTTTGTTTGTTTGTTTGTTTTTTTAACATAGCAGTAATTTTAGGTAACTCTGAGATTGCCCTCAGGGCCCCAAACAGAATATCTTTTTAAATGGAAAATCCTGTGGAACGGGAGGAGCTGTGTGCTTCATGCCTTGCCTGAACAGCAGAGATGTTGCCCTAGAAACACAGCAAAGAATAAGTTTGACAAGGCTGTGCAAAAAA
>VWYP01005090.1:0-20287 GCA_013400435.1 Pycnonotus jocosus | reverse complement strand
AAAGTTTTAAAAAGTTGAGAAAAAAAAAAAAAAAAAAAAAAAAAAATTCACTGTTTCCATGTGGTGCACTGACCACAGGTGTAGATTCCAGGAATCTCCCACTCATCCCTGTTTGGGAAATTTTAGAATGTTCCAGTGGGTGCTTTTCACACACACCAGGGCTCAGTTCTACAGAGGATGCCTGGCCTGTCACACGGTTTGGCAGGAGGAGCACCTGGTGCCCCCAAATTTTGATCCAGTGACTGTGGTGTCAGGAGATCAGGTGCTGGTGGCTGGCATGGTGATGTCTCTGTGTTTGTTCTGCAGGAATCAGCTCTGAGCAGAAGCCTTGGAAGCTGTCCCTCATGGCAGCATCTCCTTGGAGCATCTGCTCCTTTTCAACCCTACAAATGGAGCTGGAGTCAATGCTGGTCAGACAGATGCCATGATCATGGATTTGAAATGAAAGCTGGAGGCTCCAAAGGTGTGGAATGTGCATGTCTTCCTCCAAAGAGATTATTAGAAAAGAAACCCTTCCCACTGAGAGAGAGACAGTTTTAAAAACTCTGGGTTTTTTATCAAAATAATAAAGGCAATTTTCCACATTCACTGCCATCAGCCAGAGCTAGCTGTGGGCTCACAGGGAGATGAAACATCTGAAGCTGCCCAAACAGAGGACACAACCCTAACAGAGCTTTCCCAACTCAATCACAGTCCTGCTTTCTGATGATTTGGATTCTTTTTTGTGGCTCCCCACATTCCTTGGGCCCAACCAGGCTGTAGAACAGTGATGATGAACCTTTTGTGCTCCTCCACAGAACAAAGGCTCCCCTCCTGAGCCTGTGAAGTTTCTCCAGTCTCTGAGATCCATCCCCAAAGCTTCAGTGGGAGACACATCTAAGGTTGTTCATTCAGGGCACTTCACACTTCATTCCAAGCCTAATTACTTCCATTCAAGTAGCATAAAAGATTAATTAATTTATTCCAGGAGCAGGCGTTTTCCTGCCTTATATCTCTCATAAATATGGTCAGTTCTTCAAGCATTTCTAAACCTTTCTCCTCTGATCTAGCCTTCCTTTTATTCTCTCCCTTCCTTTTTTCCCTGCTTCAAGTCAATTTTATTTGATTTTTTTTTCTCTGCTTGCCTTGAAAAAAATCCCTTTAAGGCTCTTTTCTACTTAATGCTCTCTGCACAGTGACTGACAAGAAACTTTTCCTTTCATTATCTCCACTCCTACACTCAGGTGACTCCCTCATTTGCCACATTAGCTGGTCAAAGTGCCCTTTAAATTCCGTGTTGTGATGTTGCCAAAGATGAGACGTAGCTATAGCAAGGTGGGCTCCTAAAACATGTATATCTATTTTGGAACTAATAATTCCTGACTCCCTTTTAATTAATAAAATGAGATATGTAGGGTACATAAAGGCCTATTAGTGTCTTTGGTACTCAGGTTAGCACGACCTGAAATATTTTCTGTTGGTGATTATTTAACTGCAAGATGATTCTGTCATACCAACTCAAATATTTAACCTTTGTGCAGGGTTATATCAGTCCTACCCAGGAATTATGACTGAGAGTTGGTGGAATGCATCTCCAGGAGATGAGCCCATGTCCTGTTCGTGTCCTTCAGCGAAATAATTTTGATTTTATTTCCTGCAATTTTCAATTTCCAGCTGCAGTATTGAGAAAAAAAAAAAAAAAAAAAGTATTAAAGGGTTACTCGAGATTCATCCATGCTACAATTTAAATAGAAATTCTGAAAGCACAGAATGTCTGTGGAATCACAATGATAGTGCTGATACAAGTACAATGATGTTTCTATGATAACCAGTTATTGGCAGGCCTAGTTGTTATCTTATTTTTCAGGGAAAAAAAAAAAAAAAAAGTAAACATTTTTCCATTAGAATTTGCTTGGATTCTTTGGTGTCCTGGTAGTTTCAAGTCATAACCAAAGGGGAATTATGTTTTCTTCTCTGAAATTGCATTTTCAGGCTGCAGACAGAGGAAGGTTGTTCAGTTTCTGAGTTGCAGAATTCAAATAATCCTTCCAAATAATCACTTTTCTTGTACAAAAACACATGCCACCTTCCCCAAATGGCTGAAGAACACCACAAAGACAAGGTCATGTTTGCCCTGTTTCTCTTGAATCTTGTCAGGCACGATGCTGAGTTAGACAGAACTTCTGTCTGAGCAGAGCAAATATTCCTACAGGGCCTCACATAATCCTTTAAACACCAGTGTGAGTGACAAAAGGCCATGGAAACCCTTTATTCATTTTATAGCAATCATGAAATCGGGGTGAGACATGAGTTAGGACGAGATGTGGTGCTCAAAAACCCTGACAAAGCCTTTACTTGGATATTTTGTACTGATACAGATTTTTCACTCTCCTCTTCCAAGGCCTTTACAGAAGAACAATATTGCTAAGAGTTAACTCTGACATACAACTGCTATGGCACTGCTAAATATCACATACAGTATAACATAATTTAGAATATTTCACAGGGATTTATGTCTGGCGAACCAAAAATCCATCTCTGGCTAGTAAAAAAGTAGCAACCATGCTTTTTTTGTCATAATTTCTCATGAGCCAACACACAAAATGAACAAAGGTCTGAAGTAAGTGTTTGCCAGTGCTTTGAAATTTTACCAAAGAATTTTTTCAGCCAAAGAGATTATTTTTAATTTCGCTCATGGCAAGACTCTGGCATATGGGCAGCTGAACTACCCTGATCAGGGTGTGGGTTCATTTACTTGTACCAGCTTTTGTGACTGGGACAGCTGAGACAACCCCACAGAGGCAGCAGATCCACCACAGACAGGGAAGATCTCCATCCTCTTGCAATTCAAGTGAAACTCAGGCAGGACATCACAAACAGACACAAAAATGTAAACAGATAAATCAGATTGTGATGTCTACTGAGCACAGAGAGAGTTGAAACACGCACCTAATACCTGAATCTTTAATTAAATTTGGTTGTTTTGGTCTTTGGCTGAGCGCCACTGCACTGGTGCCTGTGGGGCCGTGCAGGCAGATCCAAGATTACACCTAAAGCAGATCCAGGCTTTAAATCCTCAGCAGCTCCCAGGGCTGGATTTCCTCTGCATGGAGAAACTCCCTCAACTCATTGCCATGCATGGCAAATAAGGAGAGCATCACTTGTGCCTCCCCAAGAGCTTTGTGTGAATATTGCCCATTTCCCTCAGCATTGCTAAGAGACCTTCATCTGTTTGTAGAGGTGGCTGTGTACGGTGCTGGGGTAAACAAAACAACCCAAACAAACACAAAACCAGGCCCTGCCTCGCAGGAGAGAGGCGACATGGGCAGAATTGCAATCAGAGCAGCTGCAGGAGAGATCTCAGCACAGAAAATCCAGCAATGCCACGGGGAGGGTGACGGAGCAAGGTTAATCCTGTTATAAATTAACAGTGCTTCCTGCTCTGAATGCTCACGTTGCCCTCTTTGTTTCTAGAAAACATGATTTGGGAGGCTTAGCCTGCACAAACAACTGAGTCAACAAGTCCTGTGCCTGCAGGAAAGAAACGGGACAGCCCTGGTTTGTGCTGATTCATGGCTATTTATTCAAGGTTTAGAGGTATGGTCATAGATCACCAGGATTTAAATTCTTCTTTGAAAGGATAAAAGTTGAATTAATTGGTTTAATTAAGTCCTTTAGCCACTGTCAGTGAATCATGGCTTAGTAGATTACTTATATGTAAAACACGAATCAGGACTGCAGGCTCCAGTCTAATCAGAAGAAAGGTCCTGCTGCTCATAGATCTTTCCTCACAGCTGTCATCTGCCTAAAGGATCCATTCAGCTATCTAAATTGCAGGAAAAGCAGATAAATCCTAAAAATAAGCCAGGACAGTTTATCACACCTGGGATTGGATAGAGCCAAAACACAGTTAAGGTGCAAAGTCTGCATCCTATTTGTGCTAATAATGAATTTGATTTTGGGTTTTTTTAAGTATATGTACTTGAGCTCTTTGATGCAAGTGGCTGGCTGGCTTTAAAAAAGAACCCAACTGCCTGTTTTACAGAAATCTTGAGGAGTTTAATGATATGAGTGGAATTTTGAAACACTCAGGCTAGAATTTGTCCATGTACTTATATAAGATATGAGCTATGAGCACGCTATTGATCACAGTGTGCTTTTGTTCACCTATGGACTACCTGGCACAAAGCCCCCAAAGCAGAGGATGTGAAATTCTGCTCATTTCTTGAGTGTTCAATGCCTTAAAAATCTTCCAGGGTTTCAGTTTGCTTTGCTTTTCATAGCAGGCACTAATCCTCCAGGGATAAACACCTGGAAATTGGTGCCACTGATCTGCTTTACAGCATCCCCCTCCAGTCCTGTGGAGACTTGGGGGCACCTTTCAGGCACAGCATGCAGGATAATGTAGAGGAAGATCAGCTGTTGCTCTGTGGATCGCCAGTGGAAAAATGGTGGTGCCCTGATCACCTGCATCACCTCCTCTGTTTGGAGTTTGCCTCACCTGAAAGGGTATTTATTCATTTTGAGATGGTTTCTCCTCCTCAGGTGATTTCTAGGAAAGTTGTTATGATACCTTGGGAGGATGACATGGAACAGAGACAGGACAGAGCGGGAGAATAAAGGAGAGATTTATTGAAAGGCCTTTAAGGATCCACCTTGGGCAGGACAAGAGCCTGGCCAGGGCTACACCCAAGGTGGACACAAAATGGACACAAAATGGACACAAAATGGACACAAAATGGACAAATGGTCCCGAGGTCTCCCACTTTGATCAGTTTTGGTCCATTTGCACCTTGGGGTTGAATTGTCCCATTGCAGCTCCAGGTTCTGCAGTCCCATCCTTCTTGTTTTCTCCCTTCAGCCACCGTTGGTTGTGCTTTGGGGCTGCAAACTTGTCCCAGTTGTCCTTGGTGTGCAGCAGGAAAAGGATTTGTTTTGTGTTGGTGCTGTGTGCAGAGCTGAGTGACCCTGACTGTGAGGCTCAGAGCTGCACCCCTGGGCAACACAGAACATGGAATACAGGAAAGATAAAACTTAAGGCCTCAGTTGCTTGGTCTCTGCTCCTTATATGAGTGGAAAAGCCTTCAAGAGAGGAGTTTTTGGATGGTTCAAAGGGTAAAGAGTTGGCCACTCCTTTTCTCTGGACAGGATCAGAGGTGTTTCCCTGCAATGGCTGGAAGCTCACACACTACACACCCCATAAAAATGGGAAGGGATTGGTTCTGAGACCCCTTTCCTCAGCCTCAGTACCAATAAATACACATCACATGCTTTTTTAAAAAAATCAACCAAGCTATTTTGTAATAGATAAAAACTGCGCTTCACAAATCTGACAATTCTATTCTTTCAAAGTTGTGAATGTTTTCTTTCAAAGAAAGGTCTTGGCTGCTCAGCACCAAATTAATAAGGCAGTTCTACATTAGGTGAATATTAAATAATTGTTAAATGACATCTTCAGGCATGATAAGCAAATAAGAGTGTAATCTACTCACTATGTAATTATCTTAAATTTATACATGCAGCAATATCGAATTAAAACTATTCTTACAATTTAAAAATAGGAATTTAAACATGAGACCCACAGCTATCCTTAGCAAAAAAATTATTCATCATTAACCTGTTCCATATAATCATTTCTACAGGTGCTTTAGTGAATTTAAGTGGATGCTTAAACCCCGAATGAGAAAAGGAAGTATTTCTGAGCCTTGAAAATAAAATGTTTTGGTTAAAACTCCCTCAGATCAGAGTTAAAAGGCTTAAATGAATCACTGAATGATCTGTAGATATCACACATCTAATGTCTTGGGGTGCATCCTACACCCAACAGAAAGAGAGGAACAGAATCATAGAATGGTTTAGGATAGAAGGGAACTTAGAGGTCACCCCATTCCAACATTTAGAAGTGTTTTCTGCAAATATATGACAAGCTGAGATAAACAATTCGGGAGAGGATTAGTTAAAAAAATAAATCCTAGTAGCATGAATTAATTCAGACAGGAATTTCTGGATCACAAATTTCAGATCTGAAAGGAAACACATCTCAAATACGTACAAGAACCTGTCAGAACAAGTTCTGGTTTTAGCTCTGCAGACATTTCTGTGATGTCATTTGCATCATGTTCTAGATGTGATTCATTACTTTTATTGTCATCTGCATCAGGTTTTCATGCCCCAGTGCTGTACCAGCTTTGAACAATTAAAGAAGATCAGGCAGAAACCCAAAGGCAGCAGTGTATGTGAGCATATTTTTATCCACATTCTATAAAACTGGCACCAAAATAATTGACTTTTTACAAAGTGGGAAATATGTCAGATCCAGCTGATTCTTCTTTCATGGACGTGCTCAAGGCCAGGTTGGACAGGGCTTGGAGTGGAAGGTGTCCCTGCTCATGGCAGAAATGGAACTGGATGATCTTTAAGATCCCTTCCAAACAAAACCATTTTGGGATTCTGATTTATGCAGCAAGGAGATTTAAGAGACAGAGAATGACATAATGGTTGAAATTGTTGGGGACTTCTGGAGAATGTCCAGATCACCCCATCTCTTCAAGGAAAGACCATCCAGGAATTTTTCCAGTTGGGTTATGAATATATCCAGGGATGGAGGCTACACAACCTGTCTGCACAAACTGTGCCTGAACTCTCTGACAGTAAATATGCTTTAGAAAAAGGTTTAGATGAGATTTCCTCTTCTTGCAGGTTGTAGGTTGTTTTTTCTCTTGGTGTTATTGAGAGTACCCTGGCTATGCATTCTTTCTTCCCCCCACAAGATATTTGTTCCCATTGATAAGATCTTCTCCTTGTCTTCTTTGTGCTGGCCCAGCCCTCTGGGACTGAGGTTTTAAACACCTTTGTGGCACTGCAGCAGACTCAGTTGAGGCTGCCCATGCCAGTTTTGCTCCTCTAGCCCAGCACAGGGCACAGCCTCAGGAACATCCCAGTGGGAATGAGCAGGGAGAAGGATCCTCTCTCTCCACCTGCTGCTGGTGCCATTCTGTCCTGGCTTGGAAAGACAGGTGCCTGCTAAGGAAGGCAGGAGCCTCCATTGGAATAGAGAATGTAAACCCCTTCCCACCAAATTATTATAATTTTGAAATTAAAGGGCTCTCAGGCGAAGATATGGGAATAACAGTTCCTTACTAGGAATATTAAAAATAAAAATTCAGTAGTACAAAAAAACCCACCAAGCAAACAAAAAGAAAACACTGACAGCGTCAGAACACAACATGGCACCCTGTTAGTCAGGGTGTTGGCAGCAGTCGAATCAAGTCCTCCTGGAGTGACAGATGTGGTTCTGTTGGAGCAGAGATGATCCTGTAGAAGAGTCCAGTGGTGGTGAGATGGGNATGGGATGATGGAATTGTCTCAGCCATGCAGTGAGCCTCGATGGCCCATGAACAGCAGAGATCCCCTGGAGGGAGGATGGGTCCTGGAAGAGATAAAGAACACTGCCCCACCTGGTTTTAACAGTGGTAATAGAATACAAACTTTTGGTTACATCTTGCATTTGAACCTAAGACACATTCATCATCCAGCCCGAGGTGTTTGTAATTTACTTTGCTCTGAGGACACACTGCTGTTTCATGGTCAGCCTGGTGTCCACTGAGATCCCTCAGGCTTCTCTGCAAAGCTGTTTTCCAGCCCACTGGTGCATCAGTTTATTCCTCCCCAGGTGAAGGATCAGCATTTCCCCTCAGTGACCTTCATGAGAACCCTCTCTGCCCATTTTCCCAGACCAACAGGGTTCTCTGAACAGCAAAACCACTATCTCTGGATTTTTATTGTCTCCAAACTTGTAAGTGTCCAAGTCATTTATAACACTAATAAAAATATTACATGGTATCGGTCCCAAAATCACCACCTGTGGTACTGCATTACTGGCGTGCCTCCTGCCAAACTTCCTGTTGCTCGTGGTCACATTCCTTTGATCACAGTATTCCAGTCCATTTTCAGTCCACCTCACTGTATATTTACATTCCATGTTCATATGATCATAGTCCATGCATCTCTGCAACCTGATTTGCTCCAGGATCTGATCAGCTGTCCCAAAAAGTTACATATCATAGAATAATGAAAACATAGAATGGTTTGGGTTAGAAAAGATCTCAAAGGCCATCCAGTTACAGCCTTCCTGCCATGGGCAGGGACACCTTCCGCTATCCCAGGTTGCTCCCAGCCCCATCCAAGGGGATGGAGTGCCCACAGCTTCTCTGGGCACCCTATTCCAGTGTATGTAGAGAATAAATGTTAAATCCAGCCCTTTCAGAGCTGAGGATGCACCCAGTGATCCCAGAGGCAGGAATATGCAGGCTCCTGTTGAGCTTTTCCAGGGCTGTAGTGAGCTGTGACTTGCTCTGAGTCAGTCTGCACTCACAGGGGTGCAGCTGATGCTCGGACTCATCCCATTTAATTTTAGCTGCCAAGAAGTTTGCTGTCTGTTCTGAGCCAGCCTTTTAGGCTGACTCTGCTGTCAGCACACAGAGAGAAGTAACCCCAGAGGGCGACTCATCCAACCTGTGTGCATCAGCTCCAAAGAGACATCATGAAGGGCTTGGATTAGATGCCTGATTAGTGGATGGTGAAGGTTAGGGAAGATGAATCCCAACAGGAAAAAAAACAAAACAAAAAAAAACCCAAACTGAAAACAAAACAAAAAAAACCCCACCCAGGTTGTAGGAAACATTCTGCAGGCTCCCTGCCAGCCTAAAGTCTCTCTGCAGAGACACCTGGCCCTGTTCCAGCTCCTTTCCTCTTCCAAGCAACGTGCAAAGGAGGAAGCAGAAGAAGGGAACAACTTGACTTCAATATTCCTGGAGCAAGATTTTTATTCTGCCCTTCCCTGGGATCAGTTGAGAAGGAAGAACTCTGTGGAGTGGCAGGGAGTGAATAAAATGGGGTCAGTGTGCCCAGGTTTGTTCTTCCCTGTGCTGCTGTTTTCTCCTGTGAGCCTGTTCTGTTTGTTTCCTGCATGGGGACAGATTGCATTCCCCTGCTCAGCTGCAGCAAGGCATTTGTGGTGCTGAAACTGCAGGGAGAATATTCAGAGAGCAAGGGGAATGTAGGTCCAAACAGGCACAAACAGGCTGACTTGGGGCTCCCTGGTAATTAAAGCCTCACTCTCCAAGCTGTGTTAGCACACATCTAACTGAAGCACTGAGACATTGAGCTTGATATCTGGGTCATGGACCAGATCACAGTTATTATCTCAGCATATTTTTCCCTTCAGCTTTTGTTAACTTCCCAAAATAAAGGCTTCTACTTTTCATTTCTAGATCCACAGCCATTCCTTACGATGTCCAAAGTGAACAAGGAATCCAGTTTAATTTCCAGCATAGTACCTTAGCCTTGGTATGATGCATTTATCTAATTTTTTTTTGCTTCATTTTAACAATAAAAATACAAAGACCACCTCCTGCTGCAGCTGCAATTTGTGAGGCATCATAGGGAAATTTAGTGAGGGGATGAAAAATTGGAGTAGACTGAGGAAGAAACACTTGATGTGCTAATCATGCCCTGAAGATGTGTCAGATTTGTCACTAAATGTACTAGACGTCAATCAATGTTGTGTTGTGCTGCCCACAGTAGGACCAGCCTTCACCATGAAAAAGTCTGGAAACAAACAAAAAACTAAAAACAACGCCCAAAAAAACCCACAAAATAAAACAAATCAAACAAAATGAAAAACCAAAACCAAACCAAACNNAAAAAACAAAAAACCCCCAAACAAACAACCAACCAAACAAACAAAACAAAAAAAAAAACCCAAAAAAACAAAACCACAAAACCCCCTCAACAAAACAAAACAAAAACAAACCCAGAGGTTAAGGCAGGGATGAAGCCACAAAGAAAGAGATCAAAAAAGACATCCTTGGAGCTTCTCTAAAAGAGAGATCTCAGAGGTCTGGTTCTCCATCCCTGGTGGAGATCCTCTTACTGGCCTCCTTGAACACACTGCAGCAAATGGGTGACTTTTGGAGGAATTTTGGTATTTTTCTCACTGGATGTGATGCTTTTCTTCAAGCACTGGTTTGTAGGAGTCAGTCCCAAATCACATGCAGCATTTCTCTGCCATGACTTGGGTGGTCTTTTTCAAGCCCACGAAGCCTGCAACCAGATAGAAAATCCTGACATGATGCTGGTTCAGATTACAATCCTTCTTTAGCAGTATCACATATCAAACATTTATAAGCATGTTTACAATGCTAATTTCTTTACAAGGCAAACTTATCTTTCCCAACAATCAAAAGACGTTTCCCCAGAGGAAATTTTGTTTAGCTGACAATGAGAAAAGCATTCTTGTCGATGAGAAAAGCAAATCCACTAAGCCCTTTTCATTGGAATTATATGAACACATCTCCAAAGAAGATTTACAAGGAGAGAGAAGCCTCTTCACTTACAGTGTGTGAACCCATGGCTTGAAAAACACTGAAATGGTATTGAGTTCTCTACATCTCCACAGAGCTGAGGAAAATCCCACCCTGGAAATCACTGGTGATGCTGATCAGTCCTTTCCTGGGCATGAACCCACTGCAGACACCTGAGACAGGGACATCTACCTTCAGTCAGGTGAATCCCACTCTTGCTGGCCCCATAAAGCAATGAGCAAACTGGATTTTCAGCAACGAGCTCCAGCACAGGCACCTGGAGAAGGCTTTTGGCAGACATGTGGTAGGAAGCTCGTGGCTCAGAATGTCATGGATGGTGGAGATGTGAAGAGTGGATGTGTTCTAAAAATAAAATAAACCTCCTACAGGCTCAAAAACCTGCTAAGCATGGCTGTATCCCTAATTTGATGTCATACCTTTCCCTGGGTTTGCACATCCTTTGGGCATGGCTACCAGCTTTAAGGGCAGGAAAGTGTTTAGGTGGATGTCAGGTGGAAAATCCAGCCAGCCAGAGCCTCCATTTATTTGGAGAGCATCTTCACCTTCCCCTTTGTGTCACAAACGAGCCTCTGCTGACTGAGAAACACAGGGAGTGTGTGCCCTGCTCATTCCCCAGCCTGGT
Source organism: Pycnonotus jocosus (assembly GCA_013400435.1). Classification (NCBI taxonomy): domain Eukaryota; kingdom Metazoa; phylum Chordata; class Aves; order Passeriformes; family Pycnonotidae; genus Pycnonotus; species Pycnonotus jocosus. The sequence goes on along the minus strand of VWYP01005090.1, from coordinate 9,301 downwards.
TGTACAACCAGCCCACTTTCACCTGTGTTAGCACTCAACTCATCTCTCTGATGGGCACAGCTATTAATAGGAGCTCAGGAATAATATTTAAAGCAGACAAATCATCATCTTCAGCAGCCTGATATGTTGGCACAGCAATAGGATTATGTGAAGGCTATTGATCCAGAGTATCTTTAAAAATAAATACACGTTTTTGTTAATGTTTAATGATTTTTACATTTATTTTTGTTGGCTTATTTTGAAATTGTATCTAATTATTACATTTATAAATACGTTAATGCACTTTTTTATTTTGCACACTGAACACATTCTCCTTGTCATGAATAAGTAATGAAAAAACAAAGTACTGAGCATCACTAAAGGAAGAAAAACACTGAGAACATCATTGGGGCTTGTGGGTCTTTTATTCCATGTTCACACACACAAGGAAATTGGTCAGATATTCTACTTTCCCCTACTGTGGTATTCCCAAACAGTTGTGATCTGCAGAAGGAATAGATAAAATTATGATCAAAAGTAGATAAAATGATGATCAGTAGTTAAAGTTATGATCACCATCCCTTTTGTTGGAAAAGGGAATGAACAAAAGGCACGTGTGTCTCTACTGCTTAACGAGTAGTTTTAAGCAAAAAAGGCATTAATCCACATGTTTTTCCTGAAGGATTCAGACATGACCAGCAAGGAAAAAATAACAGCACAGCTGGTTTATTAATTTTTATTGAATTTTCACTGCAGACTTCATTTATAGTCACTGGAATAATTACTACTAGAGCTGATTTGGCAGATTTCTCCAAAATCACTTGTTTTACAGTAAAAGAAAATGCCTCCTCCTCACAAAAAAAAAAAAAAAAAAAAAAAAAATCCGTCTCTAAAGTGAACTTAAATATTGACATTTAACTTTCAAACTCATAAGTTTGGGATAAATTGATTCCTCCCTACGTGTCCCATAGTCAGACACTGAGCCCGAGAGTTTTGAGGACTCCTAGGCAGCTCCTAAGAGAAAGAAGAACAGAGCAGGTCTGGTGGCACAGCACTGAGTCGTCACTGAACAAAATAATTGACTTTCTCCCCCCACAGCCAGGCAGGAGGTAATTAGTCAGTGCCTGGAATGCCATTGATTGATTCAGCCCAACATCCACAGGAACCTTGTAGAGGCAGAAATGGAAGCTACAGCAGGGAGAAGCGCCAGGTTACGAGGCCAAGTTCAAGATTTTGGCTTGCACAGATTGATTTGGTTTGGATTTTGGATGAATTTGGTCTGGATTTTGGATGAATTTGGTTTGGATTTTGGATGAATTTGGTTTGGATCTTTGATAAATTTGGTTTGGATTTTGGATTAATTTAGTTTGGATTTTGATAAATTTGGTTTGGATCTTCGATGAATTTGGTTTGGATTTTGGATTAATTTGTTTCACCTCTCTGTTGGCTTGAATCATCAGCCTGGTGGTAGTGTTTTGAGGTAAAAACAGAAGTGGTGGTGATGCCACCAGAGATCTGAAGCTGCCCACATTGCCTGGGGATAACTGAGCCCTGCCTACTGCCATGACAAGTTCATTGAGAGAAGCAGAGAACAGGGGAACATTAATTCTGCTTTAAGCAGAACATCACCCAAAAAAACCCCCAAAACCAAACAAAACCCCTCAAAAATCCACCAGCTGATTTCTTGCAGATATATCTCCCCTCTTGGACTGCCTTTCCAAAAATTTTTCATATTTTTCATCTCAGAATCAGGCTCAGTCTTATCCCCCTTATCTGGCAAACAAATACAAATTTATTTCCTAGTACCAAACACTTGTATAAGTAAGCAAAAGAAGTTTCTAGAAAAAATAAACCACTTTTGGTCTGATCTACTGAACGCAAGTCTGAGCAGATTTGGTTATATCTTTCTTTGTCACACAACAAAGAAAGGAATGGAAAGTCAAAGTCAAAGAAGAGGGACTGAGTCTGATTCCTGTAAGAGTTGTTCAAGTATGAACATAAACAAAAGAAATTATGGTGATTGACCCTGCCAGTTGAGGAGGAAAAGGTTAAAAAAAAAATTCTCTAGGTTTAGTGCTTAGGGCAGAGCTTCTGAGATTTGCCAAGGAAGATCTGAACTCCTGACAGGGACTGGCAGGGCAGCACCACTGCCCTTCACAAAAACATAACTTTCAAAATCAGCGTTCTGGATTGTCAGCTTGGTTTGTTCACTCTGGAGAGGAAAAGGCTCTGGGGACACCTCAGAGCCCCTTCCTGGACTTAAAGGAGCTCAAAGAGAGCTGGAGAGGGACTTGGGACAAGGGGTGGAGTGACAGGACAAGGGGGAATGGCTTCAAACTGAAGGAGGGCAGGGATAGATGGGATATTGGGAAGGATTTCTTCCCTGTGAGGGTGGGCAGGCCCTGGCACAGGGTTCCCAGAGAAGCTGTGGCTGCCCCTGGATCCCTGGCAGTGTCCAAGGGCAGGCTGGATGGGGCTTGGAGCAGCCTGGGATAGTGGAAGGTGTCTTTGCTCATGGCAGGGTTTGTAACTAGGTGACCTTTAAGGTTTCTTCCAGCACAAGTCACTCCATGATTTTGGTATGCTTTGAAGAAAAAAAAGTAATTTTCAGACCCTGGTCCTGAAAATCATTTCCCACAACAAAAAAAAAAAAAAACCCAACAAAAAAACACAAAAAAACCAAAAAAAAACCAAACAAAAAAACCAAACCAAAACAAAACAAAAAAAACAAAAACAAAAAACAAAAAAAAAACCCCAAAGCATTCTCTTCTAATTTCTTTAGAAGTACATAGCATAAAGGCATTTTGATGTCGCAGTTCTGCATGAATCCCATTACCTTCCTGGCAAACACAATGTGTAGTCATGAAACAATCAAAAAAACATCTTTATGTTTGCATTTCCCCATCAACTGCTATGATGGAGGGAAATTCTTTAATTACTGCTCCTCTGTGTGATTCTTTTCAGATCACACATTCTCCTTAAATGAATATTCACACAAAAAGAGCAAGGGAATGTATAATACTAAAGGAAGGATAACTTCAAAATTGTGTTTTGGAGTGGGGATTATTGTGGTGTTACCACAAGCTCTTTTTTGGCAAGAAAACTGTGTTTTAAGGGAACAACTACCTCTGCCTTAAGATCAGTTAAGGCATTCAGCTGCAGACCACAGGCACTTAGGAAAAGATGTTTTTTTCTCTCCCATCCCCATCTTTGCTGGTTTTCCAGTTGGCAGCTGCAATCTATAAATAGCTGGGGAGATGATTAGTCTGAACAATGAGACTGAAAGATTCACAAATGAAATAATTACACCACATCTGTGCAGAGCTCTGAAACAGAACTTCTAACACCAGCACTGGGCACAGAAGGGGACGTATCCAAGATAAGATCAAGACCTGTTTTACATCATTGTTTCTATCATAATGAAGCTGTTCATACTGCATGGTTACTGTTTTTCAGGATCTCATCCAAAAAACATTGTCTTCTAAAAAGCCCAGGACTTGGTTCTGCATTCTCCTACCAGCCTGATTTTCCATTTCATGTGTGCTTGTAGAAATTCAGCTGCAGGCAGAGGTTTGGTTCCATGATTTGGAAAATCCCATCTCTCCATGAACTGTTCCTACACCACCCTGCCTTGCCAATCATGTTGTTGTTGGCCTTGTTCAGTGTCTTGGGTTGCAATATGTAACCAAAAATGTTTATTCTATTTGCCATCTGTTGAAACTGGCTGGTGAGATGTTTTCTTTATCTCTTGTATAACCCACTCCTCATAACTCCAGGAGGTGAGGGAGGTGGGTGCCCTCTGTTAATGGGCAACTGTTAAACCAGGTGTGGCAGTGTTTGTTCTTTATCCCTTCCAGGACCCATCCTCCCTCCAGGGGATCTCTGCTGTTCATGGGCCATCGAGGCTCACTGCATGGCTGAGACAATTCCATCATCCCATGGGGAGATGCTGCACCCAGGGGAGGAGCCCAGCATTCCTACCTGGATAAACCTGGGATTGGGAACAGCAGCACAGCCTGTGTGCACTGGATTATTGACCTGGATAAACCNCCTGGGATTGGGAACAGCAGCACAGCCTGTGTGCACTGGATTCCCAGAGGAAGACCAGACCCATCTCAGCACCACTGGACCCTTCTACAGGATCATCTCTGCTCCAACAGAACCACATCTGTCACTTCACAAGGACTTGATTGGACTGGTCCCAACATCCTGAACAACAGGGTCAGGTCATGTTCTGACTCTGTCAGTGTTTCTATGATTTTTTTTTTTGTTTGCTTGGGTTTTTTATACTACTACATTTTTCATTTTAATATTCCTAGTAAAGAACAGTTATTCCTATTCCCATATCTTTGCCTGAGAGCCCCTTAATTTCAAAATTATAATTTGGAGGGAGGGAAAGCTCCAGTTTATAATCTCCATTCCAAGGGAAGCTCCAGCTTTCCCGGGCACACAACTGCCTTTCCAAACCGAGACACTCAGACAACTGAGTCAGAAAAAATTTTGCTGTTGCTTTTCACGCTGCCTCTCATTGTATTGATTTCTCTCCTGTGGTTTGTAAATCGTGCTCCTTTTCCCTGGCTCCCAGGATTGCCTCACTGCAGGAAGCAAGGCTCTGTTGCAAAGGCCGCTCTGTGCTGCCGTGGAATGCCTCCACTTGGCATTGGCTTTTCAAAAGCTTTTCTCTCTGCTTTCTGAAGACCCACAACGGGTTTTAGTTTCAATTGCCCACTCACAGAGTTTTCTTACGGAAAGAAAAAGAAAAAAAAGGGAAAAGAAAAAAAAAAAGAGGTGATTTCCCAGCATTGAAACCACCTTGCTTGAAAAGCTGCTAAAAAACTCAAGTGTGCACTGAAGTGTGTTTATTGTCTGTTTTATAAATGAAGACAGAGAAGTTCTGGTGTTGTGAGATGAGGTGATTTTCATCAAACTCAGAATCAGTCAGAATCGCCTTCAGATGTTATTAAATTCCTCTATGAATTATTAAATTCCACCACCATGTGGTCTTGCTTCAGTGAGATTTGAGAGGTTTCTAACATCTAAATTCGAGACAAAAATCACAGCTCAACTACAACAGAAATATCAAGTTGCAACATGTGAAAATCTGTATTTCCACTTTTTTCTCTAATTCCTTCCAGAATAAAGACTCTTTCTCTATACACTGCCTGAATCAAAAATTATGGGTCTTTCATTGCTATAATGGATCTTTGTATGCATCTAAAGCTGGGTTCACTCCCCATTATTTTAAAATTTTTAAAGTCTTTTAAAAGCCTAGTTTGAGCTCATTCTCTGTATTTGTTTTGTAACAAAAAAGCTGTTGAGCGTGTGGCAGATATTTAAACAAAACTGGGAATTACTGAATAGCAAGCAAATACCTCAGCCAGAGCAAATATAATGGGACAAAAAGGGGATCACCTTTAGCAAACAGATGGAATGTTCCTCATAAAAATCATGCAAATGCACCTGAAAAAGATGGTTTCTCCTTCTCCCACACCAGCAAGTACAACAATCAATTTAAGACCAGCAAAGATTGTTATCAAGACATGTTCTCCCTCCAGTCAAATTGGATTCTATTTCCATTTACATTACACAGGAAGAGCTAATACTTCCAGCAGCAAGGGTCATTTGGAGATCCTCAAGTCAAAAATACAATTTGTTGTATTTTGAATGGAATGAATTCCAGGCAAAGGAACAAAGAATATGGAAGAAGGACAGAGTTAGGGGAAAGAATCACAAGAAAAATGGAAAGTAATTAAATAAGAAAGAAGTTGATTTTTTTTTTCAAGTTCCTGAAGTTCTCTCCTTGCTGGTCAGAGTAGACAGTCCAAGAGACAAAGGAAAGAATGAACTCTTGCAACTTAATGCAACCCCTCACAGTCAAGGCAAAACTGTGGTTCTGTGAGGAATCCCCAAGTCTTCCAATGCCATTAGACAGATTGATAGATTAACAGAGATTTACAGAAAAATGAAGTGCAATCCTGTTAATTAATCAATGAGATACCCATCATTATGATCTCATTTGTCCGTGCCCTGAGTCACCACCAAAATCATGGTTGCTCACACAGGCAGGTTTTGGATCATCCATCACCAGTTAAACCCTAATTCACAATTTCCCCAAGTAGATGCACCCTAAATCACTCCTGAACTCCCTCCTGACAGATTGCTGACATAAAAAACCAACACAACAGCCTTAATCTTCAGTTTGCTATCTGAGAAGACAACGAATATTTACAGAAAGCTCTCACAAGCAGCCACATCCTGCCACGTGTCTCAGCTCAAGGCTCATCACTGACACAAAAAACACAACAGGCAGAGCCCATCCAAGCACAGCATCAGGCAGGGAGGAACAAAGCTCAGGAGAAACTTCTCGAGCTGCACTGGAAGCAAACAGATGTAAATAAATCACTGTGCATTCATGAGCCCCTTTCAAGAGCTGGCTGGGAAAGGGAGAACAAACAGCAGCACAATGCAGCAGCCCACATTTCACCTGATTGAAAAGAAACACATTCAGTGCTGAGTGTCAATGTGAAGTCTTGCTTTTCACAGTGCCTGTGACAAGCTCATACAAACATTCAATCTTATGATCCCTGATTAGCAAGGAAGGCTCTTAAGTCTGCCAAGCAATTCTGCAGCCTGGATTTTCACCCCCCCCAAAAATGTGATTTTTTCTGAAACCTGAAGCATGGAAGGAATAGCAGCCCTCAGGGACACTCCTCTGTTGAAAAGTGAGGCATTATTTCACAATCTTGAAAGCAGAACAAACAATTCCATAGAATCATGGTGTCATAGAATGATTTGGGTTGGAAGGGACCCTAAAGACCATTCAGTCTCAATCCCCTTGCCATGGGCAGGGACACCTTCCACCGTTCCAGGGTTCTCCAAGCCCCATCCAACCTGCCTTGGACACTTCCAGGGATCCAGGGGCAGCTACAGCTTCTCTGGACACCCTGTGCCAGGGCCTCAACACCTTCACAGGGAAGAATTTCTTCCTAATATCCAATTTAAATCTGTTCTCTTTTAGTTTAAAGCCTGAACATGGCCCACCTCCATTGGAGGAAGGAGTCGATGTGTGTCCTCTGTGTGCAGATTCCTCCTGTGGGACTTCAGATCTGGTATTAATTTAAAATAAGACACACATCAAACAAAACAGACAAGAAGACTGAAACAGAAAATCCAGATTTCACTCCATATTCAGAAAACATTTGAGCTTGGCATAGTTTCCTGCTATCATCTACTCTAACTACTCTGCCCAAGCGGGATTAGCTACAGCAGCTGTTCCAGGACAGTGTCCAGGAAGGTTTTGAATATCTTCAAGGATGGGGAGTCCAGAACCACTCCGGGAAATCTGTTACAGTCTTAGACCACCCACAAAGCAAGGAATCTTTTCTTGCATTTAAAAGCCATTTCCAGTATTTCTGTGCCCATTACCTTTTGTCCTGCCACTGAACACCACTGGGAAGAGCCTGGCTCCACCTCCTTCCCATCAGGAGAAGTGAGTACACATTCAATCTGAAAGGTAATTTCAGACCAAATATTAGAACATATTGCATCAACATTTCTACTTCAAGAGGCTGATTGAGTGCACAGGGCTGCAAACAGACACTGTCAGCATGGGAATTCAATTCACAGAGTAATACATTAATATGATGTTTAAACATAATATTTTATTTATATACACACAACCAATGAAAATGGCAACACAACCAACATAAACTGTAACAAGCCCTGAATTTGTTGTAGCCCCTCACCATGTTGGTTGTTTTCAGGTTTGGGGTTTTTTTTGCTAATAAACAGAACAAATGGCAAAGCTCGCTAGAAAAACACACAGAAGCTTTAGAAGCTTAATTGGCTTCCACATTTGGGTCAGCAAATGTTCCTGCTACAAAGCCAGCGAGGGATTCTTGCAACCTATTCATGCTTCTCACCAGCACAACAGCAGCTAAAAAAGATAGGCAACCATGGCTACCGTCGTGGGATCAGCAAACTTCTTTTCACAGCTGTAAATATTTGTAGTGGAGCCAATTAGAGGCAGCATGGTTTTGTCAGCATTGCCTAGGAAACATCGATAGCTGCTCCAAAGAATCCCCAACCTCTCCCGATCCCTGTGGCATTTATTGAACACTGGAGTGGCTGATGGTGCCTCCTCCACACACACAGAGATAGAAGTAGGTGAGGAACTGGCTCTGACAAGGGATAAAGCTGCTCCTGGAGGCACCGAGCTCCTCAGCTCTCTGGTGGGATTATGAGACCAGCAGGGGAAGATCCTGGGCAGTGAGATTCATTTTAAATGAAGTGGAAGATTTCAGGTTCCTTGTGTACATCTTGTTTGTACCAAAATCCCTGTTCTGAACAAATGCCCTTCAAGGATATTTGGGCACTCATGCATCTGCCCTCAGGGGAATTCTACAAGCAGGAGAGACACGTGTACAGAAGTCATGGATAAAAGTGGTTTCCTTTTCTCCTGAGTGTAAAAGAAAACACAGACTCATAAATCTGGGGAAATTTTAAAGAACTGATACCTTACATCTTTCTATGCAAGGTCCTCCAAAACACAAGGCACCTACAAGCAACCTACAACATCCCTCAGCTACAGATTTTTCAAAACAAAAGAGTCTGTGTCAGTTTTAAGGAGTATTTATCATGTCTAAACATCCTTGACTTCCACTTGTTAGGCACTTCACTGGTGCTCAGGACAAGATCTAGTTCATGCTACAAAAAGGTGAAGGGTATAGCACATGAAGGGGGTCAGATGGTAATCCCAAAGCTGTTCACAGAGTCACAGAATCCAAAAAGCCCTCCAAGATCATTGATTTTCCAAGAGTTAACCCAGTGTTGCCATGTTCACCACTAAACCCTGTCCCCAAGTGTCACATCCAAACACCTTTTGAAGTCTTCCAGGGAAGTTTTATGCCACATGGATGAGAGGACATTTGAAAAATTTCCTACTAGCTGCAAACTAATATCTCCTCTTTGATTCTTAGAAGCTCTCCAGCTGATTCCCCAGATCCACAAGAGCTTCTCCAGGCAAACCACTTTAATGTGAAGGATGGCTGCAAGCACATCAAACATGTTGAGAAGCATTTTTTGTGCTCCATCTCAGTTCTCAGCACTTCCTCTGAAGATTTTCCTGTTTAAAAAGAATATCACTCCTACAAGCTGCCAGGTGACCAGAGAGACAGGACTGAGCTTCCCCAGAGGAACCAGCTTGTGTTGAGTACAATGTGGGAATGTGGGTGCCTCATGGGGATCTCTGCATTGTTCTTGCATGAATAAAGGGGAGCTGAACCCAGGGTAACCAAAGCGCAAAGGCTGACAAATCTGCCCT
>VWYP01005086.1:79117-95934 GCA_013400435.1 Pycnonotus jocosus | reverse complement strand
TACCTAGTTTATATGGCATTTCTGAATTAAGGAGTGCTTAATCATGGCCACAGCTTGTGAAGTCATGCTTCACTTCATGTTAACCAAAATTGTAATTATATTAAAGGATGCTAGCACTGAATTAAAAGTTAAAACTACTAGCAAATAAAGGAAAATTATTATTTATTCGTATCTCTTTGGCAAAGCAAATGAAAAATAACCAGTTCCAAGTCCTGTAGGACATTAGGACAGGGTTTTGATGAATCTTTGTAACTATCAGCATGCAGCAGCTCACTACCTGCATTTAGTTTAGGTTTGGAGACACTATTTCTCTGCCTAGCAGAAATCTAAATAGCCCTTACTTGAAGCATCACTAATTTGGAAACAAAGTAACTCCCATTATTTATAAATTGTTTTATAAAATGAAGTTGACTGCATAAATTATCATATGTAATATTTATTTTTCATTTGTATTTTTATCACATAGTTAATAGAAATCTTGCATGCACAAGGTTGAATATTGGTATAAGATCTGTTTTCAGTATTTATATGAATATTGTTATTTTATGTCAAGTAGGAAGTCTTTGTAGGTAGCAATGTCATTTTTACTGATTCTCATCCTACTGTATTTTTCTTTTCAACAGGAAAATGCTCCAGATATGGTGTATTTAGGCTCATTAACCAATTTTGATTTGATTTATGCATGGACACAAGATAAATGTGTACCACTAGTTCGAGAAATCACATTTGAAAATGGGGAGGTAAGACTTTTTCTACTATTCTACATTTGGAGTTTCTTTCTTAAAACCAAAATGTCTCTTTCAAGGTCCCTAATCCACATCAAAGAACTCTGAGTGTTTTGTTTTAGGGAGAAAATAGCTGTCAGATAATGTCTTTTCATTCTTTGGGAGCTTTTTGGTTACTTTTGAAAATCACTGGAGGCAGATCTGTAGTGGTTTCATACACTACCAAAGTAAGAAGTTATAATTACAGAATATTAAGGTTGAGAAAGACCTCTAAGATCATTGAGTCCAGCAGTTAACCCAGCACCACTGTGCTCAACACTAAACCTTGTCCCCAGGTGCCACATCCACATGTTTGCTGAGCACTTCCAGGAATGGTGATTCTACCACTTCCCTGAGCAGCCTGTTCCAGTTATTCCCAACCCTTTTAGTGAAGAAATCTTTCCCAGTATCCCATCTAAACCTATCCTAGTGCAACTTGGGGCCATTTCCTCTTCTGTCACTCGTTACCTGGGAGAAGAGGCCAACCCCCACCTGGCTACACTCTCCTTTCAAGCAGCTGTAAAGCACAATAAGGTCCCTCCTGAACCTCCCTTTTCTCCAGGCTAAACACCCCCAGCTCCCTCCCATTGATGTTGATGTGAGCAGTAGAAAAATATTCCTGTATTAACTACTTCCAAAGCATTATCCAATAAATAAGCACATTAAATGATGGCTGACCATAGAATCTTCTGGGAAGGATAATGAAAACTATGTGAGGTTTTTATTTACAATCTGTGTTTAAGCAGTGGTACCTTAGTCTTTTTAGTTTCATGTGTTGTTTCCAATGCTTTTCTTCTTTTGGCTGTAATTTGTCAGGTGGAATTTGGGAGTTTGTTTTTAAACATCTTTTCTTCTCATTATTTCTTTCAAGGCTTTTTTGTTTTCCTTTGTAACTTAGTCTTCTTTTGTCCATTTCCAACTCCATACTTTATTTTGTTCTTTGTAAAATAAACCACAGGAAAAAAAGTCCTTAGAAAATTACCAAGTTGGTAACATCTCAAAAGGAGTATTTGTACATAGGTACAGAATCTGTTAGAAAATCTGCCAAGGTTTGTCACAAATTACAGTATGTTGTCCATACTGGATGAGAAACCAGAGAATAAGTCATGTGATTCATTCACAATTTGCACACTTAATTATTTTTATCTTGAATCTGCTGTTCTGGGCACATGCAGCAGTTCAGGTTTCATGGCAGACGCAGGGACAGGGTGGTTTTACTTAAGCCATTTTTATTGACTGTTTTCTAGTCAATCCTGCCAGCTTTTATTGGAAAGTTCTGATAGTTAACAAATCTTAATTCTTCATTTGCAACTCAATATGTAAAGGATGCTACATGTTAGCATCTTTAAAAGTGTGTGGTAGATTTTCAGTGTACTTTTCCCATGGTGAAACAGGATTCTGAGCCTTGGAAGCCAAGGTTCATCACTGTCAGCCTGTACCACATTCTGTTCTGGTTGTTCCCTTAACCCTTGATTCCTGTTTGCCTAGGCAGATAGTTACAATTGCAATGTGACATTTTTTCCTGGCAAAGTCTGTTTAAAAATTTCAATGTTGCTGGTACCCAAACAAATTTTAACATGCCAAAACTGAGATATTTCTGCATGCTGAGAATGTTCAGTTATTTAAATAGGCTCTTTTTGTGCATACTGCACAATAGTACAGGATAAAAATAAGAAGTGCTGTGACTGTTAAACTGTATTGATGGCACTAGAATACACTTTAAACACACAGTAATTGAGCTCTGAAGCAGGGTCTTCTGCTTGAGGAGACTGCCCATTCTAGACAGCTCCTGTGCTTGACCAATATCCCAAAGGTTGTTGGGATCAGGGTATCATTCAGCAGAAATCCCTGTTTAACCCCTAATCAGGCTGTGTAGTTCTGTGTTCAATGAATGCACTGAACCTGTGTGGTCTCATGGTGGTGCTGAACCGTGAGGTTTTGAACCAGTAAGAAGTTTCTCAAAGGCACACAGAAGTGATGTGGGAAGCTGAGATCTAATGGCAAGTCTTTTGATTTTCTTAGTGCCAAAAACAACACATTTGCTTTTGAGGGAGCTTCCACTTGTCCTGCCTGCTCAGTGAGACGTGATATGAAAGCTGGAATAGCACAGGAAACAAAGGGAAGTACCTTATAGAAGGGCTAAAATTAGTAAGGGTCACACCAGCTGTTCTTACAGCCTGTTTGGAGATGAATTGATTTTGTGAATGTAACTTGCTGGAGTTCTAATTTTAGCCGCTTGCAAGCAAGAGAAGATCTTAGAGCCAGAATACCAAGCCCTGTTTAGGAGTTCTCCCTCTGGAAATGTACCTGCTGAAGTGAGTGGGGAAATGGAACCATAATTGTAGTGGTACAAAACAGACTTTTTCCCATCCTGTAGTAGGAGAGGAGGCTGAGACCCAGCTGAATTTGTGTGTGTAAAATGAGAATGAGCAAATATGATTGGTCATTGTTTTAGGGGTGGATTGGGAAGCTCAGGTTTCAAGAGCACTGAAGTTATGAGGATCTCTGCAGTCATGCTTCAACTTATGTGATGGGACTTGGTTGAAGGGAGAACAAGAACCATTTAATGTACCCTGTGTAACTGGCTGCCTACTGATAGGGAAAGCCTTTCCTTCAACTTACTGCAAAGTGAAGATATCTGAAGAAATGTTTCTATTTGGTAGCAGAACAAACCACTACTAGCTTTCTCAAAGAACACCGTTTTTATGCTGATGTAGGCTAGAATCAAAGCAGTAGCAGCACTTGCTTGTTATACCAGTAGTGCAAATGAAGATAGACAACTGTAGGCATTTCTTCGAATGATAAATTATTATTTCTTCAATCAGGCCGTAGTGAATTGAGCTGACAAAAAACACTTTTGGAGCAAGCAAGTGCATGTTGTTTGTGTAAAAGAAAAATCCTGAATAAATTTTTCATGGCAATGTTGTATTTCTCTGTCTGTGGGCAGAGATCTTTAAAAGGCATTGGGCTGCAGGAACACATTTGTATGAGGAACTAAAGTTTGCCTGTCCAACAAAGGATGAGCAGTCAGACACAGTTACTGGCAGGAGAGCAGTACTTGATCATAACTGCTCTGGCTGTGTAATTAGCTTCTGCTTTTCTCTTTTTTGGTGAAGAAGGGATAGAGTTATTCAAAGACACTTGTTGTGATATGCTAATAAAGCACCAATTTACTATGTGAATAAGCTAGAACTGGGTTCTAGAATACACTCTCAGCCTTTTGTAGCATTTTACACCATGGTGCTCAGGTCTTATTGTGGTTTCTCTGGAGCTGCTGTGTTTCCTCAGAATCAGGTTATTTCTTTTGCACAAGTATTCCAGTGAAAGTGTATCCCTTCCCAAAATGCTGATAATGACTTGCTCTCATCCTTTGTCTGTTGTATATGATAAGAGGAAGGAAACATGGTTAACTGTATCACTCAGGTATCTCAGAGGAAGGGTCAGCAGTTGACATCTTTAGTCTTGCTTTCGTCTGTTTTTAAAGTAGAGATTTCACTGAATTTGAAAATTGTTGGAATCACTTAATTTGGTGCCTTTAAGAAATGGAAGAAATCAATTTGTCCTTTGTTTTCTGTGCAGGAACTGACAGAAGAAGGCCTTCCTTTTCTCATACTTTTCCACATGAAAGATGACTTGGAGAGTTTAGAGAAATTCCAACAGGAGGTTGCACGGCAGTTAATAGGTGAAAAAGGTTTGTAATAATTCCCACTACTTCTTGGTTTTACTGGTATAATTTTTTTCAGACAACTCAGTGGAGTGGAAACAAAGGCCAAACAGAATTGTAGCTTTCAAGCTCTTGAGACTGAAGGGCTTGATGCATTTTTGACAGTGAGGACCAACTCCTCTGGAAATTATTAAAATAGATGCACAATTTATTAGTAAGTAACTTTCAGAAATCCTTCTTGTCTAAATGATTTAATGTGTTTTGAGAGGGCATGAAACAAAGCTTCAGTTTGTAATATGGAAAAAAAGCCACTTTAGGAAAATCTATTTTTTTGGTTGTGTTGTTTGTTTAGACTTATTTTCAGGATTTGCATGTTGTATCAAGCTAATATCTCCATTTGTAATATTTAAGAAAGGAGTTTCAAGATAATAATAAAAAAGTCCTAACAGAGGTTTTTGTCTGCTCACAATGTTAAGGTACAATAAACTTCCTCCATGCTGACTGTGACAAATTCAGGCATCCACTCCTCCACATTCAGAAGACTCCAGCTGACTGCCCTGTCATTGCCATTGATAGCTTCAGGCACATGTATGTCTTTCCAGACTTCAGTGACTTGTCGTAAGTATTTTTCTTGGTGCATTTTAATTTGAGAAGAACAAATGAAAAGGCTCATACTTTAATCAGTACTGTGGTAGGAAGATGAGTAAATCTGGGATAGGTAAGGCTGCCTCTGTGTGATTTAGTGTCAGAGCCTTAAAGCAGGATGAGCTGGCATGAAGTCATTGTTTAAATGGAGTTGTATTACTTTATGCAAGAAAAGAGTCTTGTATGAAGTTCTTAAAAGCTGGTCTCCTTTTCTTTCACAGTTTTGCTATTTTCCATCATGGTTAGGCATTTGGAGCCTGGCATGGTGTTTTTAGTAGTGATCTATATCAACTTTAAGAGATTAAAAATACTGCATGGAATGTTGAAGTACTGTACTATTCAGGGATTATTGTAAAATGCAGCATGTAATAATTCCCAGCCTGCTGGTTTGGTTTTTCCTGCAGTGCAATTCTAGCCTTCCTGCGTTAGTCAACACCTGGAATGCTGGCAAAAGAAATGGTTGTGTGAGTTTGTGAAATTTTCCATGTGCAGCTTGGAAAATGGCCAATCACTGGCGTGTTTATCTGGATAAAATACAGCAAAGTACCAGGGTGCTGAGGTGAAATACTGCTGTGGTAACCCTCATTACCTCAGCCTAACTCTTTATGGTGAGCTGCCTTGGAAGCAGATGTTCTGTCTTGCATGGATCAGTCAAGGAATGAAGATGTGTAAATGTTCTCTTCAGGGTCTTTCAGCCTGAAACGTGCTCTTTCTTTGTCTTCTGGTTGGGTGTTAAACTCCAGTCTCTGTCTCAGAGGAGGCAGCTGCACATACACTGCCTCCTAACTCCTGGTTAGATGTCTAGGCTGGATATTTCATTTTTGTCAAAACCAAGGATTCAAAGCTCAGACTTAGTGTGCAATGTGAATGTACTATCATGTCTAATTCTCCTATTCCAACAGACATCTTTCTACCTGAGATACTGACATCTGGGAAGAGAGTTCAAATTTAGCTTATTTCTGTAATTCTCCACAGGCTTATCTATAAAATGTTGTCTCTGATGTATCTTGAATAGTGCTTTTCAAATATCTGAAGCTATGTATGTTGAAATTCTTGATAAGTGACTATTTTTCTCCCTATGTTCCTGTTTCTTTGGAAGATTGTATTCACCACACACCCTAGCAAAAAATAGCAGCATATTTGCATTTTAAACCCACTTTTTAAATTGTCACTTTTTAAACAGCCCTAAAACAAATTAACATTTCGTATAGAGATGGTGGAGATGTTTAGTTTAGACTTTGATGTTATGTTTCTTAAATGTTCCATTTCTGTGAAACACTGTCAGAATAATGAGAGCTACTTGCTTGATGTGTACCAGTTGTCACTTACAAATGAAGCTGAAAGAGAGATGTCAGAATTGTAGACAGCTGCCTAATGATAAATAATTACTCAACCTTACTCTAGGAGGTTGAGCTGATACATAGAAATAGCAAAACACAGTTTGGGAACAAGAAGAGCTTGAAGCTCTTGGGAAGATACACAAAATACCAGTGGTTTGGATAGTTGGTTTGGTTGTTTTTGTTGTTTTTTTGGGTGGTTTTGTGTGGTGGTTTTATTTTTTAATAGTAAGTAAAATCTTAATTCTGAGACTTTCATCTACCACTTCAGTAACCTTCTGGACTCTTACAAACTGGCCCCAGGTCATCTCTTGTAACCTCAGTGCTGCCACCAGCCAGTAGGGTTTGGATATGGCACTTTCAGAGCTGGCCCACTAAAAGATTTTCTCTCTCTTTAGGGAGTTCATTATCTTTTTGGAAAATAGGTACTTGGCAGGCAAATGCTGCCATCACTATTTTATCCTCATCCCTTGTCCACCTGGGCCTATTCATCTTGCTGTTCCAGGCTGGAAATGATAGCAGGGAGTGTCCAACAGATGGGTTGTAGCTTCTCAGCAAGAGCAGGCTGCAGGCACCGAGTGCCCTTGCTGCATTAGGAGAGGAGAATGTCTCCAGTAATGTGCCTGACCTAGAACAGGGCAGAAGCCCAAAGAAAAGCAGGGAGCAGCTAGTCTGCTGTCCCTATAACCAGGATGGAATGAACTCCTTTTTCTCCATTGGTACTAATTCATGATCTCATCTGGGATGGGAAGAGGCCCCCTTAAAGTACCAGTGTAATACTGGCTGGTTACAGACATTGCTGTAATGATTCCCTCTGAATTTGCTGCATTTTATCCATAGAGTTTTCTGATCATCTGAAATATTGCTGATAGTTTGTCTGACCACACTTTCTTCCTCTTTCCTAAAAGTAATAATTAGTTTGATGAAAGACTCCCTACAAAACCTGTGTCCATTCGCACATTACCTTTAGATTTCATGTGTAGTGCACACACTATAGCTTTTTATCTCATCTTTAATACTTACTAGATAAACTCTTCACTTTGAGATTTTTAGTCAGCTTGGCATTTCACAAATAAAACTGGACGCTGTAGTTTAGCACGTTTGCTGTGGGTGACAGTAGATGATCTCAGATTAGATTTACATTGATATCCTCTTAGTGCTTATCTGTGGTGTATGTGCAGTTGCTGAGGCAGTAGAGAGCCTTTCAAAGATGTTTTGTCAATAGTGCTCCCCAAGTGTCATTTGTATCTGTAAACTGTGCATTTGGAACCTGCTGTTCCCTCTTACATTATGGTTAGTGGGGAGCTGAAGGGAGTTCACAATGAAGTTATTGGCTGGTACAGCTCTGTGGGAGTTATTGAAAAGATGAAATACTTGCTGTGTTCTCAAGAGACAGTGGAAAGAAAAAGAAGCTGGTGGGATACCTTAGCAAACCATGTGGCTCCCTGTCCTCTATTAATCACCTAAAAGTGGGCATAGTGTGCTAAATAAACAGAAGTTGGCTGCTCTAAGCAGTGCACTTTAATTCTCCTGTGTTTGGACTTAACTTGTAATAAACATGTGGATGTTTCTGTTGAATTTGTTCCAGAGTTCCAGGTAAACTGAAGCAATTTGTACTAGACTTGCATTCTGGAAAATTGCATAGAGAGTTTCATCATGGCCCTGATCCAACTGATGTAGCACCTGGTCAGGTAAGATCACAGCAAATACATTTCATTTGGCCCTTTAGTAAAGACCTTTTGACTTTTGTCGTATTTGTACTTTTAACTTCTGTCTTTTGGAAGAGAAAATCTGTTAACAGAAGCATAACATTACCACTTCTGCTTTGCTCCTCACCCTTCTTTGGGTAAAGGCAGGGAGTATTTGGGGTGGTATGGTATCTATTTGCCTTGACTAAGGGAAGAGTGTAAGAATATTTCTTTTCTTCACTGAAACAGGAGGCCTTGGGGGGGGGATGACTGTTCTGACTTCATAGAGCTGCTCTTAGATTCTCCTGTGACTTCAATGCAAAAGCTGATAGTCCATCATAGCTGCATTATTTCCCACACAGCACACTACTAGAGGGTGCTTCTAAGGGGAAACAACAATTGATTGAATGTTTTATATTTTTACCAACGCAAGCAGGAGGCAAATTATTAGAGCATCAAGAGAGGATGGGTGAGCAGTAATAAGCCTTACTGCTTTTGTTAATGCGGTTGACAAACAGCATTAGCAGTGCTCACAGGCTGCACTTGTCAATTTGATTTCCTCATGATTCTGCTCAAAGCTTGTCATGTTGTGTAATTACATGCCTGGAAGACACTTCTGGGATCTCTTCAGGAACACAACTACTAGATCCTTCTCCAGACAAAAGTCAGAAGCACCTCAGTGTCAGAAAAGAAAGGATGTGACCATCCCAATTCCCTCTGCTCATCAGCCTTGTTTCTTCTTGATACTCCACTCAGCTCATATGGTTGGGGTCCTGCTGAAAAGTGCAAATTTAACTGTCAGGGAACATTTTCACTACGTTGGATACCCTCCAAAGAAAGAACCATTTTTAAACACTTCTTTCAAGGTATACATTGTGTTGTCCAGGGCTCAAAGGGCCACTTTGGTCCCTGAGGAGCCCTGGTTGCACCTGTGCTGGGGAGCTGGGCCATTCTATGGCTGAGGAACAGAAACTATTTATAGCTACGGGCTCCTTTTCTTGCTCATCTGTGAGATGTGGTAAGGATGGCACTGCTCTAAGTCGATTGAGTGCAGCCTCCTGTTGCCCTGCTCAAACGATTTAAAAGTGTGAAAGCCCTGGAGGGCTTGGCTTGGCCAGGAGAATGACTGCTGTTGAATGTTGTCATGACTGGCTGTGAAAACACGTGGGCTGAATTGTCTCAGCAGTAATTCATTTGACTCGTAGTTCCCTGTTTCTCAGAAATTCATTGAGCAACCAGAATTGAGGTCATCAGGAGGAGGGGCAGAAATAAGGGCTGGAGACTGTGGCACAGGCCAGGCACTTGCCTTGAGGAGGAGGCTTGGCCAGGGAAGGAGGAAGCCTGTGGAGTCCCTGGATCCTGCTGCCTGCCCGTCTGGGCACAGGCACAGGACCCAGAGCTGCAGGCTTGCTCTTGCCTCATTTCTGCCTTGGAAAGTGCACACAAAACATGGGATGTTTTGTTCCCATCTCTGTATGGCATCCTGCCATCTTGTGGAAGATGTGGATGCAATGGAAACAAATACTGGCCTTAATTAAACTGGAGGCTGGTGTTGTGGGTCACCTATGCCCCTTGAATTGCATTTATTTTGGTATGGGGTGTTTTATTTTCCATGGAAAAGTAATTCTAAGATACTTTTGCAGTGATGTCACTTTTGCTCTGGTATATCTCATAAAATACACACACATAAAACTAGAATACCCCTAAAGCAAGTGGTAGATTCAAGCAAATACACAGTGGGGTACATTTGAAATAATTCTGTGTGACTTGTACAGAAATACTTCTGTGTGACATGTACATCATGTGATGGCCATTGCCCTTGAGATGTTACAACAAAAGGAGTATCCTTAACAGCTTAATTAATGTATGTGTGTGTGTCTGTGTTCCACCTACTTGGGACTCAGAACACGCCTTCCAAAACAACCCCAAACTCTATTTGTGAGAATGCGGGACATTCGTGCACTCCCATAATGCTAGTAATTCATGTAATGGACATGAATGATTATGAGTCTAACAAACAATTTTACTGTTTGTTCTGTTTTTCAGCCAATTCAGGATTTAGCAAGCAGCCCACCAGAGAGCTCATTCCAGAAACTGGCACCCAGTGAACATAGGTACACCTTATTGAGGGAAAAAGATGAACTTTAAAAAACTTGAAATAATCTTGCAAGCCTTTCAGACAGCAGCATTGACTTCTGTGTGGTGGAAATAGTAAACCTATATTTTCATAATTCTATGTGTATTTTTATTTTGAATAAACTGAAAAATAATTTTTTTCTCCCCAGGCTTGTAAATACATTTGTTTGGTGGGTCATTCTGTACAGCATCTTTCAAACAGTACATTCTTAATGCTATAGTAAAATATCAGAGACCCATCCAGACTGTTGATCTAACTCTGTAAAACTTTTATAATCCAAATGAAGGTATCCTTGCCAGAGACATGCTGTTAACTTGCACTATCCCATTAAATAGGACTTTTGGGTTGTTTTCTGTGTAATCTTGGTAGTATGTGCTTTTTTCTTCTTCTGTGAACAGCTATCCTGGTAATCTATTTCTTTGTCACATTTTTCTCCAACTTATGAGGGTCTTCTATTCTGGATACTTGGGAGGGGAATAAATTAAAGTTTTACAGAATCTCGTGTGGTGCTTTACTGGCTGTAGACGTCTAAGCAATTAAACAGTCTGGAATATTAAAACACTAAGTGAGGAGAGAAAAAGTTCTGATGCTAATGGCTGTATTTTTTATGAGGGGGCTGTACTGACCTGCTCCCATTTCCTGGAACTAAGATTGTTATGTGCTCACGTGGTTGTGGTAAAAGGACAGGAATGTTAAAAACCTTTTAAAATCAGAGAGGACTAGGACTAGACTGGCATCTGAGTTTACCAGTCCTAAATTTTTATCTCCATATATGTTACCATTAGTCTGTGGGTATTTTGGGTTTCTTTTCCTTCTGGGTCCCTGCCTTCCTGGCAGACATGGTTCAAAGAACCAAATTTTCTGTTACTCTCTTTGCCTGGCTTGTGCCTTACTTATTGTGTAGACTTTGAATTCTGCTCTAAGAAGGAATTGCCAGTTTCCTTGTGGGCTTTCTGTTATGGGCTTTTCTCAATGAACCTTCAAGCTGCTGGGTGATGTGAACATATAGAAACTGTGAGATGGCAGAGTATCTGTTGATTTGTGCTGCATTGCTGGAATGAAACAGTACGGGATCTGTACAGCGCACTTACTGCACAGACTGTATATCTATGACTTGGGCCCCAGGCTTCAGTGTCCTTGGAAGCAAGTTTGTTCTCTGGACAGGTGGAACACAGGGTTTGGATTTATTTAGGAAAGGCCCTAGCCTGTGCAGTCACTGCTCAGAACCCTTTTGCCTCTCAGCTCGATGCCACTGGCTGTTATTGGCAGAGGACTTACACAGTACCGTGCCGTACATCCCGTGGCAAAAGTTGATCCCACAATAGGCTCCTGCCTTAAGCCCCTGCAGCATCAGGCACAGCAGATTTCTAGGGAGCATTTGTGAGGACAGAGTTGCTGCAGAGTTGGGAGCTAACACAGTATTGCAAAGCTTTATTTACAGCTATACTTTTTTGTTGGTTTTGTGAATCTGCATTTTGGAGCACACATAATATGCTTGAAAGCCAGGTCTTCCCCTGTCCCCTTCTCCATCTCATCACAAATCAAGCATTTTTGGCAGCTGAGTCATACTACGTTCCAGCTGGAATCACAAGATGTGAGCAAGGTGTGGTTTTAAGGCTGATACTTGTTAAATGCAGGTTGTGTTACACAACTTCTGGAGGAGTTCTGGCACCTGAAATTTTACTCAATTCTTACATGATTCTTACATTGTACCTGCAAGTATTTACCTTACTTCTCTGAGGTTCCTATTTTTCTTTGGGATTCTTGGATGAATGGGATTTGTAATTGCTGTTTGGTGGAAGACGCCTAAACTTCTCTTTCTGAAGAGAGATGGTCATCATCCACCCAGCAGTCCAGTGGTTGGTGCTTTCAGCCAGAAAGTGAAAGAGATGAACTCCTTCTGCCATTCCTTAATTCAAGCTTACTTTTGAGGGTAAGGATTTGCTCTCAGAGTTTTGGCATCCCAGCACTAGGCTGACAGGTAGATGTAAGAGTTTTGTGACAGTGTCATGCTCTAATTTTGGTGTGCATTCATTGGAGTTGGACCTGATTCTCCTGGGTTCTTGATGACCGCTGCCCCAGCTGCACCAGCACTCAAGTGCCTTTTCTCTTTGCCGGCAGGAGGTTGAGCAGCTAAAGCTGAGCTGGGCTTGCCCACTCTGCTGCTGAAGGGGCACTTGAGCTTTTACCTGGTGATACGGAGAATTTGCCTCGAGAGAGCCAAGTGCTTGTCAAAATCCAAGTTGTGTTTCAAGTTGACCCCTTCCATTCTGATCCTCTGTATCTGTGGTTTTGACCATTTGGTGCTCAGCTTCCTACTCCCTGTAACACTTCTCAGAGATTTTCCAGAAGTTGTCAAAAATATTAGTGTTATCCCCTTAGGGAACAAAACCATTCCAAGCTGTTTTCCATTGAACTTGAGTCCATTTCTGAGCTACCATGTGTGTATGAGTTACTGGATACCTGGGACATTTTAGGAACCAGTATTCATTTCAGCTGAACTATGTGTTTGGGAACTCATTACAGGATTCTTACATCTTGGTAGTGGAATTATTTTAATAATATAAAATTTGGGAGAGATTAATCTTTTAGATGCTGAAAGGAAATAAACCCTGGTGTTCTCAGTAAATGCTCCAACCAGTCTCATAGGCAAAAACTTTTATTTGGTCTGAAAGAATTATTATATCTTACAATTCTTCTGAGTAACCTGCCTAGCAATTTAATTGCTAGTTTGGTTATTCACATGCTGATGTTTCTTCACATATGTAAATAACCCACCCATTTTAAAATATCATAGCTTAAATAACAGTCTTCCACATCTAGTGTGTACACAATGATTTCAAATTGCTTCCGCAAAAACGAGAGGGGGAAGAATAGTTTTTGTGGTAGACACTGCATAAAATGAGTGCACACCAAGCTGAATTTGTATAAGCTGGGGCAGGAATTCAGTCTTATGAATTTAGATTGTCCTGGCATTATTCCAGTTTGGGGGGAGAGGATGGAGTCCACAACATCCCGATGTGGCTGCTGTCATTTAAATGCACGACGTTTCACAGCATACAGCAGGAAAGCAAAGAGCGCATTTGAAAATCATACAAAGGATCAACCAGTTTCTGATTAAGAACACTTTTTTTCTTTAGTGTCTTCCTTTAAAAGTACAAAATAAATATCAAAGGAATGAACAGCCTTACTGTGAAGTTGTTACAAGCTCATTAACTGTGTTTACATCCAAAGTAGATGCATTGAAAGGAAAGGGCTTTTTGCCTGTCAGGAGCAAATGAGCTGAATTACTCAGGTCATGTTTTGCACTCCAGCTGATTTTGCCAGTGCAGGCACTGAGGCTTCAACACACGCAGTTTTGACAATGTCTGCAATTACTTGTGAAAACTATTCTTGCACACATTGTTTCCCTGAATCTCAGACCTACTTAAAATAGACATAATGCTCTGCCTGATAGCAATTTCAGTATTTTAGAAGTGATAAGGAAGCACTGCTTAGAAGAAGTTATTTGTGCTGTAACTAACAGTTGCTTACAATATCTCTAGGCACAAAACCCCATCATCTGTCATTAGCAGACAGTGATTTCCAGTGATGATATTAAAGTACTGGTTATTGAAAGGAAGCTCTTTCTAAAGCACGTTTCCCTGGACCATGTTCCCTGCTAGGAAGCCTTATCTCAATACTGAATTCACTGTGCACCTAAGAAAACAAATCAAGCAGAGCTCAGGATGAATCGACCAATCTAAAAACTTTAAAAAGCGGCTTCCCAACCTCAGTTTCTGTTCCCCCAAACAGTAGCAGCAGTAGTGGGAAATGTCCTGAAAGGGTGGAGGTAGGACCATGTTCAGAACAGTAGATTATGTGACAATTGTACAAATTATATTACAATAACAACACGTTAACGTTTAACAATGAAAACTCCAGAAGCAAAAGGCTTCATAAGGAGGGTAAGATAACAGGTGTTCACTATAAAAAACAAGCAAAAGCACTGCCAGCATCTCACCCCATACAGGCTCCACAGCATGTCCCAGAATCTTGAAGAGACTGAGCAGCCACCCTGCAGTGTGGGTGGAAGGAGAAGTTTTGGCACTGGAGAGAAATGCAAGAGTGCAGCTGCCCAAACAAGGGTGGTTTATGCTGTAAGCTCTACCAGGTTGACATTTCCGACCCCATCCCTGCCTCTGGGGCTGCCAGCTGGCACTGCCAGCTGCTTCTCTGCTGACCTGGGGCCTCACACCACCCCTGAGGGACAACAGCCTGTGGAGGGAGTAGGCCTGGCTGCAGCACTGCCTTCCAGGGAAGCCGTTCAGCTCTCCCACCAGAGCGCTCTGGGCTCCAGGAGAAGCAAAGGCAGCATCTTGCATCAAGTGCTGTTTTGGCAATGTGAGGCTTCAGGTTCAGAATGCCAGAGCTTGGCTCTTCATCCTGTATGGTATTCTCAAGACAAGCCAAGGAGCTCAACAACTATGCAAAAGTATTACCTTCCACTAGCAGTGCTGCAGGGGTGCTGCTTAGACTGTTTAATTCATAATTACACTTTGAGCAAGGTAGGGAGTTTACAAATTAATTGCCTTGCCTGAAAAGGGGAGAAGCTGCTTCCAGTGCTGATCTGATATGGCTGGTGGAGGCAGATGTGATATATACATAACTTTTTGCCACTTTGCTCACCCAACATTCTCATCTTTTCTTATGACAGCACATGCTTCCCTGTGCACTATTAAACGGGCATAGTCAGTCATATCCTGGGGAATCACAGGAAGAGTTTGGGAATCCAGATAAATGGAAGTAAATTTAAAATACTATGAGCATGAACAAATGATGGCATTTATTTCCTTTTCTTTGGAGCATGCCAATAAAAGCTCCAGCTTCTCATGGCATTCATGGGAAAGCACTAAGATTTTCCAAATAACTCTTTGCATTGTCTGCAAGACACTTTGTGCAAATTTGATATGAAGCACCTGTCACCCATTATTACAGCTGTGCATATAGCTTACCTAAGAATTATATAATTAAAAGTTATCCATGTAATTTTCAAAGGACTGATGTCACCATGTCTGAAAAAGAGAAATTCTGACACGACTGTTTCGGGCCTCCCAAGAAACAGAACTGTCATCAAAATTCACACAACTCAGCCTTGTATATAAAGCCTAAGGCTGCAAGTCTGTCATTAGCTCAGCTACTACACTGTGGTTCCTGGCCATAATCAATCTATATTTCAGCTGGATTTTTTGGCACTTTGGTGAGAAAGCTCTGGACAGCTGGAAGAGACCTGCTCAATCATTTTTTCTTTTTTTCTTTGTATCAATTTTCCACCTGTGAAGCCCAAAATCCCACCACCAAGTGCAGCTGCAATTCCTGCTACTTTGAAGCCTGCAAGGAGACCAATAGGACCCCCCACCACTCCACCAATGACTGCACCTGCCACAGGCAGAGCTGCCAGCTTGTATTTTGCAGCCTGTAAAGGAAAAGAAAAAAAATGTTAGAATACTCGCCTGTGGTGATGTGCATTTTCCCCTCACTGCTCTTGGCAATGACTTGAATGCTCAGTGATAAATAAACTTTACAAATTAGTATTTAAAAAAGTATGATAGAATATGCTAAAGCCAATTTATAATCAGCTGTCTTGTGTATGCATTTGTGAATAAGGCCTTTTCACATGGTTCTGGCTACTGTGTACACTGCGTGTTACCTGGTCACCATCGTTAAATCAGAAACTGAGAAAATGCTCAGACTTTTTAGTGATGGGCCTGACTCCAGGTTTGGGGTTTATTTGGCAACTGATATGGAACAGGATGGAAATGACAGGTTATCATCAGCCTCTTGTTTAATGTTTATGTGATTCTTGTGAGCCAGTCACTGACTGTATTCTCTTTACAGGTAAACCAAAGTAACCATCAGAATAGTGTTTAAAAGGCCCCCCTCCAAAATTAAATAATTGTATTTTCTAGCAGCCTGGATGTGATAGAAAATTACAAGAGAGATTGATTTTTTTTTTCCCTGCTACCTGTGGGTCATTTCTTCCTTATTTCCCTAATTGCTGGTTCCCTCAGCATTAAAGACGGCAGATCAATGGGGTTAATACAGAGGGTGGCTGGGAGGCAGAGCACCATTGATTCACCAGCAGGAGCAGATCCCTACCTTCCCCAAGTTTTTGGTTCCCTCTTCAACATTCGCAGCAGCACTGTTGACATGGTCTTCAATCCTGTCAATCTTCTCCTGCTGGGACTAGATGCAAAGGAATTATGAGTGAGGGAACCTGCTGGGAAGCAGCAGTGAGCCAATACACACCATTTTAATGCCTGTAATCAGGGCCCCACAGCAGCTTTCATCTGCACCCGGCAGCCTTAGTGGTGCTGCATGATTAGCATCTAAAAACTCTGCTGAAACTACAGACTTTTAAAAAATCCAAACTATTAAGTAATAATATGGGGGGATATTAGACATTGTCTTGCTGCAGGTAGAGAAAACAACTCAAAATTAATGATTTCTAAATCTTTTCTATGGATAGAGGAATTCACATTCCAAAAGGAAATATAATCCAAACTAGCCTGTTTTGTTTCCTGCTGAGTCCCATGTTCAAAA
>VWYP01005086.1:57170-79090 GCA_013400435.1 Pycnonotus jocosus | reverse complement strand
AAAAAAAAAAAAAAGGGCATTTATAAGATCAGTACTAACTCCAACAAACAAAGCTGCATCAAGAAATCTACAAAGTGTTTAATTATGACATTACAGAACAATGACTTCAGAAATAGTGACAGCACAGAAAATATACTTGATGTTGCTCTGTATTTTACTGTTTGATTTTACAAAAACATTCCATCCTTTCTCCAAATGCAGTCAGCCAGGTTCCCCTGCAGTCTCTCCTAGGGAACACTGGAGCAGAAGATAAAGGGGTCTGTGGGTTCATTTGCTCTTATTCTAATCTCGGCAGCACACAGGCTGTTTCATGTCACAAAATAATGAGATGGCTGATGTTCAACTTAAAATAAAAGGCATTCTGAACTTTTTGCCTCTTTCTAATTCAAACTGCTGAGTACACTAGCTCTGGTATTCATCTACAATCCAGTCCACCCACCTTAGATTGCTTGCTATTACATCTAATGACGGTTAAGTGCAAAATCCAGGAAATCCTGGGAACAGGACCTCTTCCTTTAACCTTTAAAATACTGAATGAACATTTTTGCAGTCTCAGACCAGTCTAATGGTTCTTATTTGAGTTTTTTTTTTGTATAGATGAAGCAGCACATACTCAGCAGAAAAGATAAAAGCTAGCTTATTTATCCCTACTAACACAATAGCAAGGAGATTAAAGAACTCTCCTAGGAGATGAGAATTGTGCATTTAAATTCCCTGTGGCATGGGAAGAACTAAACATTGGGAACCAACATTTTGACAATGTGGTGAGAGCAGAGGGCTCTCACATAAAGATGAGGGGCTCTCTCATAAAGATGAGGATTTTACCAGCACCCCTGATTAAGTGAGAAAAGGTACCTGACAAACACACAACCTGTGCAGTAAAAGCTGTCACCACCATTACAATTAGAAATTGTAAAAATGACCAGGACCTGGGCAGAAGTCTGCAATCAACACTGCAGAGCTTCTAAGGTTCAGCTCGTGGCCACAGGCACTGGCTGGAACATTGCAGCTGCTCCAGTGACAAGAACTTGGGAGCAATTCCCAGCACTAGGGCTGAAAGAGGAGACTGCTGCCTCCTCAAAGTGTCACCTTGGCAGAGCCTGAATCACAGGAGAGACACATCCTCGGCTTCTTCTGTCCCCACCTAGGAGGTACCCATTCACCCTATTTTTGTAGGAGACTCTGTAGGACAGAATGCAGAATTATACTTACATAAACTAAGAGAGAAAACTCAGTCACCAACTGGCTGAGCTCAATCAAGTCCTGCAAATAAAAAAAAAATGTTATTTTGTTTTTAATTTTTTTTTTTAATTTTGTGATAGTTGCTAAAACCAAGAGCACCAACACAGCAGGGAGGGAGTTCCAACATACCCCTTCTAAACTTTCCCAGGACTCAGCTGCATTTTCTTCCTGAGGTATTTCTGGAAGGCGGGAGTAGATCTGGATCAAACTTTGGGAGCCATCCTTCACTTCTGTGTTATAGAAAGTTTCTGAATGAGAAACATGATGTTTATAAATAAATGCACTGAACCAGGATGCAGGTGTTGTGCAGACTTTCTCACTCTTGAAGTCTCTCAAGGGTAACCCAATACTTAACCTAATTCAAGCCAAGCAACAGCCCCAAAAATTACCATATAGGGAGAAGCCATACAGCACTACAGAGTTTCTTAAAAGGATGTTAGAAACCTGATTGACAAAGAAATAGATTCATTTCTATCAGCACATTTTCACAACCAGTCCTGAAATGATACTAAATTATACTCCTGAATTCAAGGTCATTTTCATTTTGTATCGACCAGGCTGAGAAAACTGAGCTTGGGACAAAAACTTTTCATTTATGTACGACACATAAAAACACTGTGCTCCCAAAATTGAACAGATACTTATTCATTTTATGATTGATTATCATGCTACTGGTTTGATTTTCAGCCACTGGGAGTTAAAAGAAACTGGAGGAAAAAGCTTCCAAAGCAAAAGCAGTGAAATCCAAGTAATGTGGTGTCCAGCATTCCATGCTGGATCAGTTGGGTAAATGGTTCTGACGATGGCAGACATTTGCAGCTCAGTGCTGTATATGAGATATTTTCAAGTATGTTCCTCCCTGAATCACCTGGACTGAATCTTGAGACATTAGGACAAAGTATGGTGTTAAAATGGGGAATGACAGACAGTGAGGTGGCACTGGGGAGGGCAGACACAATGAACAGGAACACACACACCTCCTCCAGTCACAGCTCACTCCGGAGCCACTGTGGATGTCACATGCCTGTAACTGTGGACAACAAATTGAATGGCAATAAAGAAAAATAACAAACAAGTTTGGCTTGTCAATACAAGGACTGAAGAAGAGCTTGGGAGTCTGAAAAACAGACTGGAGAAGGTGTGCATGTAAAGACAGTGCAAAGATCATCTCAATTCAAGCAACTTCAATTTCTGAAGGGAGATTGCTCCTTCAGTAGGACACTGGTGTTTCCTTCCTTGGGAAGGCAGTCCCAAGAGAAAGCTTGTTATGGGGAAAGCTGGTTAGATATGTCTAGCAACACTAAAGTGTAAATATTGTATTAAAATCTTTAGATACAACAATTGTGCCAAGGTACGATAATATTATAATATAACTGTTACAACAACAGATATTACCAATGGAAAACAAATAAAGTTAATCATATTCATTAAAAAATCAGTAATAGTGCATGCTTATTCATGGAATTAATTTAAGATAAAATAAAAATGATACATTTTCATAACATTTGTCTATTTCTCAACATTTTTTGCCAATATCTCAAAATAGATTAAGGACCCTACTCTGAGCTCAGTGGAAGTCTAACATGAATGAAGCTGATGTTTAGACATAATTACTAAGTAAGCAGAGTAACAAGAATGCACTAAGCAATTTGGGGGCTTGTTTTTCTTTCTAATTATTTCTACCCCTTTTCCTTTAAGAATCCAGACACGGAAGGCACTTCATGTTCTACAATCATCCTCTGTTCTTCCAGAACATATTTTTGATTAATAAGCTCAGATTAATTAAGGTTGTATACTCCATTCTAAAATATTCCTTTCCTCTTTTCAATATAATTAACTACATATCCAAATGTCTGCATTTTTTGAGAAAACTGTTCTGCCACATACTCTGACATTTATCACAAGTTTTGAGGATTTTATTTCATTTCAATCCTACGCAATCCTATTTCAAAATCAAATTTCTTCTGCCCAGAAAGGTGTACTCTTTCCTACTCAGCCACATGCATGCTAAGTTGGTTAAAATTAAAGTATTCATAATTCAAAAGCAAAATAAAAATTTCTTTAAGCAAAACTGCCTCCTCCCAAGATCTTGCTGTGGTCTGTTCTTAACAATCTATGCTGACCTACTGAAGAAAAGCATATCCTTGAAAGTGTGTAAATGATACCAAAATTTTGCATGACACACGTTCCAGAGAAATTAAAACTGTAAGTAGGTTTACATGTTATAATTTTTTAATAACTAAAAATCAGTGAGAAAAAAATCCTCACAAAAATTCTCTATTCTCTTTAAAAAACTAAGGTGAAGAACAGGAAGGGTAAGAGGTGCTCACATTTGGGCTGAAAGTATGAGTAAGAAATTTATATTCACTACTTCACTTTTTATCAAGTCTAACCAATTTTAATAGAATTGAGAATGAAGTCACTCCACCAGTTCATTTATACAGCATTGCCACAGAAATACAATAATATGGAACACCTCTGCAGATTTCACAGAGGAGCTTTACACCTCATTACACTCGAGATAAAAATCTAATGCTCTGGAGGATTCAGTATGTTGCTTAAAAGATTTTAGTAATTTTAAGAGTGGAGTCTCATCTTTTGTTAATATTTGTTTAATATGCAATTAAATTCCATTTCTATTGGCCCTCAGTTGAAGATGGTGAATGGAGGAAGGGACTGTATCGTATCACTGACATGCCTTCTAAATGGGAGATTTGAATTTGTAAACTCCTTCCTTCTCTACCAGATGGGAAGCAACATGCTACAAAGAACGGGCATGTACTGAACCTCCTTTGATTAAGATCAACAGCCAAGATTTGCTGTCAGGACTGCAGCCTCTAAGCACAAAAGAACACAAAATATACTGTGTCTGGGTTAGCAAATTCAACAGGGCTGCTTGTACATGCAGGCAAACTTGAAAAAAAAAATCTATTTAATTGTATTTAGTTGTCTGTCTGTTTCACTTTAAATGGGGTGAATTATTTCCACATTCCTGAGCAGACTTGCAGATGCCTGTCATTCCAGTAGTATTTTTTCTGTTCTTCTCATCCCCACCTTTCTAATCAATTTTTTTATCTATCTGAAGTGCTGTTATACTCAATGTCCTCCATATTTCAAAGGTATTCCAGATTTCAGAAGCAGTCCTGTTCTTTTAAATTAAACTCTAGTTCCCATTTGCCACCTATGTAATTGTGTAAAACAGAGAAGCAGTAAGCCTTTCCAATGAAATATTGGAATGTACAGAGAATAACTGCAGAAAGTCACCAACAGAAGAGATATCTTAAATTTAGCTCTGATCATAACAGAGAAGAGCTCACACAGAGACTGAAAGCAATGGCTAATACATATGAAGGCAATCACTGAATATTGAAGACAATGAGACACAAAAGAGGTGTCAACAAATTGGGTAAAACGATTAACAGAAATTATGTGGAAGAAGTTCCTAAAAGATAAAGGACTGCAGAATTGCTGGCACACACTAAAAAACAGGCTGTGCTAAAGATGACATCAAGTTGTCCTCATGCAGAGGAAGATGTTTATGACTTCGGCAAGAGCTGTTCAATGCCCTGGATGTCAATGACACACAATAGGAGTATAAAGAAAAACATAAGCATGGAAAGTTAATATGAGGATATATTAATATCATAAATACATTGCAACTACCAAGAGGCATAAATGGTAGCAAGGAGGTTTCTGTGAATGGTTTTGAAATTAGAGGAAGACCAAGGACATGGAAGTGCACTGCTAGATAAAAAGGTAGTTTTAAGCTATTTGATACAATTAATTTAATTAAGAAAGAAAGAGAGAGATCAGCTGAAACATAAAGAGAACAGGTAAAAAATATTTGGATGAGCTAGACCTATTTAGGGTCTGAAGGTTTGATTAAATTCACTCTAGAGCATTTTTAAGAAACAGCCTCTGAAATTTCAAGCATAATTTTGAGAACTTGAATAAGGTGGTCCCAGCAGACTGCAAGAGAAGAGACTCTGAAATCCACGAAGATACTAGAACAAACTACTGAACAACCAACTACAACATGTTGAAGGTATTGAGGAGGTTGAGATTTTTATGTTAGAAGCCAATTCAGTCTTTTATGTTGGCCTTGTAAGATGAGAGTTTTTTACAGTGGGGGTGGTGAGGCACTGCCACAGGCTGCCCAGAGAAGCTGTGGATGCCCCCATCACTGGAAGAGTCCAAGGCCAGGTTGGATGGGACTCAGAGCAGGCTGGTCTGTTGGAGGTGTCCCTGCCCACGGCAGGAAGCTTGGATCTAGATGATTGTCAAAGGGTCCCTTCTAACACAAACGGTTCTATGGCTCTGTGATTGATTTATCTTCATGTTCACAAGGTTTTCTGATACTACTGCACATGACATTCTTGAAAGCAAGCCCACTTGTCAAATCTGCTTTTCTCCCTGCTCAACCACGAGGCTCACTGGCTTGTTAATCACACTTGAAAGAGTTCTTGTAGTTCTGCATGCAGCAACAAGAAGGGTTATGAAATCAAATCTGACAGCAGGTTCTCCTATAGTGCTCCTGACTAAGAACGCTCTTTCAATTTTAAGATACATGAAATGTTCAAATCATTTTAAGTAACACTGCTACTGTAGCAATCAAACTAATTACAGAGATGTGGAAGGGTTTAATCCTGATATAACCAACCTTCTCACAGATCATCAGGAGCGAGCACAAGCCAGCACCAGGGCATAATAGTGACCTCCTCTGAAGACAGAATGGTAGAATGAAGACTGAAAGACATTTTATAGAGAAAGGAGGGAAGACCAGCAAACATATCTGATTTCTAGCATGTCACAGTGTGTTTTCAAAATCTTTTATTTAAATGGATTTGTACTCCTTTCTTGTCAGTTACCAAGTTAAAATGCTACAGGAAGAGATGTTCTTTACCAGGGACTTGCTCCTCTTTTCCATATATTTCAGCAATGCTGTATTACACTGTCTGTCATAAAAATCTTCCTGGTATTTCTTCACTAATTCAATGAAAATGGCCAAAATGATTACTTGCACATGATCAAGTGATTTGCAGGGGGGGAAAAGAAGCCAAGCTACCCTAAAATATGAATGTAATGTAATATGGACATATGACTATGGATAGTCCATTATTTCAAGATCCAAGGCTACATGATCGTTGTCACGGAAGGCCATAGGTATTGGATTTTTAAAGATATTTAAATAAAGATATCCTGCTTATCAGGTCATGACAAAAGTGTGAGGTAGAGAAAGAAATCTACTTCTTCATCAACAATACTCTTCAACTCAAATCTCATTTGTTTACTTCATTTATATCTGGTCAGAGAAATTGCACACTGAATACAATAAATACAGAAATTAAATTCTACTACCTTCTCCTAGAGTTGCAGATCTGGTTAAAGAGGCATCCTCCTCTCCTTTGAGTTGCCTTTTAAGTTCTTCTGCAGATTCAGAATGCAGCTGCAGGAAGTCCTTAATGGCAACTGAAGCTTCCTCTTTAATGGGATTTATGATTCTCTGCAGAACTGGGATGTCTTCCTGCCGGACTCGCAAACAGAGTTTCTCCATCTCTCTCATATTGGCACGGAGTTGCTGTAAGAGTATTAAGAGTTATTTTGTTGCTTACTGAGTGAGAACACCAGGCACCTCCAGTGCCTGGGAAGCACCTATCATCTTTATGATCAAGGGACAAATATTTTTGAAGCCATCACCACCACTATTTTGATTTTTCTGGCTGTCAGTTTTGTACTTTATCCACTTCTCCAAGTCAGTTTGTTTTATTTTGGGTTTCAATTAAAGTATTTAACTAATTAATTCAATGTGTAATTGCTGAAGTTATTTCTGTTTCTCTGGTCAATTTGGGTCTTTGCCAAAATAGCTACACAAGTTGCAACAAGTTGCAATAATATCCATGTAAAGTAAGTGCTTCTCAAAATTTGCTTTTTTTATAATAAGTAGTGACTGTGGTGATCACAGGACCTCAGGATAGAGTCATTCATAACCCCCAACTACCCCAGAACTATCACTTCCATTTTGTGAAGACAACTTCAAGAACCAAGGGGAAGGATTTCCTTTTTTCTTTTTTTTTTTTTTAAGATAAAGGACAATTATACTTGTTTGATTGGAATATCAAACATAATAAAACATATAAATACTTCTTGAGTTACAAGATTTCTGAGACAATATAAACTGTTCACAACAAGCAAGAAGAGTATATGTGCAGGCATTTCCTGTGAGATAAATTTCTTTCTGCATTACAAATAAAGTGGTTTTTAATTGTCTGGGTTTTTAAAATGCACACAAATTTTCTCTTGCTACAAATGAAAAGAAGAAATTTACACCATTTATTATTTTAAGACAGAGTTTTTATCTAATTATAAAAGAAACCCTGTAATAAAAATATATTATCTGCATTACTTTACAGTGATACAATAAATTCTATTCTTTGTCACATTATTTACCAATTGTTTTGAATATTTTTCTCACAACAGAACAAGAGAATGGATTGACACCAATGAGTGGTTAGAAACAGAAAAGTTTTCTTCCAGAGTACAAATCAGGTACAGGTACTGCCTTAGAAAGGTAAAACTGACTAGCTGGAAAAGCAAGATCTAGATGGAACTGATTTTATTTATATACACTAGTGGAATTAATTGCTTTTAATATTTATGAAAAAAATAGTAGAAAATCTAATTAAAGAAGAAGGAAGGAAATTATTCAACAACATGTTGAAGTAACATTGCACAAGCTTCCAAAGAAAGAACTATTGATTTGTTAAAACCATGTGTCAAATTACCAAGATTAGATTAGATTATATTGTATGCTTTCGTTAAGAGTACCATTAGCCAAATTAGGCTGCATTATTCAAGACTAACCTCAGGTAAAACCACTGACTGACAATTTAAAAAAAGGGAGATGCAAAAAAACCCTAACTTTGGAAGACACTGAGCTGAATTAGAAACATGGTACCTAGTAACTTTCATCATATATTTCCCAACTCTGTCTATCTCGTGCTTCCTGGTATCTTCCCACCGTGGCCTGCCCCTAAGTACTGGGGAAAAAAAGAAAGAAGGAAAAAAAAAAAGACATGTCAAACAAAAACTAGTCAAACAGTGATAACAGTGAGTTTGGGGTGAGAAAACAATGGTCCCACAGCAGCTTCTTTTAAAGAAAAAGGAGAATTTTGCAGTTGAAATGGAGTTAAATTGCTTGGAATCTGTACCACTGCAACTGCTGCTGGGGCAAATTACAAATTTGTGCAGTGACCAACACAACACAACTGGCTGATGGGAGCTTGCACAGATCCTGAACAGAAGCTTCAAGAGGTATGAACTGCTCACTGATCCTCACTTCCAACGCTCATTATATTACCTTGCTGATCAAAGAGAAATATTTCTGAGCAAGATGGAAGAATCAGATAATGATATTCACCTATTTAGTGAAATTTAATTTTAGTAGCTCTTCCTTTGTGGCTTTGAAGAGAGGATTCTTGTTCCACTTACTGTCAATTAAACAGAAGGTGAATGGATTCAGCCTAGCAAGAAAGTTCAGCCTTGCTGCAAGGAGATACATCCCAGGAGCTCACCAGGGTGTAACATCATAAATGTTATGGATATGCAAATGACTGTGACTTCTGCTCATAATAATTTTAATGGCACTGAGTTTAATTTCCAGGTAGAGCATAAAAGTGTATCACTCTCATCCCAACTGTTTGCACTTTTAAAACCAAGCTTACTTAGCAAGGAAGGTAATACAAAATTCTCTTTTCATTTGTGGGAACTCCTGAGTTTCAAACTCTGCAAATTCAATCCAAAAGGCACAGAATTTTTCTTTGTAATAACTGCAATTTTGGTCCATTAACTTCCAAAATCAAAGAACAATCTTTGTTTCAAGTGGCTTTCTCACAACAACTGTAGGAAAATAGAACTGATGAAAGCCTTGGGAACTCATCCCTTCAATGCAGGATCTGCTGTCCCTGTATTATTTCTGTCAGTCGTTTATCTAATCTGGTCTTAGAAGGACTTCGTCGTGAAGAGCTACAACTTCCTTCACACCTCACTGCCAGAATTCAGAATGCTATAGCATTTCCTTATGTCTACCAGAAATGGAAAAAACCTCACTTTAAACCAGGCACTTCTAATCCTCTTTGTTCAAAAGGGGGAAAGACAAGCTCTGTCCTCTGCAACCATTCTCTCTGTCTTTGCAGAAAGACAGCATGATCCTGTTGGGCACTCTCTGGGCAAAATAACTGATTTGTTGATCTTTACAAGAAGTTCTGTTTTCTCAGTTTCTGACTGCATTCACTGGTCTCTCCCTATTCCCTTCATGCCTTCCTTAGCAGTGTGGTGCCCAAACTGGACACACTATTCTACCTGGGACTGCTGACTGAAGAAATTGTAGGAGAGACAACAGTGACCGTTCTCCTTTTTATATGTCCCATTAAGCTATTTGGCTTTTTTGGATCACTACCACACAGTTCACTTCTACTCCATGTCCCTCAAGTCTTACAAAGTTCTTGGCCTAGGTCACAGGAACTCTGAGTTTAAGGATATCTTTACCCTGCAGATGGCCACAGACCGCAATACTGAGCTTATTTTACATGATCCTTCACTGATACTACAAAGAATCTCCTGCAGAAAAGAAGTTTTCTCCACTACACCTTATTCCCTCACAGCATATCTACACAGTATGCCAGAGAGGGACCTAATCTGAGGATCATTTTAGAAATGCTACGGAAGATCTGAGCCATACAACAGAGCTTTGAAGATTTAGGCACAAAAGAGCTGATCAGAAACCACCTTTAACTTGTAAACCATTTTCATCTGAACTAGAAACCATAAAAGTGAAAAAGAAAAAATGGATTAACATTTTTCAAGCAGCTTTCCAGGTTAGACTAATACAATAGAGAGACTATGTCAGCCTAAATATGTTCTGCAGAACAAAGTCTCTTATTGTGGGCTGAATACAGACTAAAGGCAGACTGTTCATCTACTGCATTTTTCCTTTTTTTAGGTTTAATATCTTATTTCCTCTCTAGTAACTGCAGCACTTCCTTTCCTCTCACCACCAAAATCATCAGAGCAGTCCTTAGATGTTACAACAAAATACTGCCACTCCATTGAAATTAGCTTAAATCTTGCAATAAGCAACTGACTGTGTGGTACAGTTGGCATGTATGCAGACAAAACTGTAGCCTAGAAAACTGTAAATTCATTCAGGCCCTAACATTTTAAGAAGTCCATGAAAATATACAAGAGCACATTCATAAAAACTAATACATGATATACAAGAGCTATTTTCTCAGTATTTTTGAAAGGGTCTCTTCATGCCCTGTGCAAAGATTTATCTGTTTTCATCACCTTCCTTTATAGAAGTTTTTAATGTGGCACCCAGTCACTTGAAAGCAAAGCAACAGATTTACGCTCATCCATACTTCTATTATAATTTTGACCATCATCAAAATTACAACAGAAGTAATTATTCTGGGTAAACTGAAAATTCAGAAAAATGGCTAATTATGTGCACATGGATTAAATGTAGAATGGCTGTGCATATATTTGTCTAAAACCTGTGGCGGATGCCTTGGGTCAATATTGACTTAGGGATTCCTAATGTATTTTTACAACATCTAATTTTGAGAGCAAAGTGTGTGCTGCAGAGAACATTTGGTATCACAATAATTAATCTGATTTCTTTGCAAACAAACAGATCACAAGTCCATCGGTAAACATTTAAACAGCTTACAGCAAACACATTCTACATGTCATATAATTTATTATCAAGTACTCCAGACTCCTAACTATTTAATTAAAACAAAGAGCCAGTCTGCTCTTCTTGCATGGACCCAGATACTTATTCTGCTCTCTGGGTATAAGAATGTGAACCACTTTAATACATCTAGATCTGTATCCAGAGCTAGAAGCAATAAGCATTAAATAAAAACTAAGAAAATTTACTTTCACTGAAAGTAAAAACAGCAAGCTTTAGATTCAAGACAAATATACATGTTTCTAGAGACAAATAAGCAGTTTTCTTATTAAAGCATTTAAAATATCTAAAAATAACATCTTCAACACAATTATTTTTTCTCTAATTATTGACAGATTTTTGTCTTGCTAAAGAAATTATACTGGTAATTTAAAGTTACAAGAAAAGCCTTTCCCACAACTCAGATGTGAAAACAGATTAGAGAACAGACATAAACCAACATATGCTTGCCACACTACTGTTAAAATGCCACTGTTTTAACAGAACTTCCACCTTTGGAAGCCTCTTCGAATAATAAACTTGTACCAAAATTTCAAAAGTACTTGGTGAAAAATCAAAATACACTCTCAAACCTCCCATGAAGAGGAATATCAACTGCATTTCATGTGTCACTTCATATCACCTACACTAAACAAAAAGCTCACTAGCATTTTCCATTCCTCAGAAAAAACACTTAACTCCAGCTCTGCCTACCATCTAATTCTGTTTTTCAATTGGGATTAGGTTCTTCTTTCTGAGGTGAGTTGGTTGGGGGTTTGTTTTTTCTTTTTCATTTCTAGTCTGCTCTAATTTCCCACAAGAGTCAGTAAGACACCAAAACAAACATGGGAATTCACAGTATTAGAAATGTGAGCAATGGTTTAGGACTGTTCCACCTGTGCTGGCAAACCCTGCTTTGTCTACATGCAGTGTAGGTCACTTAGAGTAGCAAAGACAGGTCCCTCCTCTGAACAACACCTATGAAACCAACACAAGATGCCTCTCCTGGCCAACACACATCGGTCCCAGAATATTGGCAGTGCAGCTGTTGCAGCCACCAGATGATGTATCTGCCTCAGCAAACTTTGTGCTGCAGATGTGGTCTTTGTGTTCTTCTGTACTGATTTTGTACTGTACTTTGCCTGTGCATTATTTAGCTGGTGTTTGGCTGAGTTTTTGCATCATTTCCATCAAGACATATGTATTTTTAGAAATAGATTATGATTCCCTGTGTGCTGAGTTATGGATGCCTACGGATGAAGTCACTCAGATGATGCCCGTGTTGACAATGTGCTGGTATTTCCTCTCTTGTACCTAACAACAGATGTGCACACCAAACTAGTAGTCCAGATGTTCTCTATGAAATCATGCTTTAAAATTAGCAGTATCCCTTATTGCAAGAGCTGTCTTCTAATTTAACAATGCAAGAGGATAGTTTGCAAAGACCAGTCTCCAAATTTCTGCTTCTTCAAGAATATGGATACACTTCTGACTGTATTTGCCTCACAGGACACAATTAGGAAATCCCTAACTTTTAAATGAAGTTAAGTGAAACCGTGTGCTTGCTTGTCAAACCCACCTGTGAAATGTGTGTCCCTCTGAAGGCCCATCCCTGAGGTAACCAGAGCTATGTTTGTAACTCAATCCCATCAGCAGCACAGCCATTTTCATATCCTTACCTGAACCGTTCGTCCTGCGTTGATGTGCTCCTCGTGCAACCTGTCCCAGAGCCTGCATCTCTGATACTGAAACAGAGAAAAAGGATTCCTTACAATTGCTATTATTACCAACTGGCTATGCAGAAAAAAGCCACCTTTGGTAAATGATTACTTTAATTCTCCAAAACTGAAAGTAAAGAAGTTGAGTCATAAACAGTTCCACTGCAAAATTCGAGAGGTGAATAGCTATTTTGTGAAATATTGTATTTGTATTTTGTGAAATATTCTGTACAATGTATTTTACTGAATTACAGACAACCAGGGTTTCAGCATCAGTTTTTAACACCCAGGTGATATTGCATCCTGACACTGCTGTGGCATAAATCCCTTGGTGGGCAATAGAACCAATGGCAGAAGGAGAAGGAGTGAAATAGATGGATAAGCAGTACTGGTCATATAGGACAACAAGGTATCTGATATTATTGACAAAGAAAATTGCATTCATTACACAGTGCTGCTGTCTACATTTACACTGAACATTTCTATATATTACAAACACAGCTACAAGAACCATCAGGCCAGATCTGGGACCTCCATGAAGCTCCAGTAACTTCAGTGGGAAACTATCCACACAG
This sequence comes from Pycnonotus jocosus, assembly GCA_013400435.1. NCBI lineage: Eukaryota > Metazoa > Chordata > Aves > Passeriformes > Pycnonotidae > Pycnonotus > Pycnonotus jocosus. The sequence goes on along the minus strand of VWYP01005086.1, from coordinate 65,822 downwards.
TACTTCCCACGGGACAGAGACCAGACTATTACTTTAGCAGAGAGCAAGTTTGGCAAAAGAACTGCATATTATCACATATCAACATTTCATCATTAAAATAAATCAGTCCCTGCTACACACAGTTGACACAAATAATATAGAGATTTTAGCATGAAAAAGACTAGTGAAATAACAGAAGTTGTGATTCCTGGAACACGTGCTGAAACTATCAAAGAATGTATTTACAATATTAGAATGTTTATTTAATTGTTTAGATAACAAGGCAAAATATTTACCATTATTTGTAAGGTATTTTTATGTAAAGTTTAATTCCTCAATTTCTTAATAAGCTTTGTTACCAGTACTTTATCTACAGCCTCTATCTTTCCATAATTATTTTCATAATTCTAGATGTCACAGCAATAAGGATCACAAGTTACTCAGCTCCCTAAAATACAAGGAGAAATCTAAAGTTACCACTTATTTTCAGAGCAAAAAGTTCTTTCATGTTAGGACTTTGTAGTGCTATGGAACATAAAAGGGTTAGTGTTCAACAAAGTCAGATTTACGTCATTCTTCTAGGAAACTGAATAATAACAACCTCTGAATAAATTGCTATGCCATTAAAATTACTGCCAGTGTTCTTCAAAATAAAATGGACAAAAAGCCCTGTATCAACAGTGGGTCTTCCAGTTTAGTCACCCCTGAAAGAGTGCTGAAACAGGAATTTCTGAGATTTAAACAGAAGGGGTTTAGGGAAAAATCACCTATTTGATTTCAGCTGACTGTAACACATTGTCCAAATAACTAGTAATAAAAAAATCCCATTATTCAGTGAAGAAAAATTCCTTAGGAAACCTTTAATGCTCTTCATAATTTCTACTAGAGATGTTCAGCACATTCATCTGCTTAATATATTGGTTTTTTACCTTGCTTCAAAATTCAGAATATGCTAGTGACAAGCCCAAAGAATCCAATGACTTAGCACACTGACATCCACGTGGTCAGAGAATTCCTCCTTGTTTACTTCCCTTTGTCTTGCAACACAAAGTAGGCCATACTCCTGGACAATGTTCACCCTGGAGGCCTCAAGGACAGCAAAGCTCGAGAGGAGATGGTATTGACATTATTTATTGTGGAAGTTGGGGCTGTTCAGCCTGGAGAAGAGAAGGCTGCATGGAGACCTCACTGCAACCTTCCAGTATCTGAAGCGGGGCTACCAGGAATCCAGAGAAGGAATCTTTATCAGGAGCTGTAGTGATAGGACTAGGAGCAATGGGTACAAATTGCAGGAGAGGAAATTTAGGTTAGAGATTAGGAAGGAATTTTTTACTGTGAGGGTGGTGAAGCACTGGAACAGGTTGCCTGGGGAGGTAGTGGATGTCCCATCCCCGGCAGTGTTCAAAGCCAGTTCGGGTAAGGCCTTGAGCCCAGTAGAAAGTGTTCCTGCCCATGGCAGGGGGCTTGGGACTAGATGATCCAACCCCTTAACATTTGATGATTTTATCCTGAACAAACACGTATAAAACTAAGGGAGGTCCATGGAGTAAAAACATCTATGGAATTCTAACCTGTTATGTCAGGTCCAGAGGAGGGCCACAAAAATGGTCCAAGGGCTGGAACAGCTCTCCTGTGAAGAAAGGCTGAGAAAGTTGGGGTTGTTCAGCTCAGGGAAGAGCAGGTTCTTGAGAGACCCTATTGCAGCCTTTCCATGAATAACCAGGGCTTAGGAGACAGACGAAAACCTTTTACTAAGGCCTTTAGTGACAGCAAAAGGGGCAATGCTTTTAAACATTTAGAGGTTGAGAATGGACATAATTTTTTTTTTATATATAATGGGGGTGGTGAGGAACTGGAACAGGTTGCCCGGAGAAGTTGTGGATGCCCCAACCCTGGAAGCCTAGGTTGGATGGGGCTTTGAGCAACCTGATGTAATGAAATGTGTTCCCACCCCATGGCAGGGGGGTTGGACTAGATGATCTTTAAAGCTTCTCTTCCAACCCAAATCACTCTATAGTTCCTTATTTCTGTGATATTTAATCGTAACTGTGCTATAGCCAAATAGTTTGTATTCCACAACAAACATATAAAACATTACGTTACTCTTAGACAATCTATTTTGCTCTGTGTCCATTCTCTTGGCAGCCCTCTTTAGAAAGAAACTTTCATGTTTGTGCTTTGGATCCCTTGAAAGTATCCAGTGGACATGGAGAGAACTCGAAAGTTTGTCATAATATCTCCTGCTAAAAGCTCTTCAAAAAATGTTTTATACAAATGTCCACACTCAGATAAGACTGCAGGAAGACTCAGACACCCTCATTTCTCATGTCACCTTGACATATCTTCCCACCACAACAATGGTCCCCATCCAAAGGTAAAAAGTGTTTCACACAACTTCCTTTGGCACAGTCACAAGAAATGAAATTAAAACTGAATGCAAGAGAGAAAAAGTGTCATACGGGATTTTTTTTTTTTAAGGATTGTTGCATATCACCAACAAAGTTTAGGGCAGTAAGCCAAACAAAATCTCCACCCTCCTGTACTACCAAGTCAATTGCTGTTATCTAGCAGAGACTTACAGACAGCTGCATCTCTTTTGGATACACATGCATTTTATTCCCTCTTGGAATGAAAGACCATCCAGTCCATGGAATGTGCTTTAGAAAACAAGAATTTTCATGGGGGAAAAGATGGAAAGAAAGAAAAAGTACAGAGAACTTATTTCTTAAGGTTGTAGCTTTTAAGTCCATGACTGAAATTGTCATACAGAAAGTTGGACTCCCATGTTGTTGAGAAGCAATGATGATGAATTTATGGTAGCCACTTCCTCTGAAAAGGTGTATTCAAGGTCAAATTTCATTATATATTGATTTTATAGTTTCTTCAAACAGTGATTTAGGAGATTAATTGTTTGGACTATCTCTGGAACCTAAGGTTTAAATCAATATTCATGAAATGAGGTTAGAGATATTGGCTTCATCATAAGTAAATAATGTTGTGCTCTAAGCAATTGGACATAATTAGTGATTTTTGCTTAAAAGTAGCCTGTAAAATAAACAGGATGAGATTCTATAAAATTATCCTTTTACCTCTAGGGATGTTTGGTTTACATGGCTGAAAGTTAATTTTACAAAAACTATTGAAGAAAAAATCACCATGACAGCTCACAAAAGTACTGTAACACATTTGTTATTGCTAAAATGCATGTAAAAGATATAAAATGCTAATTATCATACAAGTATTTTGACCAAACTACTGCTGACCTTGGTGTTTATTACAAATGTAAAGGCCTTTGTGCACACAATTTCAAATATAGAACTTTCATTTTTAGCCAAATTTGAATCAAAGCACTTTGTCATCAACTTTTCATCGAAAACTCTACAAAATCTTTCAGCATGGCTGCTTCTATACTGCAAAAAGAACTACATTAGTAAAAAGCAAACACTAACCTTCTCAATATTTATTTGGTGTTTTCTTAACCTTTCCAAATCTGTTGGAATTGCCACTTTAATGAATTTCTGAATTGCAGGTTCAATTCGGCGGAGTTTAACTTTTTCCTCATCTTCAGACATCCTAAAAGCAACTTTCAAGTCAACAGTTGTCCAATATGCCTTCACCAAGGTAAAAACTCCTAAAAACCAAAAAAAATTAAACAAGAAAGGTAAACTTGAATCACTTTTAAAAGAAATCAAAATAAGATAAATCAGTCTTTCTAACAATCCCCAAAACCACAATTAAGTAGTATTAATACTTAATATCTGGATGTTTGCATTTAAATGTATTATCTCTACTTACTTGCAGGCTTCGGGGATAATTTTTCATAAAGCTTAACACTAACAAGAAAAAAAAAAAAAACAGCTAAGTAATTAAGGCAGAGGCATACATGCTTTGCAGCATAATGATACATGAAAAGGTTTGGAAAAGCCTTCCAATTAGATGCTTTGATTGATCAGAGTTCACATTTTGCCAATTCACATTCAGCATCATCTTAAAATTTGTAAAACGTGTCCTGAAAAGACACCAGAATAAAATTTATCTTGGAATTCCATTTCCTGGAAATGTTAAGAGCTCCTGAACCAAGATTTGCACTCCAAATTGTGTATGGTCCCTACTGACAAGGACTAAGGCATCACCTAGAGAGGGCTATGAACAGGCTGCTGAAGTATTTGCAGGACCAGTAGGTACATAAGCAACCTGAATTCTGTTCCCTGCGTGGTGTAAAACATAATTTTTGAGTTTCACTTCTCTAAAAGAGAGATGTGTAGTACTGTATGTAATAGCATTTATCTACAGAGCATAGGAGTAACATAAAGGAATTCCATCATGCTGAATGCATACAAAGGGAAAGAAGACATGGATGAGAAAGTTTTGTCACAAGTGTCAGTAAAAAGATGCGTGCTAACTTGGTTATATGGAAGTACCTGAAGTACATCAGCTGCTGTATCCGAAAGCTTTCCCCAATTTTCCTCTTTTGGTAACTAAACTGATTTAAAGCAATAAACCCAGCATAATCCTCCTGCTACAGGTGAGCCACAGCAGAATGTAACAGGTTAAAAAACATTCCTATTTTCCACACAGCTTTCACACATATTATCAACAGTGAAATCAGACATCACTTTTCTCACATCTATCTATGGTGTGAAATGCAGAGGGAGGGTGTTGATGTTTTCCTGAGACCTGTGATTCCTGCAGGCAGAGAGAACAGGAGGGCAGACGCCAGCTGATGACACTGGGTCTGTGACTGAACTGCAGTGCTCAGCCCCAGCCCTCTTGTGCAGGCTGCAGGGAGAACACACACAAACCTGCTCCAAACTCAAAGGAACCAAGTGGGAAGCAGCAAGAAACGGAAAGCACTTCTGGTATAGGGAGAAAGATGGTTGCAAATAAAACTACACTGCATTTTTCAGAACTGAATGCTAACAGGAGACTCTTCTCCTTTATCTATCCCACTCAACAAAGAAATTGAAAACTCTGGAAAGCTGAATTTTACTCAGAGTAGACCAAATTAGGGCAAGTCAATCTTTAAGGTTTCAATGACACTTCTTTTCTTTTTTCACAAACTCAAAAGAAAATTATTTCATCAGCTGACTTTGCACTCATTGCTAAATCATCCCCACTTCAAATTATAAAGACACACTCTCAAGAGGTCTTACAAATCCCCTCGTAACCCAAGGCATTTAATAATAACCTTCAAATAAACACGCAGTGGATGGGTGACCTCACACTTTTCAGGTTGCAAAAAGAACTTTATACCTTTTGTATTGATTGATCCCTTTCACCATTCTAAAAACAGCAGTTTAAATGCAAGATGATTAAAAAGTACATCCTATTATACCTTGGTCACTACAGTCCCTAATTTTGAAAGAGGTGCTCATATATCACAGTTGAACTCTATTTTGAGTTTAGAACTGGGTTTTTTTATATTGTCCAAAAGATAATAAGCATCATACTCCAAACTGCAGTACTTCCTCTTCAAACACACATTTAATTTCCTGGCAGCTTATACACTAATCCATGAGTTTATGAGCTAGAATTAATTAAAAATTGGTTCCCTAACAACATTTAATAGCCATGTCATGCTTTTCCTTAAAACTGAATCATCCTGAAAAAGTGTTGATGCAAATTCTTCAAACGTATAACACAACATGATCTCACAGAAACACAGCACATTCTGTCTTAGAAGAAACACAGCAGAGACTAAGCTAAATTCACCATAACTTTGTCCTTAACCTTTCATGATATCTGGAGATTGATGAGAGTCAAAACTGATAGTTTAGATGACTTACAATCTGCAGCACTGTGAAAGCAGAGTTAATGTAAACAACAGCCATGTGCCTTGGGTAGATGATCTGAATTCTGAATTTCAAAGATTTGGCTGCATGCAGGGCAGTCATTTCCTGCCTGTCACGGCAGTCATTTTCTTCTCATTAAGAATTTCCAGATAGTAAAGTAACTTCCATGACAGTGTCTACCAATCTCTTAAAGACACTGCTGCCTAAAATTCACTGTGCAGCAAGTTTGAAAAACTAAGAAAGAAATATAAAAACTTCTTACATTCTCATCAGGTCTCCTGCTTAGTTTTCTCTCAAATAGTTTTGTTGAGCTTCTGCAACAAAAATTCTAAGCCATAAATTATCAATGCAGTGTCTTATTTTTTTTTTACATTTATATAATATTAACATTAAATAAATTAACATTATGCATGTCTGCTTGTTGCTGATGCAATTTCAAGGAAACGTTGCATACTTTATTTGACTTGTGTTCTCCCAAGTATAACTTTAACAATTCATTTCTGGAGTAATAATGGCTATTCTTTCAGCAATCACAACATAACAGGACAGTTTAGGTCAGCAGGGATTTTCACATTCCATCCAGTGCCAGCTGAATCAGATGTCATTGCACAGGCCCTTGTCCAGTTAAGTTCAAACACCTCCATGGATGGACACTCCACACTCACTACACCCCTCCTTCAGTGTTTGACTATTGTCCAGGCTAAAAACAAACAAACAAAACAAACCCACGACCACAGAGACCTTCCTTGTAGCTAAACCAGCTTGTGTCCACTGCTCCTCATCCCACTGTCATACACCTCCAAGAGCAGCCTGGCTCTACAGCTTCTACCCGCAACAGCAAGAGCCCCCCTTCCTTCACCTTCTCTTAAGGCTGAACAAACTCACCTCTGCTTCTCCTAGACTCTCCAGCCCTCTAAGCAGCATGTGGTCCACCACAACACTCAGGTCCTTTTCTGTAAGGCTGCTCTCCATCAAGTCTTCCCAACCTGTTCTAAGTGCACAGCTTTCTTATTGCCTCTGCTGGAACTGCTGGGGTTTCTGTCTGCTCCTATCTCCATCCCATCAAGATCCCCCTGTCCAGCCTATGAACCAGGCAAGGGAAAACACTGCACTCAACTTCAGCTTCCTTAGGAAGGTGATTCGTCTCTGTCCTTGGATCTGAGTATCACTGAAATAACACTAATTCAAAAGTGATCAAGACCAAGATGCAGAACAACTTTCAGTCAACTATGTAAATAAAAAAGACATATCCAAAGCAGGCTGTAGCAGCACAAGTCATATAGCTGCAGTCAAGCAGAAGTAAAACTCTTCCTAGGTATGGTAATGTACTTGTTATGAATTTCAGAAAATGCTGCTAACACACCTCAAATGTTAACACTCATGAACTTTCGTTTGTTAACACTCATGAATTTTCATTAAACTGCCTAGTATTCTTCACCGAAACCCAGTACAACAATGCACAACATTCTGCTTGCCCAAGGAAACACAACATAATTCACTGATTTGATTTTAATTCACTCACAACATTTTAGACAACCAGTGCCACTAGAAAAAGCACCTCCAGCATAAATGCCTTGTTGATAAGGGTTGAAAGGCCAAAACACTTTTCCCTGAAAATAAAATTAATTAGAATATAAGAATGTACAACAGTTTTCTCCCTAGGGTGACCTGAAACATTTCCTAGAGTAGCACTGGCCCCAAAATTGCAGTGACACTATTGCTCACTTGGCTCAGGCCTGTAGTTAGTGAGAAACACGCTCCTGCAGTAGGCTACTGGCAAACTGCACTTCAGGACTAAATTACATCTTTTGCTTTTCATCTGTAAAATGAATCAAAAGAAAATGACTTTGTTAGGCTGAAATAAGGCACAGACACCAGCCTGAGCGTGTTCACAAAGTAACATGAAACTGCTTAGTGAGATAAACAGCCACACGTGTGGGATCTCCCACAGAACACCCAGAACCAGCAGCTACACATGTCAGACTGTGGCTCCCAGCAGATCTGTGCTCTTGTGGATGACCTGGCAACACAGACTTGAGCCAGGCAAGGGCACATGACTGCATTTTGAGAAATCAGAGCAGACAACAGGCATTTTGTCTTGGATTTACACATTTAAGCCAGCTGCAGAAGGGCAGAAAATACCTAATGACTAACATGTGAACACCTTTTGCACAAAGCTGAACCGGTGGAGCGAGTCTGCAGTGGGCTGACACCTGCCTTAAGAGCTCACAACAGTTCCATCAGAGCCCTAATACTGAATTCTCGGTATTAACAGAACTACACCTCTGGTCTCAGCCCAGAACCACACAGTCAATTAGGTTGGAGAAGACCTGTGGGACCATCAACTCCAACCTATCAACACTACCTTGTCAACTAGACCATGGAACTGAGCACCACAGCCAGTCTTTCCTCAAACACCTCCAGTGACAGTGACTCCACCACCTTCCTGGACAGCCCATTCCAATGTCTAACCTTTTGGTGAAGAAATTATTCTTGATGTCCAACCTAACCCTCCCCTGGTGCAGCCTAAGACCAGCAGGTTTCTGGAGGCCTACCCTGCCTGTACCATGTCCTGGAAAGGCAAGGCGAGTGTTAAGAAAGCAAAAACATAAAAAATAAAGACAGGCTTCAAGTCTTATATAAAGGCTCCAAGAGGACTAAACTAGTTCTTTTTTCTGGCTTACAGTTTTAAAAGCTTGGACATTGCCAGGCTTAACAATTTGTCACGCTACAAAGAATAAGTAAATAAGGAAAATAAATAAGACGATCCAAGCTGGTGCGACAAGTTCTGTCCCGATCAGCACCCCACAACCCCCCCGCGGGGGGACCTCGGGTCCAGCCGCTGCTGGGGCATCCCCGGCTGGGCACCGCAGCCGCTCCG
>VWYP01005086.1:0-52409 GCA_013400435.1 Pycnonotus jocosus | reverse complement strand
CCCACTGGAGAGGATTTCTCCCACTCAGGACTCATGCTTTCAGCATGTCCTGTAGCAATGGTTTATGAGATATTCCCAGTTTTGCTTGTTAGGTCACCTAAGCATTTTTTTTTCAGAAGGTTGAGCTCACTCAGCTGAAAAGCTTTCAGTGGGAATGTCTTCTGTGCATGTCTGTCTCTTGTTATACTGGATTGTATTGGCATCACCTTAAGCTAAATCCCAACAAGTCACTCCAATTTAAAAAAAAAGGAGTTCCACACAAGGCAATTTTGCTAACTAAACTAACTGCCTACTAAAGGAAGTTGGTCCATTTTCTTGGGGTCTTTATTCAAGACCTTAGAAATTCCCTATCAAATCTTAGTGCCAATCAAGACAATGGTAACATTTACATTAAAATCAGCATGGTGAAGATTTCATTCTTTGTCAAGGTTCCAATGAGTCAAAAGGAAAAAAAAGACTTACTATATTCAGGGATAAAATATAGAAAATGGCAAATCAACTGAACAAACATTCATTCATCCATCCAGTTCATCCATGATATTTATCAGAATACATTGCTTCTCTAAAACCATTCAGCCATGAAGGAAGGATTCAGGATGTCTTCTAATTGTAGAACCAGACGTGTAATATCGTCATCTTACATTCATAATCAATTTATATTAAAGTCTTTTTAAAAGCCATTTTTAATTTTTCTTGCTTAGTCAGGAATGTGCTTCTGATTCTGCTGTTTCTCTAATGTGCAGATCATGAGCAATTGCCTGTTCAATAAAGCCTTCAGGGAATTTGAGAAAAAAAAAATTAGAGTACTGATATTCTTTTAGGGTCCTTTTCCTTTGATGTTACATATTAACTTTTAAGATTTTTAGAGTTGTCTTTGCCTTCTCTCTTCCCCCTTATGGGATAACCAGTAAAACATTGTTCAGCCCTGCCAAAGAGCTTACTTGTTCTGAGAGGAAAAGTAAGGGGGCAGGGGAACCTTTCACTACAGCAGGTTGCTTAGAGCTCCATCCAATATGGTCTTGAACACTTCCACGGATGTGGAAGTGGACAACCAGTTTGAGTGCCTCACAACCTCACAGAAAATAATTTCTTCCTAATATCTATTTTAAACCAACCCTCCTGCAGTTTAAGGCCATCAAGTTGACATCACATTGACCAGGAATTTACCTGTCAGTACAATGACAGGTTTATATTAATCACACTGCTGATTCAAAGGCCTTGTGTGCCACAGAGTCTTGGATTGTCTCCAGCAGTGGCTGCAAGTGCACGGTGAGGTCAGAGTAAGAAAGCATGTGTGCTACTTCCTCCTTCTTATTCTCTCAGCCTTCACCTTTTTTTTGGGGGGGTGCTTTCTGAACCGGAATTGGTTTGGATTATCAGTGATCTCAGTGGATCTCTCTTCCAAATGCTCAGCCAATCTCCCCTAGAAAGTAAGGCTCTTTTGAGCAGAAAGGTCCTTTGGCAAAGATTTTCATGGGTCTGCTGCTGTCTGTATAAAGAAGCTGATTCTTCTGACAGTTCATTCCTGTCCAACTTCCTCTTGCTACTCATTGTTCCAATGACCTCATTTCTGCTCTGCTTTCTGCCTTGCCTTTTGCAGTCTCAACTGCTCCTTGTGGTCAATGTACTCAATAACTTTGATCAGCCTTGCAGTTTTTCTCTAGGTGTTTTCCATTTCTGATTTTTTTTTTCTATTTTTAATGAGGTGAAGAGACCAGAGCTGCACACAGTATTCATTTTGTGGGCAAATACATATTTATGCAAGGTTATAATTGTATTTTCTATTTTGTTGCCTATTACTCTACTAACAATTCCTAACATTTGATATGTCTGTCTCTTTTTCTTTTTTCTTTAACCATGTCTGGGGAGTTTAAGTGCAAGTCTTCATTCTAACCTCAAAATCTTACTTTGAGTGGTAATGGCCAGCAAAATGGTTGGCTCCTTACCTTAGGAATGGGCCACACAGTTGCACTGAAAATGATTGAAGGCAACATAATGAATAAAGTAATTGTACAGAGGAATACTTGTGCTCACAAGAAAGTCAGGGTGAAGTGAAGGAATGGCTGAGGTATAGTTCAAAATCTATTGCTGGAAAGAATCTGTCATTTTTAATACATGGGAAGTGGTATACAATTTTAAATGTAACTGAATAATTATCTTAGCAAGATAAAAATATGTCATAAAATATACTTTTTCAAATGAGAAACTTTTGGGCTGGTGCTGCTTTGATTATTTCTGTCTTACACATTTTCCAGAATCATTGAATTCTTTGCAACAAAGGAACCCCTCATGACCTGGATCTTTACAGTGATGCTTGCTGGTATTATCTTGAAAAGTTTAATTTGCTTCTAGCAGAAGTCAGACCCTTTTCTCTGAAAGACACAAAATGAAAAGGTAGTCTCCCGCAATTAACTCCTTTACTGTCTCCTGCTTCCTCGTAGGTCATCTAAGCCATGAAGGGGGATGTCAGCATAAGGCAAATGGCTTAAGTTCACATTTCAAACTTGTTTTTTCTTCCCTGATAGACAGTTTTAGTGCAGAGGTGCTCATCAGCACTTACTGAAAAACAAAATTGATAATCTAGCATCAAAGATGCAAAGCTGAAGGATATCAACTCAGCTGTGAAGTCAGGTAGATCTTTCCACTGCTTCATAGGCAGTGCCATGTATGCACTAAAACTGTGAAGTGCTCAACTTCTGTAACAGTAAAGACTGAAGATACTGCATAAAGAGATATGCAAAAAGACTTGATTCTATAGTAAGAATTCTTTTTATAAATCATCTTTGAATCTTATTCTATTTTCCTTTAGTATGGCAGTAAGAGTCCTGAAGTTCAGTCTTGTAGAGACAAACCTACTTTAAAGTTTTGTCTCAGAGAAAGAAAGCCTCTGAAACCCATTTTACTTTAAGATGTGGTTGAAATTTTGGTTTTCTTGATAAGTACTTTGGGATACATGTTCAGCTAGCTATGTGGAGAATTAGCAGTGCAAGTCCCATTAGTGCTAAAGCTACTACTAATTCCCTGCACATCATACTGAATATTTACATCTTTGTTTAGTATTTAGATGAGCCATTATAATATCGCTTTCTCCCTGCTGCAGTTTTCTGTAATACTAAAAGGGAAAACTTAGATATGTAGTAAAGACCATTTTTAGTTAAATATGTTCAATTCCATTTAAAAGATAGTATAATTACAGTTTGAATTAAACCCTGAATTGGGACTAAAATGGCTTCATTTAATATCTCAGAAATAATAGATTGGATTAAAGTTCTGTGGGCGCTGTGAATGTAGATTGTTTCTTTGTGTGCAAAAGCTCTGAGTTTCAGAGAAGTGTAAGAGGGGCATTAGCTTAACACTGGGGTGGTACAGAGAGTGAATTATATGAGCAGTTTTATATCTGGTAGCAAATACTGTCCACAGGATGGTTTTCAATCATTTATGAATGGTTGTCTTCTACATCAGCTGCAGACAAGTAAAACACTGGGAAAAGAAAAAAACCCTAATTGTTGTGTGACTGTGTTGGCAATATTGCACATTGATTGCACAGTTTAAGGAGTGTGATTGGATCCTTTTTTCAGTCTATTTGACTGCTTCCTGCTGAGGGTCATGTCTGAGCTGGACAGCAGCCCCAAAGTGAACAGGATGGAGTTGATCAACACAAAATAGCTTTTATGAGCCCCGGGCTTCAAAATAAACCAAGACAACACTTCTATCGAGCCATGTGCTAGTTATCTTTCTTTTGCAGGTAGTTTCTTGGGTTTCTTAGTTAGTCCTCACAACTGTAATTTTTAATGTGACTCTAATTACCTTAGAATTTTATTTTGAGTTTTACTGCTCTACTGCTGTGCTTATTACTGACTTATCCAGTCTCTTGCTATGTCTACAATGGAACCGTGGCTCAACAGAAATAGTTGTCGTCATTTTCCCAAGCAATGCACCAAAGATTTGGAGGGAGAGAGGATCCAGTACCTCAAGGAGATCATCATTGTTATTCTTCTTGATTTCTCTTGTGAAAAATAATCAGGATCTCTTCACTAGTCCCCTTCACTCCTTAGCATCAGGCCTTGGAAGCAAATGGGGAATCTGCCAACACTTTCACTTTTAGTATTGGAAAATTTAGAGGTAAAGCCAGGACAAACTTGGTGTGGAGGGTGTCTAGGTATGGGGGCTGCAAGAAGCAGGCCAGAAGTGATGCAGTTCCTTGATGAGAGCCGAGGACACCTGATCTGCATGGTAAAAGGACTACAGTGAAGGTAGGAATGGGGTCAGGTTCAATTTGTTTGTCTGGGAAGTCTGGAAGACATATGGGAGGAAAGCAATTCAAGAACCAAGCTAAAGTGAGCATTAAAATTTTGCAGTGTTGTGTTTTTAACCTAATGTTGTGTGGGTTAAACTTCTGGTTTGGGGTTGTGACTCAGGACTTTGTCAAATTAGAGTTTGGCTCTCCTAAAGATGATTCTTATCTCTTTAATGAATCAGATGAAAATTTGCCAGGAATTTAAAAGTGCCTTGTGATTCTCAGGACTGTCTCAGAGCTGATCACTAAAGAAATTTCCCGATACTGGTTTCCTCAGTCTTAGTGTTCAGGTTAATGGATTCACAGCAGAATTTGATGTTCAGATGCAATAAACAAGATTCCCGTGCACTGCTTTAGCCTCCAATTACTCTGGAATATTTATGTTAACACATACATTTCTGCCATTTCAGGAGTACCTTCAAAATATATTTCAGGAGAACAAGTTAGTCTTTCTTGATCTTCCTCACTGTAACCCTCTGTCCTCTATGACTTTTTTTCCAGGATTGCAGGCATGGAGCATGAAAAGCTGTTCCACCAATTGATGCTGAAGAAGCGTTGTCATGCAACACCCAACTCTCTACCAGTGGTGGCTCCTAGGAAAAAGGCTGCATGCAGATACAAGTGGAGGAGCAGTGAAGTGACTTGTGTTTCCTGTGGAAGTCTGTCTTCACAGGTAGTTCTGCAAAGAAAGAACATAAGTGGGATGGTAGTTTGGCTCTGCATCCTTTGGATAAGGAAGGAGGATTTCAGGGAGCAGTAGGATGAGCTTGCTGATTGGAATGCTGGGATCTGCCATCTTCCAGCCCACACCCTACATGTGTTTCTTGTTATTAATAGCCTTGTTCTTTACATTGCCACCCTCAGAGTACTCTGCCACTAGTCTCTTCTCTCTGTCCTTCTTGTTTCTTCCCCAGCTCTGTTACCCTGTGGATGACTCAGCCCAAAAGCTTTTCCTTCTTTTCCACTGTCCCGATGCCCCAGGGTCTATCCTGCACTACCACAGACCTGGAAGCACAAGAGCAGTGCTAAAAGCATTCATAACAATACATAACAAGGACAGTACTGTAAGGACAGGAAGAGATGTCAAAGATGCACTTTAATTTAACCACCACTCTTTGTAGAGTGGAGTCTCCGGTAGTTTTGTTCTATCCACTCAGTTGTTGAAGCAACTTCCAAAGACCAGACAAGCTGCAAGATATAGTAATATTTCAGAAGAAAATAGTGTGAAAAGTTAAAATTTTATTGTCAAATGTTAGATTGATGTAATTATAGAAACGTATTTATTTTATCCATTTGTTTTATTCTTTTGTGGGTTTGTATGTTATAAAACAAACTGGAAACAATAGAAATTCAAACTATATAAAACTGTTTAACAATATATCATTTCATTAGCATGAGGCATGAAGAATGCAGATGTTATGCTTTAAAACTCATCCTTTTCAATTTAAATTTCTCTCATAATGGTCACATTTTATCACAGGAAGTAGGAATTTTGCCATTAATTTCAGTCACCAGTATTTGACTCATTTAAGAATAAAAAATATCCTATTTCAGTGTTGACATATTGGAACTCAAGCAAAATATCATGATTATACAGCATAGATATGTACTTTATAATTTAGGTTGGGTTAGGAGTTGTTTTGCTTCACACTGCAGGTGGGCTCTGTAGTTTTTGTGGTGTTTCTTCCCTAGATTGATGTCCAGTCTCTCAGCAGCCCTTCAACAGATATTTTCTGCTAAGGCAGAGTGTTATTTGTCACTAAGTGCATGTGGATACAAACTGAATCATCAAATCAGGACTTAAAAAAGCAGGAGAAAGAGAGAGGGAAAATAAAGGTGATTGCTCTGTACGAGACAATTAACACTGGGACCTTTACAAAATAGGGAAGTGGTAATTCCTAGAAGATGAGTTGGATATTCATGGACACAAGCAGATTAGCTGCTGTTACAAATAGTGCCAAATTGAAAGCTTTTGTAGTTTTTCACTGCCTGCTACTTCATTTAATCATTTGCAGCAATAAGGAGTGACAGTAAAGGCACATACAGGAAAATCAATGTGATAACGTGTATATATATGTTGCACAGCATCCGTGAATGCACCAGAGGTTATTCACCATCTACTCCTACACTTTTGTCTTATAAGAGAAAATGGAAGCAGAGGCTGACTAAAAAGAACAGTGGGAATCAATCAATTTCCTGCCAATGTGCAGACATCTCTATTGACAATCTTTAGCAAAATTACAATATGTTGTCCAAGATTTGTGTTTGGCAGAGATGGCTGATGAACACTCAGGTAGTGTGCTGATTTTTTTATATCTAATTTTTTTTTTCTCTGACATAGGCAGTGTTGCTATGGTCTGTGACCCAGCTCCATGTTAGCTGCACTGAAGGTTTTGAGAGACTGGGCAGTTGTTGGAAACACTGACTGAAAGGTGACTAGAAAGAAGGGGAATTTTATCACCTAATACTGAAATTGCCCTGACACGCCTTGTGTGTAGAATTTTTACCACAGACTTCCGGGCTGCAAACCTAAATAGCACAGCTCAAACATTCAGCTCAGTGGGGGAGTTTTGATGACAAACTGAGTGTGCAAGGCGAGGGAGAGCTATAGAGCCCAAAGATGATCAGCCAGACAAAAGCAAGAGGCAGAAGCCAATGGGAGTACCAAGGGAAAGAAAAAAAGAGTGAAACCAGATTTCTGGATGTAAATCTGGTTGTAGTGTAATCCCCATCATCCCAGGCTATAAGATAACATATTTGGAGCATTTTTTTGGGTCAGAAAAAGCTCCAATTTTCGAGAAATGGAGATTTTGAAAAGGAACAGATGCTTAGAAGAGCAAGGCCAAGTGAGGGGTGCAGCAGGGGAGTGGGTGGCTCTGGTGCAGCAGGACAGATGAGAGCAGGTGTCCTGAGGTGCAGGACCTCAGGGCAATGCCACCTGAATTCCAGCAGCAGAGCAGGGTTCACCTTCAGCCTTTGCTTCGATGAAGGCATTGATAGGGCTTTTGCTTTTCCCTATTTGTCCTGAAACTTGGAAAGGATTTTCTTCTTTAAAACCCCCACTTTTCCATTGTATTCGGTTGAGCCCACACAGTGGGGTCTGAGGGACAAATCATAATGTAAGATTTGTTTGCCTAGAAAACATGGCTAGAGGGCATAATAAGTAATATTATAG
The DNA here is from genome assembly GCA_013400435.1 of Pycnonotus jocosus. Taxonomy (NCBI): domain Eukaryota; kingdom Metazoa; phylum Chordata; class Aves; order Passeriformes; family Pycnonotidae; genus Pycnonotus; species Pycnonotus jocosus. The sequence continues at coordinate 44,937 of VWYP01005086.1, read as the reverse complement.
CTGTCCATGGCACAGGTGGCTGAAGCAAAACAATTTGAAGAGAAAAAGATGTTCTTGGGCTTAAACAAGATGGATTCCTGCGGTGAAAAAGCATATTTTCGTGTAATTGTGGATTGTATCATAATACTTATACAGGAATGGGGAGAAAAAAGTTTCTTCAGGCACAGAAGATTTTTCTTCACTCTTATTTCCTAACTTCTAAATGCTTGACTACAGCTACATAACTTTTTTAACAATTTTTTTCTGAGTGTGTGAAATACATGTATAGAGTACAGCAACTGTTCAAGTGTGAATTTATTTTTAAATAGAATTGACTCCTTGTATTAGTATAGGTGCTATGGAAGTAGAAACATTTCTATATTATCACCATCTATCTTTTGAAAAAGAGATATATATTTTTACCTTGGTAATTCTGGTAGCAAGGTGGAGGCAGTTTTACAATAATCTGAATATATTTAAGGTGTGCAGTTCATTTTTGTACTTAATGAATATCTGTGTGCCTGAGTGGGTGGATAGAAAATAAGAAGCTTTCGGATTAGATAGAGAAGGTGAAACATGTTACATTTATGCACATAACGTAGATATTTCAGTACATTTGATAAAGTCACTGTTAAATGCCATTTTTAATGCATGTGATGGCAATCAGTTTCCTTTGAGAACTGTGATTCCGGCAGCTGGGGGGGGAGAAATGTCTGTACCTTTCCAAAACGAATACAAGTGTTTCATTTAATTAAATCTCATTATTTTGCAGTCAGATTCCTCCTATGGCCCCTGCGGTGCTGCGGGAAGCACCGGAGGAGAAGCTGGCACAGGCTGAAAGGGCTGCCAGCAGAGTGGGAGCTCGCTGATGGAGCGGCACTCGGGGTCTCCTGCACCCACTGGCACCCAGCACCTTTGCTCTGCAGCTACGAACGACAGGCTACCAAACGCTTTGCTCACACACATTTGGTAATTAGGAGTGAAATGATGGCTAGGAGCACTGAGGAGAATTAAGAAGCATGTTATCAAGAGAGTGCTGTGGAAACGGTCCAACAGGCTGCACCAGGGAGGCTCAGGCACAGAACAGAAGGAGACCTGCAGAGATGTCTGAGGTTGCACATGAGACTCTTCTGCCCCATTCCCATGCAGAAGGATGGACAGTCCAAATGCACCTGTCAGTCCTGCTGGCTGAGAGGTCTCAGCTCTGTCCCTGTTGCCCAACTAACCAGCAGCTACAACTAAGCAGTTAACCAGTGGAGCTTGGGGAACAAAGATGCTCCCTAGTCACCCAAAAGTCATCTTTTGGGATGACTACACTTCTTTCAAGCAGCCCCGTTCATTACCTTGTTCTCTGTGTTCTTTAGCACTTCCTTGGTAAAACCATCAAAAATGTCTCCTTTATCTGTAAGGGACATTATGTGTTGATATAGAAAAAGTGAGCATCCCTTGGGAATTGCCTTTAGTGGCTGCTGTTCCGTTATTTTCTCTAGCCCTTCCTTTGGCAACAAAAAGGAGTTCTTCATTCGTCAGGAACATTTTAGGTTGATATAGATTATCTGGAAGAAAAAGAAACATCACATACAACAACCAGGGTGGCATTGATTGAGCTGTGCTTTTTTTTTTTTTCACCTGTGTAATTTTGATATGAAACATGATTCCAGTAAACCACTTCTGAAAGACCCTGTGGCCTCAGAGCTTATAGTTTTTCTGTGTACTGTGCCTTTTAGAGCAATTTCATCCAGCCTTTGTATCCGCTTCCACTGAATGTCTTAGAAATGTTAAAATCATCTAATTCAGCATTATTTGATTGCTGCATATCAGTACAGAAAACAGTGCATTGCAACATTCTCATCTCTTGTGCAAAAAAAAGCAGCATTATTAATGAGAAAGGAAAAAAGGAAGTATGACAACAAATTGAAGAGGCTGTTCATTTAAACAGCTTCTAAATGAAACATTTGCACTTTGTGCATAAATCTACATCCTGATGCCTGATATCTTAAGCAAATCTTGATGCACCTTGGGTATCTTCATGTTTGGGACACAGATCCAGTTTTAAGGGTAAATCTGCCAGCTTCCCCATGTTTGGCTCTCAGTACTCTCTTCTCAACATGATTGCATCATAAATTCTGTGCTCAGTAGTTCATGTTTCTGGAATGAATGAATCCTGGGAAGAAGACACAGCAGAGGGAAAACAGATATGCTATTTCTTGGCTTCCAGGTCTCATGTGAGCTATTAATTACAAAGCAACCTTAAAAAATAATGCCGATATCCACGTATAGCCCCCTTACCAAAATAAACTTTCTCCAGAATACACATATGCCTTTAAAATTTAGAAATAATTTCAACATATTGAAATATTAATTTTAAATGCATTGCCCTAGGATAGTATAGCAGAGGGTGAGGCGTGGGAAAGGGAGAAGAACTACCAGGGGAAAAAGTGCATGACAGAGATGGATTGCTCTGCTGAAGACTTGCCCATTTTCCTGGTGGTTTGGAAGACGTCCTCTCTCATGGAATAGATGCCTTGGCCACAGCAAGGGAGGGGCTGCTGCCCAAGCTCAATACACCCATAATCTATGCAAAACAGCTAAATCCCAGCCTTAGAGGGTACCAGCAATTTTTAACCAGAGCTAGATTTAGTATTTTCAGGTCTTCAGATCATTTCCCTTTTATCTCAGACAGGGCTGTGGTCAAGCCATTGTGTGGAAAACATTACTTAAGGTTTAAGGAGGAACTGGTAAACTGAGGTTTGTAGAGGAATGATTCTAAAGTTTGAGATGTGCATGTGATAAGGAGAATGAAGCTCTTTAGATCATCTTTGGGGGTTGATAACCAACTATCACCATTTTCAAACCTGGTGGTTAGCTTACTTATGTTTTCAAGGTTGCCTCTGGAAAAAGAACATAGAGACAGAAATTTGATTTTAAAATAATATGTCTCCAAAATCGGTGGTATTTAGGATGCCCGTCACTGAAAAGGTAGCGCTTGAAATAAATTGCAAGTGTGATGCATATCAGGGTAAACCTCAGAATTTTCCCAGATATTCTGAAAAGTCTGGAAAAAGAGATGGGTGCCTGGGGCCCTGCTTAGGCATCTGTTTGCCATATGTTTTCAGTAAGGAAATGAAATAAAATGTCAGAAAATCTGCAAGAGGTAAAATGTAGGAGGCACCAAACTAAAAATAGCAAGGCTTACATGGAGACTGGACAGCTGGGTCTTCATGGGCTCAAAATGGAGTACAGCTAATGCAGTTTCTACCAAGTGCTCCTGAAGCACAGTGGTGCTGGTCCTCCCAGAGGCCATAGCTGATCCATGGATCTCTCCCAGTCCCAGAACAGGGAGGCAGACTAGATTGATCACCACAGTTGGATATAGGATAGATTAGAACAGCAAGTTAAATAGTTACGTGTGTCTGAGGTGCAGGTGTCAGACATAAAGGGAAACTTGCCATGACACAGAGTGCAGGCTATTGTGACTTCACCCCAGGGGAGAGAAGTGTCAATGTGTACTGACTGGTACAGACCACTGGCAGTGAAATAAAGCAAAATGTTGAGGGCTCAACTAGATGGGAAACCACTGGAAAGACAAAGGAACACAGGGGGAAATTGCTGAAGAGAACCTGATGGGAACAAAAGCAGAGAAAACTTGGAGCAACAAGTGGGAAACAGCACAGAAATCATATCATAAATATTGTACAGTAAGGTGCATAATTGTATACAAAAGCTGTACATAAACCCCATTAAACCTATTAAAAGCTAATATACCTGTGTCCAAAAAACAGGCAATCCATAGTATTTTATTGCTGTGGTGGCCAGCAATGTTATTTCTCAACTCTAGATTTGGAGCTGGTGAAACTGGGATAGCTCTATCAAAACTTATAGAGACAGAAGCTTGCACCAGCAGGAAAATCAGGTCTTGTCTGTTTGCACAGAACCTTTGTCAAGGTGGTGTGTGATGAGGTTGCTCTGCTGTTTCCTAAAAAAGAGTAACTGGCTGTGTCAGTGATGCAGTGTCAGCATGGATGTTACTAGGACTGGATGAACCATTTAGACTTTCTTTGTTGTTCACAAATCATTCACTAACTGATCTTCATTCCTCAGGATAGATTCATTTTTCAAAGACCTCACCCGAAGATTTAGAAGGAAAATATTGTCAATGCTTGTGAGTTGTTAACTGTGTCTAGTTGCTGCTTGTGATGTATAATTTGTCACTTCAATTGCATTGCAGTGTTTATGCTCCATGATGGGACACATGAATTATTATGCAAATTTAATCAGTGGAAACTGTAGCAATGACAAAATAATTCACTAATAGATGGATAGGAACCAATTTCCTTTTAGTTCCATATAATGTGATGTTTAAAATCCATGGATAAATGATTTGAAGTACAGGCATGTGAATATACTCTATGAGAACAGTTGTCATTGTCAGCCAGAGCAATAGCTGTGAACCAAAATAAAGCTGTAGAAGATAAAACAAAGAAGGTTTGTTTTACAAGACCTGCATTCCATGTAATCATATTGATTATTGTTAAATGTACCTGAAGTGTTCAATTCTGTGTTGTGGGCTTCTAAATGAAACTCCACATTATGTGTCCAGGTTCAGCATCTGAACAACACATCTATATTTCCCTGTATTAGCTCTCTGCTCTTTTAAAATATTTGGAATACACTGGCAATTCAGAGGTCTTTGTGGTTTTTTCCTGTTTTCCATGCTGTGTTTTCCTCTAAGCTGCTTCATTTGTACGTCTCTAATTGCAGCTGACTCTGTATCATATTTTTATTCATTCTAGATGCCAGGTTTTCTGGGCCATCTACAGTGTTTTATTGGGCAGATTTATCTTCCTGCTTCCTTCTGAAATCAGAAGAGAAATAGTGATGAACACATCTGTCTTTTCTGAGCCTCTGTTCAAAATTGTAATACGTGTTTCTAGCAATGGACCAATCTTTGGTGCAAACATTTTTTGCTCTGTGTCTTGCATGTTCCTTCTGACTGTGTTGCCCGTTGATCTTTTCTGATACAGCTGTTTTTAGCAGGGTACATTTTTTAAAAAAATTGCAGTTTACCACTATTATCCTTTTTCTGCATTCTCTGTGTTTTTATTGCTAATGTTTGACTAGAATTTCTGACTAGAATCTTCTTTATTTCCCAAATTTTTCCTTCCTCAGCACGAATTCTTTTCTACTTGCAAATTTGCGTCTTTCTTTTTTAATACCCAGTAAAATGTTCTTGAGCAATTTCCAGTTCCTATTAATATTTCTCACATTAAATTAATGTTCCTAGCATGTTAAAGCAACAGGGTTTCTTAAGCTTGAACAAATTGTCCCTTTCTGTTTCTGAGTGTTATCTCATCCAATGTGCATGAAGCAGATGAGAGGGTTGTGCTTACAGGTAGACAAATAGGCAGGTCTTTACCATCTTAAAGGGTCTGTACTGGCTGAATAATGCCTGTGAAGGCAATGGTCCAGTGGGATGCAGGAAAAATAAAGGACTTCACTAGTATAGGTGTCTAGTTTATAAATAAATAAATATATATATGTAGTTTATACATAAATATGTGTATATTGGGAGTGCATGCTCAAAATTTTTTTAGTGATAGGAGCTCACAAAAACAAGAGGACCAGTGCTTGATGAGTAAGTACACTGTTAGGTTTCAGTGATCTTAAAGTCATGATCAGCCTGCACAGCCCATTTCTGCTTTACCCTGGCCACTGTCAGGATGCTGGGCTAGATGGACCAGATGACTAGATGACTTCTTATGTAGTCTGAATCCATAAAATTAAAACCTTCTGCAATTGTGGATCATCTGCAGCTTTCTGACAATATATGGGTTTTGATTTAAACTTTTTTCTCACTCTTGCCTTCCTTTTGAATTACTGTCTTTCAAATGGTCCAGTCATAAATCACCCTTCTAATAGTCAGTATTGAAAACAAACTTGTTATATGATATTTTTCTTCTATTTTTTTTTTTTTTGCAATGTAGTCTGATTGTAATAAATATACAGACAGTTACAGTGACATCCTTTGCTTTATATGTTATGACATGCAGGTTTCTGTGACTGCTTTGGACTCCACTGACTTGATGGTGACAGCTCTTCACAATGTGGAGGGGCCTACAATTTGAGATTCAACTCAGTAGTCCACTTCCAAAGAGTTCCTATGGTCTAGAAACTTATAGGTTTAAAACCAATATGGAGCCAATAACTAGATTCTTATTTTAGAGCAGACTGTTAGAAATACTGTCCATTGCAGCTTCATGTCTCTCTCTCTCTCTGTAAGTGCAGAAAACACAGTAATTTTGGGAGGATTTATTTTTTAGGCCATCTTAACATGCCTTCTAGCCCTGCAAACCTGATGGGTTTTGCAGTCCTGGCTGAGTCTGATCAAAGCTGACATCTGTGGGCTTCTGTGAGGGATGTGGGAAGAACGTACTAAATATGTCAAGTCAGAGTCTCCCCAAGCAATTTGACGATTGTTAGTCTGAAAGCACCACTTTGAAAAAGTATGCTGACTCATGGCATGAGAGAGGAAGGATTTCTTCCTCTTATTATTATTCTTATTATCTTTCCCAAAGTTGCTACACAACAGAACCAATCTCTAAATGCCTATGTCCATAAAAGTTCTCTCCATACAGCAACTATTACATTTTTTCCCTTGGTCTCTTTTCATCTATTGTAAACGTCTTTGGACCTGGAGGTGTCTGTGGATGTCTACAGTTATGTAAATGATGAGAACTTGGCACAATGAGCCCCTTATTTCAACTGGGAGTTCTGCAGGCTACTCCTGTGCAAATAATATATGGCAGGAAGAGTCAAAAAAAATACCCATGGCTATTCTTGTTTCTATTTGATACTATGGGTATGCAGCAGATCTTAAAATTCGGCCAAAGTATCCTGACAGCAAATGTGTCCTGACAGTAAATAAGTGTCCGTTAATAGCATTGCAGACCTGTAAGGAAAGGACAGGAATCACGGAACCACAGAATGTCTTGGAGTTGGATGCGACCTTTAAAGATCATGGAGTCCCACATCCCTGTAATGGGCTGGAACACCTTCCACTGGACCAGGTTGCTCAAAGTCACATCCAGCCTGGCCTTGAACACTTCCAGGGATGGGGAGTGGTCTTGCTTGTAAGCCTTCTTTCTACATTGAAACTCTGCAATCAGGTTGCTGTGGAGCCTTCTCTTCTCCAGGCTGAACAACCTCAGCTCTCTCAGCCTCTCTTCATAGGAGGGGTGCTCCACCCCTTAGATCATTTTCATGGCTCTCCTCTAAATCCTCTCCTACAGGTCCCCATGTCCTTCTTACACCAGGGACTCCATAACTGGACAGGAGGAGCACAGACAAGGCCCCAGCCTGGGAAAACCAGGTTAGTGTTAAGCCAGGTGAGTTTCTTGCTGTTTCTCCTCCCATTCACATGATCCTGCCCCAGCCCAAGGACGGGAAGGCACTGCAGAGGGAGGAAGTGAGTGTGGTGTGTTGGTGTCCCTGCTGCTGATAGTTGTTCTGTCGTGTGCTGGTCACATCTGCAATGCTGCAGCCTAAATGATGCAGTAGCCTGACAGAACCAGGCCTTTACTTGAGCTGCAAGAGTAATTCAATATGGAAAAGTGGAAAATGCCAACACCAAATAGTATTTTCCAACATATTTATTAGATTTCAGGGATTTTTCCTGCCCTTGGGAGTCCAGTAGCATGATTCTGAAGCCTTTTAGTGTTGTGTTAACAATTCCAACTCATGGGAAGAGAGGCTGATTTGGAGGCCTGGAGTAAAACAAGCAAAAAAGTCTCATGATTCATAAGAGAATTTGAAGGTTTCAGTTAAGTTCATGACATATATTTTTGTTTGTATATTATCTATATTTATCTATATTTTCAGTTTCTCAGGTTCAGCCATCCTTATTAACTTACTTTGAAAAGTCTTTCACTGAAAGCTATAACTTAGGTCCAAAATGGGTGTAATTCTGCAGCTGAACATGCAATGGATCCTGATTCTCTTTCCAAAAGACTGAAATGTGCCAGCTTGCCCAGTGGATGGAAATACTTTCCATTGTGCTTCCCTCAAGAGATCAGTTTAAAACAGAGCATCATTGCTTCTGTAAAATTTGAACCCAGAGCCCTCCAGCTTTGGCATTTTATTTTCATGATTTAAATTTGTTCCCCAACTCCTTAATTTCAAAGGGGCAGCAGTCTACCAGAGTTTCCTTTACCAATCAGACAAAAAGCAGATGTTCATGCTGTATATTGCACAGCTCTGTACAGCAAGCAGGAAACTTCATGTAATAAAATTACTCAGTGTGGAAATTCTTGACTGTGGCCCATTTCACAAAGCTTGCAGAAAGCTGTGTCATGAGTTTGATCAAGCCCTTTGAAATTAAGGATAGGGGGAACAAAGTTAAGTCATGAGAAGAAGGTCCCAAAGGCTGACAGGCCCTGGGTTCAAATTTCTCAAAAGCATTAGGACTCGGTTTTAAAACTGATCTTTGCAGTGAACTGCAGCAGGAGGCATTGTCAAAAACTGGGCAAGCTGGCACAGTCCAGTTTTTCCTCAAAAAACAGGGAGGCAAACATAAACTTCTGAGGCAACAGGCTTTTTTTTTCAGTTAAAGGCTTTCTTTATATGTTAATGTCAGCTTTCTCAGTGTCTGTGCAAATACAGAACTTCCGATGGTTCACTTTTGACTTGAATGTCCAATCTAATTTTTTGTTTGTTTGTTTTTTTTAATACATCATACTGTTTAATTCAATAAAATCTCATTATAAAGTATAATAATTCTTCCCTGGTTTTAACTACAATCTCCTAAAAAGATTCAGTGATTGACCATCAACACCAACTATCAATTCCTTCATACCTTATGAGACATTTTTCCGGAATTTTAAGGTTTGTTACCTCCCGATCACATAGGGAAAGAAGATGGTGATCAGGCTCAGAATTTATACTTCAAATACTCATTTTCCATTAATAATGTAAAAATTCCTTTCTGTATTAGAAACAAATTATATGATTTTATCTGTAACAAAGATGATTCAGGTGGTTCCATTATTTTTCTCTTTCTATCTAGTAATTTGTAGTGTCTTGGAGAATAAATATACTGTAACCAATTTGGTTTATCATATTGCTTTCTAAATTAGATTTTCTCTCCTTTGTTTTGTTTAGATGTCTTTTTTATTGGGAAGCCAGTTTGACAACCACGTGGGACTTGTCCTCAAATGAGCTGCAGAATGAGAATCTTTGAATGGTAGACACTTTCTTACCCTGAGCATGCATGATAAAATAAAACCTCCCCTCTTGCTGGTTTTGCCATCACAAATTTACCTTCTTCCTTTGTTAACAAATGAATATGTTTTGCTTTTTGAGAGGCTCAGAAGCTCACTACCAACACAGGGCTTCATAAGTCTTCTGAGATAAGACTTTTGGGCACTAACTCAGTTGGATAACCATAATACATGATTAATCATAGAGCCATAGATTGGTTGGGGACCTGAAAGATCATCCAGTTCAAAACCCCCTGCAATGGGCAGAGACACCTTCCACTAGACCAAATTGCTCAAAGCCCCATCCAACTTGGCCTGGAATAGTTCCAGGGATGGGGCATCCACAGCTTCTCTGGGCAACCTGTTCTAGTGCCACACAAACTTCAGAATAAGGATTTTCTTCCTAACGTCTAATATAAAGTTATCCTCTATCAGTTTAAAACCATTGTCCCTTGTCCCATCACTACACTCCCTGATAAGGAGTTCCTCCCCATCTTTTCTCTAGGCCTCTCTAAAGCACTGAAAGGCCACAACAAGGTCTCCTTGCTTGGCCTTCTCTCTTCCATGTGAACAACCCCAATTCTTTCAGCCAGTACTCATGGGGAAGTGTTCCAGCCCCTAGTCTTCCCTCTGGGCCTCTTCTGGATACACTTGAGCAGGGCCATGTCCTTCTTACATTGGGGGCTCTAACCTGAACACTATATTACAGGTAGGGTCTCACTAGAGGGGAGTGGAAGGATCCCCTCTCTTAACCTGCTGGCCCTTCTTCTTTTGATGCATCCCAGGGTACAGTTGTCTTTCTGGGCTGTGAGCACACCCTGCAGGCTCACATTCAGTTTTTCATCCCCCAGTCCTGCTGGGTCCTTCTCCACAGGGCTGCTCTCAGTTGGCTGATCACCCAGCCTGTGTCCATGTTTGGGATTGACCCAGGCACAGGAGTTTGCACCTGGCCTTGTTAAACTCCACGAGGCTCATGTGGGCACAGCTCTCTATATTATTGCATAATAAATTAAGTGTCCATAAATGCTTTTGATATGCTTGAATTAAAATATTTAATATGATTTTTTGGACATTCACAGAACATAGGCTTCTGTGAACAGAAGGCTTGTAGTCCGCCTTGAGCAAGATTTAGCATCTCCCTTTAAAAGTAGCTTGGAAGATACAGCTAAGCCTCCATACCTTTCCTTACTACTTTTGCACATGCTGGTGTAGAAGCCAGCTGGTTGTATTGAAACTTGGACTAATTTGAAGTGCAAGAAATGTAGCTTAACACAAATGCAGGTAGGACTGCAGTTGCTTCTTAGCTGGGTGTGTGAGAGCGCGTAAGAAAGGTGGCTGCAAATCAGAGGAGGTATTAACTGAATCCTGGGGTCATGCAGGAAAAAACCTGTACACAGCCTGGAGAAGTCAGACGTTAAAGTAGGGTATAATGAGAAATGGATAAAAGAGGGAAAATTATATGGGACCACACTGAAGACATTCCAAGTTGCCAACCCTAATTAGTGTTTGTGAAATCCCTGACTGTTGCCATGGCAATAAATGTGATACTACAAATGCAGCATTCTGACTTCTTCACAGGATCAAGCAAAGTTGGAAAGGAGCAAATCCCTATGTAAACACCAATATCATCAATTAATTAGGAAACACAGCAAGACAAATAATAAGAACCCACGAAAGGTAAATTAATTTCTGTTTTCTGCCTGCTATATTTGAAAGTTTCCTCGTTATCAAGTATTTCTGTAATTTACTTTCATTCTACAGTAATGTTTTATCACAGACTACTGTGGAAGTTGTCATGAAGAGAGTTTTTTTAATACATTATTTAGTGAGTTAAAGACTTTGTCTTATTTGAGCTATTTCAGCTACTTAAAACAATTTCTTTCTTTAAATGTCACTTAGCATGTTTATTTATTTATTTGTTTCTTTGAGATAAAATTCCTAAATAAACCCCACGTTCTCTGTTCCTTTTAGAAAAACCGATAAACAATCTAAAATGGAGCAGATAATCCTGAGTGCCATCAAGTGGCATATACAGGACAACTGAGGGATCAAATCCAGACAACATGGGTTTATGAAAGGCATGTCCTGCTTGACCATCCTCATCTTCTATGACAAGGTGATTCACTTAGTGGATTAAAGAAAGGCTGTGGATGTTGTCTACCTAAACTTCAGTTAAGCCTTTGACACCATTTCCCACAACATTCTCCTGGAGAAATTGGGTTCTCATGTCTTGGATGAGTGTATTCTTTGCTGGATAAAAAGCTGTCTGTATGGCCAGTCCTAGAGAGGGAATAATATCCAGCTGATGGCTGGTCACAAGTGGTGTTCCCCAGGGCTCACTGTTAGGGCCAGTTCTATTTAATATTTGTAACAATGATCTGGATGAGGAGATCAAGCACACCCTCAGTAAGTTTGCAGACTCTCATCAAGGTGAATGGGGAATAGCAATCTACTGGGTGGGAATATTGATCTACAGAAAGGCTCTGCAGAGGGATCTGGACAGGCTGGATTGTATGAGCTTCAACAAGTGTCAGGTCCTGTCCATGGGTCACGACAGCCCCAGGCAGTGCTGCAGGCTGGGGGCATAGTGGCTGGAAAGCTGCTGGTGGAAAAGGATCTGGGAATGCTGATTGACAGTGGCTGAACAAGAACCAGTGAGCGCCCAGGTGGCCAAGGAGGCCAATGGTGACCTGGCCTGGATCAGCAAGAGTGAGGCCAGCAGGAGCAGAGGAGGGATCATCCCTGCGTACTTCGCACTCGTGAGTCTGCACCTCAAATCCCAAGTCCACTTTTTGGTACCTCAGAACAAAAATGACATTGAGCTGTTGGAGTGAGTCCAGAGGAGGGCAATGGAGCTGGTGAGGGTCTGGATGGGAAGCGCTTTGAGCAGTGGCTGAGGGAGCTGTGATTGTTTGGGGAGAAAAGGAGGCTCAGGGTTGACCTTATCACTCTCTACAACTGCCTGAAAGGAGGATGTGGCCAGGCAGGGATAGATCTCCCACATAACAAATGACAGGACAAGAGGAAATGGCCTCAAGTTGTGCCAGGGAAGGTATAGATTGGATATTAGGAAAAATTTATTCGCTGAAGGATTGTCAAGCACTTGAATGGGCTGTCCAGAGAAGTGATGGAGTCACTATCTCTGGGGTATTTAAAAGGCATGTAGATGTGGCACTTGGGGACGTGGACTTGGCAGTTCTAGGTTAACTGTTGGACCCAGTGATCTTAGAGGTCTTTTACAACCTAAATGTTTCAATGATTCTATGAAAATATTAAACAATGTGAAAAAAAGCCCTTTTTAAACCCCCATGGTCTTATCTTTGGCATGACTTCAAAACCTTGTACTACTTGAGTAGTTTCACTATACAAATATAAGGATCCTGCCATATACATCTGTGAACATCATTTACATCTGTGCCATGGTTTAACCCCAGCAGGCAACTCAGCCCCACACAGCCACTTGCTCACTCCCCACAGGTGGGCTGGGAGACAGAATCAGAAGAGCAAAAGGGAGAAAACTCTTGGGCTGAGCTAAAGACAGGTTAATAGAGAAAGCAAAAGCTGTGCATGCAAGCAAAGCAAAACAAGGAATTCATTCATCCCTTCCCATGGGCAGGGAGCTGTTCGGCCATGCCCAGGAGAGCAAGCCTCTATCATGACTGGGACTTGGGAAGACAAATGCCACCACTCTGAATGTCCTCACCTGCCTTCTTCTTTCCCCAGTTTTTATTGCTAGGCATGATGGGTACGGAATGGAAAATCCCTTGGGCCAGTTGGAGACAACTGTCTTGGCTGTGCCCCCTCCCAAGTTCTTGCGTACCCCCAGCTTTTATCACTGGCAGGGTGGGGAGCAAAAAGAGCCTTGGCTCTGTGTAAGCTCGGCTGAGCAGTAACGAAAACATCCCTTTGTTACCAACACTGCTTCCAGCACAAATCTGAAACACAGCTCCATACTGGCTACTGTGACGAAAATTAACTGCATCCCAATCAAAACCAGCATAAGGTGGAACACCATGCTTCTTTATAAAGAAAATCCTTGGTTTTGTGGAGTTAGGTCAGAATCTTTATCTGATTTGACTTTCACAGCCATATAACAACTTCAAGTATTTAAACTCCTTCTGTAATCCAATGCAGCCAGAACATTCCACATTATGAACATAAACATAAAGGTGACTAAAGCTAAAAAAACCCCCCCAGAATAAAAATTGCTCTAAGTATTTCCATTTGGTAAACAAGTTTCTTTTACTTTTATTTGACACATCACTGCACTGATAATACTCACAAACGCAGGTCTGGAATACAATTCTCAAATATGTCCTCTGCAGCTCAGAATTTGATAAATTGGCACCCACCCCATTTCTCAATTACTACATCAATGGTTTGGCATTTTAAAAAGTTAATACTTTTTGTCCATTATTAATTATTGTTTAATCCCTATCTTGCAATATTTCTAATGGTTGGGTTCATTCATTTAATAAAGGACAGATAAATATTTCTTTTCTAAATAAGATCTAGTTTGGTTGACAAAACATGTGATTGACCAGGATTTTGAATAGTCTTATGAATGACTTCATAAGCAGGGTAAGAAAGGTCAGCTTGAATACCTGGGTTATTTTGAATTTGTCAATGCTTTTATCACGTTTTTATAATTCAATACAGCGGCAGCGTAATGGAAAGAAAAGGAAAACGAAATAAGAGCATTCACTAGATGCTAGCTCAGCAAACAGGTTTTATTGCCAACTCTATGACTGAGATGCTGTACACCCTTGGGTTGGCATTCTCCTATTTCTTTTTGTCTATTTGGACTGGAGTTTCTCCTGGGTGGGTACTGGAGGTGCTAATTAGAGTAGGTAGCAAAATGGGGTCCTGATCTCTGTTGTGGCCTCTAGGTGTTGCTATAATACAAATAATTAATCAAAAGACATGTTTCAGTGTCCACAGAGGGTGTTACCAATTTTTTCCCAGAACCATGTTTAATTTTATAGAGTTAGACCTCTCTCTCCCCTCTACAGCATAACTGAATTTTTAGCTTTGTATCTGAATGTGAAAAGTAAAAGTAGGGAAGCTGTAGAAAGAGATTTGACTCACCTCCAGTCAAAGTTCCTCATTTTTGGGTGCCTTTATGATAGTCTCTTGTCCAAGGGTGGTTGCTACTAGAGGAACCTGCTAATTATATTCCTGACTCAGCCCAACCTTCTGCTGCCAAAATCAACCATTGGGCATCACATCCCTTAGCAAGGCCTCTGCTGCTGATGTGGTTTAGGGGTATAAGCACAACAAGGCACACATAAAGACACAAGTGCAGGTTAGATCAGGACATAGACCTGTTCTCATGCCTAAGGACACAAGGCCCTAAAATAATTACAAACTGAGATACCTGTAAGTTTAGTAAGGATAAACTTTGTCTTGTAGGATGAAAGTTCAGACTCTGGAGTGGCTTGATCTCGAGATCTGCATATTTTGCTCAACAGGGGACTAATATATAAAACTCATCATCATTATCATTAACAATCTTAAGATTCGTAGTTTAAATTTTAAAAATATGGCACAGAAAAAAAAAAAAACGCCCAAGCAGAAAATCTGGAAGAGTCAGCGTGACCTTTTGTTTTGTCACATTCCCAAGGAAGGAGCTGCCAGTGCTGCAGCCCAGCCCAGCACATCATTTGATGTTACCTCCAGCCGAGCAGCTCCCGCAGAACAGTCCTCGCGGAGCTGTGCCGGAGCCATCGGTACTGCTGGCGATGCCCAGAATGGTGGCAGATGCCTCTCAAAACTGCATTTGCTGGAAATGCATTGGTAGCCAAACAGTTTTGTCTGGCAGGGGATAAGCAATCCCTCCTGCAAAGCAATGACACAGTAAGGAGAGGAGCTGGATGCACATTTGAAGAAAATGATGCAGGTGCCTGCTGGAGCGATGCCTTGGCGGGATTTACTGATGCAAAGGGGCTGAGTACAGGGTGGGAGCTCTGTCCTTTCTGGCCAGACAGAGGTGCTATGTGCCCACTCCCTTCTCTGCAGCCTCATCAGATCTGCATTAACGATAATCCCTTTATGTCATGGAGCAGAAACACAGTGAGGGGTGAAGAGTGTCTCTGCTCTGGTCTACGCGTGGTTCAACCTCTCTGACAACCATGGTCCAGCTCTCAGTATGTAATTGAGATTGCATAACCAGATACTGCAGGCATGTATTTATATAAAAGCTATTTTAATCAAAAGATTAGCCATTAAATTGCCAGTGTTCTTAAGCATGCTTCACCAATTTTTCCACTTTTAAGACTCAAGTAGACAATTTTTTTTAATGTTTTATAAATGATAAAAAATTCACATCAGATTTTAACAGAATTAAGCATACTTATTCAACACACATGGGGCCTCTGAAAAAAAATGTTATTCAATTTAATAATTTTAATTTACATTGTATATGTACATGAGCATTTCTTTCAACCCACAGGTTAACACCACAAAAAAAAAAAGAAAAAAAAAAAAAAAAAAAAAAAAAAAAAAAAAAAGAGAAGAAAGAAAAAGAAATAAAAAAGAAAAAAAGTACTGTGGTTAGCTGAGTGAAGAAATTCTTGAGACACGGTTGTCTGAAATAAAAGCAAGGCACTCTCCCTTAACACCTGATATATTCCTGAATTCTGCCTAGACAAAGGCATGTTCACACTGAGAGAGCTCTAAGAATAGTAGTAGATTTATTCTGCATTAACTCTTTCTTTTACCACTGTGACAGGTCACCGGTTGTACTCTAGGATGAATCAGTGTATTGAAGTGGACATGAAGGACAATTCCACAGCTGATGGGATTTGGGAGAGTATCACAGCTAAGACTATCTATGGAAGACTGGAGGACACAGACTACGTGAAATCTCACACGGGGCTCTCACTCCTGCTTCCTCCCACTCACATTCCACTTAATAAATAAACCTTGCTCAACAAAAAAGCAATTTTACTGTACTATGCTGATTTGCTTGAAAATCCTTGATAAGGGCCTGCTCGCAAAAAGCTCTTGCAAGCCCTTGTCTGGCTGGTGCTCAGCACCTGGCAGGATTTGTCCCTGGATAAAAGTAATTTCTCAAGGGACCTTGTGTCTTACACAAGGAGACAAAAGCAAACATTCTTTTTTTGGATTTTATGTCTGTTTGTTTTTGTATGCGCACATGTGTGTGAGTGTGTGTATATATATATATATGTATATATATATATTTAGTATATACAAAAGCAAATTCAGTCAAAATATATTTGTCTTGCTGGTCAGGCTTGTTACAGCAACCTACAAGAAACATTAGCTTCTCTGATATTTAATTATGCTATTATGTTTGCACATAAGCTTAAAAGTCAATACAAAAAGCAATACTTTTCCAAATATTATCTGCAGGTAAACCAGAAATATTAACTATAGTGATTAGAAGTCTGTTTCCCTATTGACACTACTATAAATCTTGATATAAGAATAATTTTTTCATAAAAGCACATCCAAACATAGTAAGTGATAAAATACCAGATTACTTTTTGAAAACCATACAGTGACTCGATATCTGGGTTATCCTTTGCAGCAATTAGGCAATTCATTTGGCATCTGTTTGATTGTATAATTTAATTTCCATATAAACAGCATAGTTTAAAAAAAGACAAAAGCTAGAATGTTTAAAGCTAACAAAAGATACAGTGACATCAGGTTGACATTCAAAAATTTCTTTAGCAAAATGACCAACAAAATTTTGACTTAATACAGTGCATATAAAGTTTTTTAGAACTGAACTTTTTAAATATTATTTGAATTTAGCAAAACATGAGCAAGATTTTAATATCAAAGTGCTAAACAGTACTGCCTTAGAAGTCACTGCAAATAAACTGTAAAACAACTCTGCTTGTGATTTGACAGATATTTTATATACAAATGGTTAATAAAAAGACACGCGCACGCACACACGCACACAAATATAGGTATATACATATATATACATACACATTATATATATGTATATAGTTTTCCAACTGGTGTATCTGAGTCAGTGTGAACACCCCATTTAGTTATCATGTGTAACAGGGTTCCCATGAGCTGGCAGTCATTGCAATAAATACAGGCAAAGCCATTACAATATACCATGCATACAAACATTTATACAAATAAAGACACTATGCAACAAATTATCTCATATTAATATGGCATCAACAGTATAAACATACAAAAAGGAGTACGAACACGGAATGTTTAAACGCAGCCCACTATATCCTTCCTAGCACTTACATTCATACTATTTTACAAGACTTGCTTGTTCTTGAAAACCATCTTCTGTCTGTTTACTAACAAGTTGCTCGTGTTAGAAGTCTAGAATTGAACTATCCCTGATACTGACCCTGTATGCTCCAATCACTACTTACTCGGGTTTCCTTAGCTAAGGAACAACTGAGCCACAATTGCTCCCGTGTCTTCCACATACATTTGTCAATAAGTCACGCTACATGGAATCAAGTTTGGAAAACTCTGTCAGGTAAGTTAGTGCATGTAATTTTCTCCCTTGATTTCTTCTGTTTGTTTTCCTAGTAAAATAAATTAGTTAATAAACGAGACTTAGTAAGACAGCACTTTAAAAAATTGCACTTGAACATGGGAGCTAACAGCCATTGTCATTTTGCTATATTTGATTCGTATGAAATGTTTAATTGAATGTACTTTGCTAAAAAAGTGAATTTTTGTTTAGATTGTGCTGATGTATGTGCCCTTGATGCAGGAAGTATGCTAAAGGTATCCTCACAAAACACATACTACCCTGGCAAACAACAATTTGCTGTTCTTTCAAACACAGCTTCTACAATTTTACTCCTCATAGACCATGAGGTGTTAAACAACAGATTTAAAACAGTCATGTTAACCTTTTACTGCTGCTGGGATAGCATTGTCCAAAAGTGCCATATTAGCCATTTAAAAAACCCAAATCACACAAAAGAAAACAAAGAACACAACCCCAAACCGGTAAGCCAGTAAGTTTCAGGCCTCAGGTTGTAAGGACAAAGCGCCAGAAAAGACCTCATGTTAGACTCCGAGTGGCTTTTCTGTTAAGTGAGGGCAGAAATGTTAGCTATAAGTCACGATCCGTTTTGCCTGCTCTGGTGGGCGTTTGCCTCTCAGGAGGGTGGTTTGACTCAGAAGGGCAAGGTGTCCAGAAACAGCCTGTCGATGATGGAAGGGGCTGGCACCAAATCTTCCAGTTTCAGGTAAAAGATGCGCTGCAGTCCCAGTGTGCAGAGAGAACGCAAGTCAGCCAGAACACCCAGTACCTTCGGCTCCGCAGACTCGAGCGGTTGTCCTTTGTTTTGGCAACTGAAAGTTAAGTGATCTTTCAAACTGCTTGTGATCTTGTTGCATAGCTCTTCCACTTTCTTTGGTTCTTTTAATCCATGTCGTTCTGCAAAGCCAGAGGGAAAAAAACACATCAGCATCCCTATCACAAATGGAGAGAATGCATTTTCTTAGGCGTGACCCAGGTGCATACCCTGAAACTCAGAGCAAAAAGTGCTCTGAAGGTGTAGATTTCTCAGAACAGCTGGGGTTGCATGGTGGCAGTTAACCTTTTTGCCACACAAAATAAGAGAGGGCAAGTGCCCTTTTCTCTTTATCTACTAAAACAGGCGACAGAGGTGCTCAGTTATGATTGAAATTTTGGTACAAGGAATCCAAGCATCCTGCGTATCTGACATAATTTTCATGATATGAGACAGAATTAATTGGGTGATTTTCCAGCAAAACTATCACAGGAGGTGTTTTGGAGATTTCCGTGCTTCCCCACCAGTTGTGAATGCTCAATAACTATGGCAACCATTATTTATTCAGTGAATTCAAGTGGTGATCAATATCCTTAGCTAGCTCCATCAGCGCCCAGCCTAGAATTCCACCAGGAATTTGCAGACACTCTTATAAGAAACTAAAGGCACCTTACTACCCTTTGTTATTTTGATCAGCTGCTGCTTTTTAGTTTATTCATCTTTAAAAGCTCTAAGATAAAAGAAGCCTGGAAGTTAACTATTTTGCTTTGAGTGAGGAATGCCTGAACAGCTGCTATTTTATCCATCACAAAAACCTCGGCATTCCTAAAAGGAAGGGGAGCTGGGGTTTGTTCCCCTTCAAATATCTTTTAAAAACACTACAATGATGTTAAATGCATTCACAGTTCTTGAAGCATAAGTAGAATTAATCAGGTTTATGATTCATTAAAAGCAGGCTTTTTACAGGGGGAAGAATTCTCTGTTGTTTGCTATCAAGGCTTAGTGGATGAACTAAAATAACAGAACAAAAAAAATTCAGAACAAAAATCTCAAATTTGTGATGTATTCATTTGCCTCTGACTTTGAAATACACAGGTAAGTAAGAAATGGCTTCACAGCAAAATTATAATAATTTACACGTGAAATAGAGTTGTGCCAGATAGGATAATCAAATAAAATGCTGGTTATATTAAGTCCATTAGATATATAAAACAATGACAGCAGTAGATAAGGAGAAATTGTGGCAGTTCTTGTGTTTGATGCTTTTGAAGTCATCTCCTTCCCTGTGCCTCACTCCCATCCCTGGCAGCCAGCAGCCAACATTGTGCTCATTTTCCCCAAGTCTTGTTCCTCCGCACCAGGAGGAGCAAGCAACAGACATGCCCTCTGTCTGTCCCCTAAGGCACAGTGAAAAGAGTACAGTTCTCTTTACTTCCAGAAGCAGGAGTAATGCCTGCACCAGGTGCAGGGGTGCCTTGCCCAGGCCTGTGTATATAAACTCTTTGCTCACCACCTGTTTTTGCTTAGATACTCTTTACAAAAGCAATAAAACAGACGGGATTCAATGAGGGCAGTCAGAAATGCAAAGGTCTGGTTTTCCACTGATATTCACCCATTTTACACTTTTTCAACTGTATTTACTTAGGTAGAGTTAGCTCCTGAATAATACTGGTTTGGGATCAGAATCAGAGACGTGCAGACATGGACATCTCTGTCCAGAAGCTATTGTGCGCTATCATTTAAGTACCATCAATCTGCCCTGTTGTTTCAAAGCAACACTTATCCAACCAGGGACATCTGCTTCAGACATCGTTTTCACCTTGCAGGAATTAAAAACCCTACGTAATCTAAGTGCCTTGTTTACATTAAAACATGAGAAGTCAATGAATATTTAAAGCCTTTCCAGTAAATGGTGTATAGTGTAATTATGTAAGCCTTAACTATACAGGTCACTGAGAGTAAATACTTAGGCAGATTCTCCCATTAAAAATCTTGGCAGATAAATATTTTATACAGGTTGGAAAAGCTGTAGGGCTTTTTTTTTTTTTTTTTAACCACTAGCCTACTGAGAGAATCTGCAGGACATTAAATTAATCTTTCAATCTTTGAAGAGTTCCCATCTTCTAAACTGTTTTGTTTCCTAGCTGTGTAAGTGAGGATATTTTTATAGATATAGAGAGCTGGAATAATGGAATGGATCCAAAACCTTACTACAAATTAGCAGAGCACATTTTCAAACCACTGTCTCAGTAGGTATATACTGTGCTGCAGAGTATACAAAATTATCTCTGGCTCTGGAGCATGCAGCAACTTTGTTAGCATTTCCAGTCAGAACTAAATAGCTTGTCTCCCACTGACAAGTTCAGAAGGCTTCATGAAAAAATCATGTCCTTCGTGAATAGCCATGAAATGTACCGAGGCAAAACACTATGTGTGCAAAGATTATCATATTAGTAGCCTTTCTTTACATAACAAAATCGTGGCAATTCAGAATTAAGAGATACTCTCTCCTTAAACTCTGCTGCTACAATATTAAAGCAGTCTCTGATAAATCAAATTGTCCTCCCTTGAGTGAATTGCCATAAAATGGCCTTCTCTGCTTGCAAATCTCCATAAGGGTTAATTCTTCATGCATGGAACTGCCTCTAGGGGTTTCAGTCTTAAATTCCTAAGGCATCCATAGAAAGTCAAAGCCATCTGTGTGGAAGCCCTTCTGCTAGGGAAGGACACCGAATGCACCAGCACTCGCACTGCAGTCTCTGGTGTTAGAACACAACTACTTTCCGAAGAGCTCACTCTTCTAAGAATAGGCTCCTCTCTTTGGTAGGCTTGAGGCATCATCTAGAGCCTAATTTGCTCAAAGGTTTAGACTTAACAGGGTTCAAATACCAGGAAACACATTTTCTCGCCTTTTTCACACTCCCAGTTCTGTTTGCACAAAGAAAGACCCACAGACTTTCTTATGCAGCCTAGAGGGAGCAGCAGGAGGCCCCTGTGGTAAGAGTTTGCACTTAAGGAGCCGAGGGCCTCTAATCATTCGCTGTCTTCCACAGGATGTTCTTATCCACGTGGGAATGATAAGGCCAAAGTTTATCCCAAGAAGTACAGCTGGTCAAAATAGATAAGATTTTCTCTAACTGATTGAGAAGATGTGTAAATATTATCACAGTCAGACCTTCTTATAATGACAAAGGCAGATGTAATGTGAATATAGGATTTTTCAGCCTGTAAAAAACCAAGATTGTGTTTTAGGATATAATTGATTTTTGTGAGAAAAACGGTGATTTATGGCAAAGACGCTGTCAAAAATGACTCATCAAAACTCTTGCCTCTAAAGCTCTGCAAACTTAGCTCACCCTGGTAAACTGAACACAGCAAGTTTTTTTACACCTTTCTCCTTTTCCTGGGAAGCTGAATGTGGTTTTGTGCTATCATTACACTGATCAGCAAAAACTCGACAGGAAGAAAGCAAAGAAATCCATCACCAGCTGTGCTAGTCCCTTTTTCCCTAACCTCTGACCAGAGGTAGATCATGTCAGGTCAGGCAGACTGAGCACTACCTTTACAGAAAATGCCTCTCAGTGAGCGTGAGTACCTCAAAGACCCTGGGCTCTGCACTCTGTGTTATGGGCTATCACTCTCAGTCTCAATTAATTCTGAGGTGTCCAGAAATGCAATGGATGAAACACTGCAGATTTAAAATAGGCTTCTTGATTGTTTTGGTTTCAATGTAGTTATGTGATTTTCTCTTCCCCCTTCACATTCCTCTTCCCCTTCTATAACTCAAATAAGCACAAGGCTCAGTTGCCTACAGCTTTCTCACGCACACACTGTTACACAGAAACATTGCAATTTAGCAGGTCCAAGAATCTCCTTTCCTGCTGAAGTCTGGCCCATATTTATCCTACCTCTCCAACATTTCACAAGGGTCTCCAGCCTTGGTGCACAGACCTCTCACCCCCTAAGATCAATGTAAGGACAGGCATTTTTAGAAGATTATTAAAATTTTAGGTGGATGAATCATCTTCTGGAGGTGCCCTGTATTCTCCACCAGCTGTGCAAGGTACCTAAAGTCAGGTGAGTGGCCACACAGAACACCATAGTTTGCTCCCTCTTTTAAGAAAACTACAAAATAACACGGAGACTGCTGGTTGCTGTAGAAGCAAAGAGTTCTTGCCTCAACAAAGAGGTGGGAGTGGAAAAGGAGGAGTGAGTATTTTACTTTGACGCTGACAGTATTTCCCTCAGCAAGTGGCAGGGGGAAGGCAGACAATGCAATCTGGAGGGTATTTTTTTTATAACTAGCTCTCCTCACTCCTCCAGTCTGCCACCTGCTTGTATGTAGACCCAGCACATGAAGCACCCACTCCAGAGGATATCCTGGCAAGAGGACTGAAGGATATCTGCTGCTGAAGAGTAGGTAAGTCTCACTTCTGTTGGGAGGTTGGACAAACTCATGTTCAGAAGGAACTACAGCAGTCATACTCTTTTTAGCCAGACTGGTCTCATTACTGTTTCTTGGTATGACTGATGGTGCTAAAAATTGTGTTTGTAAACTGGAACGGAAAGCCCAACAGCAGGAAGACAAACACAAACTCCTAATTAATTGAAACCTCACAATATTCTTCAGTGGTCTGGTGCCAGTCTAACAAAGCATTAGGAGTGTGAATAAGCCCAATATATACAGTGCTTCTGGGCTGGTCTGTAACACGCTTAAAATAAAACATATGCTGAAAGAGCCTGGCTGAATGAGGGCTAGCATGCCTTGTACTCAGCAGCATCCCACTGAGAGTGTCAAGTGGGCAAAATAATAATGGTTTGATGTGGATAGAGAAAGGAAGGGGCAGAGAGGAAAACTTAATCAATGAGAATGAGAGGGAGAGAAAACACTAGCGGTTCTAGAGCAGGCAGAAATATTAGGCTAAATCAGAATGTGCCCTTTGAGATGATTTGCACTGGACTCTCAGTCTTTCTATTTTCACACTGTTTAAAAAACACTTAACAAATGGTCATTTGGGAAGTTTAGGAAGCATTTTCAAGCATAGGCTGGGTTAGTATCTAGTCTACTCTGCAAAATTTCAACACTACCCAGTCCATCACAGAGTGACTGTGCAGGAACGCCTGTGATCCATGAACACACTAAACTCATAGAAATAGTCTGTGTGGAATTAACAACAGAACTTGACCCAAGATGACCAGCATTTTCTTTCCACTTTGGCACTCTTCTTTAGCTCATTAGATGCTACATATCAACAGAATAAGTGATCCAAAGGAGAAGAACATGACAGACCAGTAATTTTTTTACTTTCATAGGCATGTGAGGTGAGTACCATGTGTTGTTTCCTACCTACTTTCTTCTGAGTGATGCTTAGAGCAACACTCATATGCCGTGGAGGAAGTTGTGTCCACCCTTTCTAAACCAACTAAAGGAAGTAAAAAAAGAGAAGAGAGACAGAGAGAGGAAGATCCTAAAGGAGCACCTTACAGTAAAAAGATATGTTCTGGCACTACAGAGCTCTAAGTCAATGGTTTGCAAGCCTCCACAGTAAACCAGATGTCATTTCTTTCATCCCAGGTGCCCTTTTAAGCTGATATCTTATCTGAGAGTGGACCTGAAAACTCATCAGCAATCTGACATAATGCTTTTCCTTCTAGGCAACATACCACAGATTTCCAGGACACATAAAATAGACAGAAAAAGCAATATATGGACTTTCTAACAGAATATATCATGCAAAATATTGTATATATCTTTAGTTTTACTCAAAGCAAGAAATGTAGTGAACTACATTGAAAAGAACAAATGACTCTACACGCCTACAACCATGCATCCTATGCTGTCATCTGCAGCTGTGGTTGGGATAGGACACGGAGCTTTGTGGCTCCAAACAAATCAGCAGGGTTAATTGAAGGCCACTGGAACTACTGGAGCTGTTACTGGGGAGACAATTTGACATCCCAAAATGAAGGAACAGCCTTCAGTATATCTTAGGACACTGGGACCAGTGGAATGTCTTTTAGTCTCCAACACTGAATTTTACATTTATTCCCTCTTCCTTCACTGGGAGACATATGTTAATTCTCCCTGTCACTCTTGAAGAACACAGACAGAATACACAAAAGAGAGCAGTGACTCCTGTTACTCTTCTTCCTCAGTAAAACTGCCAAAGATTAGTAGTATACAAGAGAGTTTGCTTTCTAAGAGCACATCTTTGTTTGGGCTAAGGACAGCACTCGTGAAATAAAGAAGAATTAACAGGTCAATTCCCAGAAGAAAATTTTCTTTATCTGGAAAGACAATTCTTGAATTTGATGCTACCTAAGATGCTGTACAATAATAAAACAGGCTATGACTACTGCAGATCACAGGCCTGTTGTCTTTTCCATTTTTTTTGGTTAAGCCATCAAGTCATAAGCAATTTGCGTGATAATCAATAAAATTTTGCTCAAGGCAGCATTCTGTTTTTGCAATGTTGTTCATAAAGGCAAACAAATAGATTCACAAAAGAAAGCTTTCCTACTCCTTCTTATTTTGAAGCCTAATGACATGGATATCCACCTGGAACACGGGAGAACCATGGTCAGATTCCCCTCCTGTTGGAATCAGACCAGAGATAGGGCCTTGGGTGTCCCTCTGACCACCAGCTTGCCCACAAATCATCAGACTCAACACCCATTCTGTGGCCCATGAAACATATCAAGTTATTTTAAGACAAAAGACAGTGGTACTCAATAGTTGGATATCCTATGTTTCTGGGAAAGGTTGCTCTTCCTTGGTCTCATTCACAGAAAGGATTTGAAGCAGAGTTTGCCAATTACCCATTGCCTCCAACAATCCATTAAAGGAGGAAAGGGTGCCTTCCCTGGAGATAAAGAATAGCACCTAAACCACCCATCTCAATCTAAGCCAAGCCCGAAAACAATTTAAAAATTTCAGACATTTCAGACTTCTTCAGGTTTCATCTTTCCTAATTTTCTCTTTGATATTTTTTCTCTTTTGGCGTGACTAGCTGAAAACCAACACATGGCTTGTCATACTCAAACTGCAGAGAGGAGACAAGAAGCCATGTCTTGTGGGATGCCACATCAGAGCCAAATCTTAAGGTTTTTCTGAATAAAAAATTTCAATACACTAGCTAGAACCACATGATTTCCTCTTAAATGTTTTATTTTTAATATTGTTAATAATTTTTCTAAGCTATCTTTTTTCAGGTGACCAAATTTCTGGCTGAGTCCCTGAGTTAGCTAACTGCCCTTGGACATCTGAAACCTGTGACTATAAGTCACTAGAGCTTTGGTCTAATTTAGATCACATGCTGCCCTTAGACCAAATCAGCAGAGATATACCAGCCTCACAAAATAAAGGAATAAGCAGAAAACAACATTAATTTTAAAAACCATCTCATACAGGAGAGAAAATCAAGAGAAGCTTTACAGAGAAAATCTTAAAGCTTCTATGTACAGAATTTGCCTCCTTTTAAAGGCAACAATTGTTTCCATTTGTTTAGAAACTTTGGGAAGATCAACACAACATAGAAAACTCCTGGAAGTGTTGTGATCAAGGAAAGGAAGAAATGTGGGATGTATCCAATTATAACCTATTTCTAATTATCCTAGGGTGAACTGAGCCAGCCACTGAACAACTTTGACTCCTTATGTAAGGGCAAGCAAGCAGTGCTTAACTGAACAAATTACCATGTTAGGGGAGTAGGTTTTCCTCCAATACATTTGCTTTTGCTACATTCAATTAGCTTGCTGGGAATCCTGTTCATCAACCTGCATACTCTTGGTCTCCAGGAGGATAATAAGGAACACACTACCTATGGCTACCTAAAAAAGACATATCTCACATATAGTAAATAATCTAAATCATTCATATGTGCTATATATATGAGCCTGTATGTAAATATATATATAGAGAGGGACAGCACCTGTCCTTGATTTAGAGATATCTAAATACATATACATACATAAATACATTATGTATGTATATAAGTTTGCACACACATACACATATATGTAGGTATTTATAGTACATATATATAAGTAGGTGTGAACATATGCCAGTGGATGTATATATGCAGGAGAAAAAAAAATTGGGAATGTTCTTTCTGACTTTAACATACCACTCCTATCAGGAATTTTTTTTATACTGAGTAAAGCAACTCCAATGAGTTATTCTGGTCTTAAATGTTTTATCAAAGAAACCAGAATCTGGACCTTAAAGCACCCTTTCCAACTGCAGAAGAAATTAACAGAAATTTAAAACCCCCCTGAAAATACTTAAGAAAAAAAGAGCCACATACATACACTAGCCCTTCACCAAAATGCAGGAAGGCAGCGTACCATGCAAACTCTGAAATCAAAATCTTGACCCCACAAATGTCAGCAGGAATTGGCCAATTTTATTTTTTATATCTGTCATTGACTGTTTTATCTCAGGGTTGCCCTGATGTCATCTCATCCCGGGTAAAATGAAGACTACAGCTGGTATTGTTGAGGCCACTGCCTGCAAAGTAGTGGATGCTTGAAATGCAGAAGGAAATCAATATCTATCCCAGTGGAGCTTATAAGCATCCCTGGAAGATCCAGCTCAGGGCACACTGAAGCCCTGTCTCACACTGATGACACAGCTGCACTATTAAACTACCAGTTTTTCTGATATGAGTGTGAGGTTCTTTGTGGAGATGACTTCTGCTCCAAATTCTGCTGTGTGGTTGTCAGACACTCTTTCTCCCAAATCCTTCTGCTGCCATCAGCCATGACTCTCCTATTGCAAGATGCCCAAGGTATGCAGTGGCTTTATTGTTTCAGGAATGCAAAAATTACACTTTAAAAGGTTATGTTCCCCTATTTTGTACTTACTGGACAGATTTGGCAGATTCTGACATTAATTTCCTGCTGTTCACCCCAGCAGGCAGAAAGGGTCATATGGTCACATGCATACCCAAAAGGTTTTGTACAACTGCGGAATGTGACTTTTTTCTCATAATTCTCTGATTTTCCTCTCTCAGAAAAGCAGTACATGGAATACCTAGGCTAGTCTGGCTACCAAAAGCACCCTGCCTGCCCTCACGGAGCACTCTTTCTGGTCTAGCTGTCTTGCCGAGAGATGAGCTGTGCTAGCTGTATGCCTTCTAGGTCTCAAGCTGCCTTGATATCACACTATTCCTACACGGAAAACCTAGCTACGGGAATTTCCTTAAGATTTTCTGTGACTTCAGCAAGTATCTTGAATTTTTGTAGGAGCTACACAATTTGCTTGGAAGCAGTTTGCTTTTTAAGAGACTACTCCAAGAAAACAAGGAAGCTGCAAAGAAATAGTTAGATTACATTTTAAGAGGGGTGTCTGATAGCCTAATGTTACTCCACAACTTCAATATGGTCATGCTAGTGCTTAAAAATCATAATCTCTCAACCCTGAATATAGCTAAATTAAATTGCTTGAACCTACAATAAAGCAAAGCACTAGCATCTGAAGCTTTCTGTTAACAAAGGAGCACTTACCTGTAATCATAGTTAGAGCTGATAGACTTGCTAAGGCTGGGATATCAAGGTTAAGGCTCTTTAAGTTTAAGGAAAAGTCTTTAATAGAGTCGAGCCACTCCCCAAATCCACGAAGGCACTGAAGTCTATGAAGCACGAGTCCATTGCAGAATACAAACTTATCCTCAGCAGTATCAGACCTCAAATAAAAACAATTGAAAAAATTATAAGTGCATCTTCTACTATACAGAAAAATGTATAACCAGTATTGAAGTGTCTGTCATTTAAAATCCAAGGCATATTATCCTGAGACATATGTGGGCATTCACGTTTGACAATATGTTTCTCCCTTGGGGCGAAAGTACAACAAACAAGCTTCTGTGATTGCTTAGTTGGTAGAGTTTTAAGCCTGAGGTTAGCTGTAGCATGTGGTGTAGACCGTCTAATTAGTTAAGATTTTGGTCCTGCCCAAAGGCATAAACAGAGAAGACATTTTGCATTAAATACTGTATGTTTGAACCAAAGGAATACTAAGTGAGTGCATTTTGACATACAAAACTAATAAAAAGATAGGCTCTGCAACTCTCAGCATTTACTTGGGATCATCTGTATTTTTCATATTGTAAAAATTGGCAAGGAAAAAAACCATGGAGAACACACACAGTAATGCAGTAGAGTATAAACTGCATGAAGTCTTTTACATGAAAACCTGTGTGCAAGAGAGAAATTACAGCAAAGCTCTTCTCTTCTTCCCTCTCCATTACCAAGATTCTTGTTAAAAAAACACATGCAAAGATCATTTTCAACCTAAATAAACAAGGTTATAACTGAATCACCAGTCTGCAATTTTGCCAGTTCCTGAAAGTGGATTTGGTAAAGTGTCTTAACTAGTGCTAGACTGACAAATAGCATCTCACTCTATTAAATGACTTGGTATTAAGAAGAAAACCAAACTGAACAAGATTTTAAATCTTCTTCATCCCTTTCAAAAACAGATGACAAACGGAAAAGAAAACTTTCAGACTTGAAATGTGTTTCTATATTTCATACTTAGGAGTACAAAGCAGACTTGCTCAAACAGTACCCGTGAATCAATTTTGATTACCATGTAGGAAGAAGATGGGACAGATTAAATAAAAGAAGCACATTAGTGACATCTATGATCTCTTTTTAAATCACCTTCTTGATTTTTCCTGCAGTATAAGACAAATTAAACACCATATCCTTTGTATGCAGACATTGGTGATTTTTTGTGCTTTTTTTTTTTTTTTTGGTGTAAATGACAGTGTTCAAAGATAGCATCATATTTATCCCTTGAAAATATTCAGATGGATGATTTCTCACATCATCTTAAGAGGAAATTAAATAAATAGTTACCTGATGGAGAGTCTTAGTACAAACAGCTCCAAAAAAGCTGATTCTATGAGTAATGTCTGATCTTCTTTTGGGAGGTCAGTAAATCCTGGGATTTTTTCTGCCCAGCCTCTAGTTATGTCAATGGAGGCAGTCAGAAGATTATAGAACTGTTGTACATGTTCTGCATCTGTGC
The DNA here is from genome assembly GCA_013400435.1 of Pycnonotus jocosus. Classification (NCBI taxonomy): domain Eukaryota; kingdom Metazoa; phylum Chordata; class Aves; order Passeriformes; family Pycnonotidae; genus Pycnonotus; species Pycnonotus jocosus. The sequence continues at coordinate 15,406 of VWYP01005086.1, read as the reverse complement.
CTGCAGCAGCCTGATCAGTGGAACAGTACTAAAATGAAAGCCACAGAAATCAAGGTTATATGCATTTAAGGGCATTCTTTGAAACATACAGCATTATTTGCCCAATAACATTTCCTTCTGTGGCAAAGCTGGTATTATTTATAAAGACATAAAAAATAGGTCTACATCTGCCTACTTATTTGGGTACCTACAGGCATTTTGCTATTCAGATAGATATTACAAAAACATTTCCATATGTATAGAAGTAATTTCAAATTTATAACTAAAATATAATATCACATTTTGCAAGTACCTATATGCTATTAGTAAACAGAAATAGAAACCTGGTGGGTAGGCTAATTTGCATCACACTAGAAGAGGAACATTATTTGGCTTACTACAATGAAACACTTTTCCCATTGATGAATTTGTCTGAGTATGTCAGAAATGCAGATTTCTTCCAAAACCTCACAAAGTGCATTTTATCTGACAGTGATAGAGACACATAAGATAAATCACGTTTTATCTGACACATGCAGCATTGCTTCATTTGAATACAGAATTGGTTCAAAGTAAACCAGCTGCCCCGTATCACCTCTTATCCTTCAAAGTGAAGCATTTGAGGTTCAGCAGAACCTATTATCCTGCTTATGTGGCCATAACTCTTCCAGACAACCATTTGACAGTCTCAGCTTGCTCAGCTTCCCTGTGACCCTCTGACAGCTCCCTCCCTACTATCTCCTACTTCATCACCAGTGGATCCCTGTCACTCCTTTGACACTGCTCTCTCTCTCAGCAGAAAATACAACAGGAGCTTTTGTGGCTTAGCCCAATTCTGTGCTTGGAAAGTGCTGCTGGTTTTCTGAGCGGGTACTGAATAATGTGGCATTTATTGTAGTAACATCCTCATCATTGGACAACTGCTGGGTTATTTCTGGGAGAGACTTCATACCCACTCTTTCTTATGGGTTCAGCCAAAGGAAGGCTGAGATAGTCTCCACAGCTAAAAGAAGCCTGCATACCTTTGGAAACAACTTCCCACACGCACTTAAGCTTGAGTCCATCAGCCCGAAGGCCACTCTAGCTACTTTCCAAGCCAGAGTGGAAGCAGAGAAAAGCTCTTTCCCCATCAGTAACAGTGGTCTGGCAGCCTGAGAGGACCATATTACAACCATGAGCTGCAGATATCACCCACGTTGCTAACTGCAACCCAAAAGTCACCTCTGTGCAAGACAGAGAGGTAGGGCAGCAAGCAGAACTTCTCAGGTAGCTGCACTCTGCCTCTCGTAGCTGGAGAGTTGCAGTTGGCAGGTAAGGGATGAAGGACACAATGTCAGAGATGCTGACTGATGGGAGAAGCACAGCAATCCTAGAGACCTCTGTCTGTATCTGGGCCCTGGTATCAGCTCTTAGTAACTCTGTTCTGCTTACCCAACACTAACTGCATGAGTTTCTCACAGTAACTTCCAGCTCACATCTCTAATCAGCTGATGAAACATGTGCCATCCTTCTTATAAAGTTCATATGGAGACAAATTTTGCCTCAGCTGCTCCAAAGGATCCAGTGACACTGAGGCAGGTAGAGGCCACAATACAGAGAAGATGGGGAACAGCAGTATAACAATCTGTGTGCTGCATCATTTATGTGTTCAGACCTCCACTTGAATGGAGCAATTGATGATGTTCATCAGCAAGAATCAACTGCTCCTGGCACCAGACTGCAGCAACATGCACACAGGTAATCAATGGGTAGAAAAAGACAATTTGCTCTTTCAGAGACCTTGCATGTTCTGGACCCTCTAGAAGGGCAGCTGCAGTGTAAGCCACAAGAAGTGTGCATTTTGGCTCTGGGAGATGTGCTTTGCCACACAGAGGCTGACCTATGACTCTTTCTTATACACAGGGAAACTAAACAGGCTGATGGAAACTCCTGCTTCATGACAGGTATTGTTAAGCCAAGACATTTTCTTCATACTTTAAGCAGTAAAGAAGAAGGGAAAGAAAAGGAAAAGAAAAAAGATGCTACTCATTCTGAATGGATTCATTCTAAATATAACTCATCACAACTCAGTGTAATTATGCCAGGTGTTAATTTGTTCCCAATATTTATAAAACATTCCTTTGGCAAAAGTAAGGCAAAGTTTTAACGTTTTCTAATGAAGCTGAATGCTGCATTATGTCGTGTAACTGTGAATGCCACAATGTGGTATACCCCACGCTGGGCACTGAATCAAATTAAATGCATCTAAAAATTATAACCTGTACTTTTTATTATAGTCTATCCCATGAGAGCAATTTTAGAAGAAAGGTAAAATATTATATGGAATTGTATAATTTTCAGCTGCTACAATACATCACTGCTCACTATAAAGTATTAGCACTTTCAAAGAGTTGTTAAAATAAAATATTATTTACTTGTAACGGACTTAGGAGGATACAAATACCATAAACAATATGTATGTTTCTGTTTTGTGCACCACAACTGTGGGTTTTTTCCATGGTTATTTCATGGAGAAGAAGTGATATTTGACCTCACTTGTGACCAAGACAGCTGGCAATCAGGCCACAGGATGGAAGGGCTCCCTCTGATCTGCATTTCTAAATCTGCCCTATGCAAACTGGAGGCAAACTGGGAGAAAGACAAAAGACAAAGCTCTGCCTCGCTCCCTTCCTTGGAGCTCCTTTGGGAATTAAATGAAATATGACTGTTACTTAAGGAGGGGGTTGCATCTGTAGCAAGCAACATTAACTTGTATGTTATATCTGAAGAGATTTGGAAAGCCTGAGGTTGGGAAGCCTGATAGCACAACTTAGCTCTGCCCTTTGCCTGCTTTCATCAGTCCTTCATTGACGGCTACAGCTTCAAAGGCCTGACAATAACTTCTCTGCACAGACAAAAGCCTATGCTCATTTTTCCAAAAGCCACGGTATGTGCTTAATTTTGTGGCCCAGGAAGAGGGGGATTATTTCCTAAATGCTGCACTCCTCCCCTGAAAAGGCAACATTTTTATTTACGTTGGTGCCTATTCTGCATGAATAAGAATGGCAAGATATAGGGTCTGCTTCTCATCTCATTTCCTTAAAGTGTAAACTCAGGGAATTGTACCAGTAAACAGGTGTGAGACCAGACTACGGCCCTTGGCAATTGCCTTTTGAAACCAAGTACCTAAATATACCACTGCTGTGGACTGGTAAGTTAAAACCAGTGCTGAGATGAAAAGCAGCCATGTTCTGAACAGAACTCTTTCCAATGTTTTGGTGTAAAGTTCATAGCTTATATAATTTATTCTTGGTTTTGGTGGGTTTTTTTCCTGGATTGCTCTGTGTGTGTCTGCAGGGTTCTCTGGAGGGAAGGGATACACACTTTTCTCTGAAACTTTTATCAGTATTTTTAAGACGGCCAAGATATTACAGCTTGTAAACACGAAGACCGTGCTAAACATTAAGGTCATATCTGCAGAAGTGTCAGGGCTGGCTCCAAAGCCAGGTTTCCAGATTAGCCCATTTGTGGTGCTCAGCAGGGTCACAGCCTAGCTGAACATGCTGTAAGTTAGTCTTCACAGGTACAGGATTATTCTTCATAGGAATATTTTAGCATTGCACTGTGTTTATGGCATGTTTCATTAAATTCAGTTATCTTGCTCTTTACACAGCATTTGTTTCTGACCTCCCCTAACTTTTCAAAGTAAGTATAAGGGTCTATGAAAAACAGAAGAATCTACTAATTTCTTGTAGAATATTTTTGTCATTTCAGTACCGCTGGGCATAACAGACTATTATATATTTTAGTGTAAAGACAATCTTAGCTATTAATAAGTTCTAACAGATAATCATACTTAATCTTTTAGCTACCAAGACTAAATTAATTTACTGTCAATCATATGCTCCCTGTACTGTCCAACAGAATTGTTCAACAATTAAATCTGTCGGTTGTTTTCATTAAAAGAGAAATAATTACTGTAAGACGAAGAAAAATGTCACATACAAGTACATAATTTTTTTTTGTTCAGTTTTCTGTAAATGCAAAAGAACTTTATATCAATAAATAAATACAAACTATGGCCCCTGGACTCCTGTAATTCTGTGGAACCCAGCAGATTTCTATCAAAGAGCTCGTCACACACCTTGGTATTTGCAGAATGATCCCTGAGACATTTTGGGTAAGTTAAGGTACATGTAGATATTGCTAATGCATTCTCCCCATAGTAGGTTGTCAGACACTGAACAGCTAGATTCTTGGTAATAACTTGAGAAATTATATGACTTAATACTTACAAATTATTTGAAGAAAATATGTTACAGCATGCTTTAAATTGCTAAATTATATATATAAGAATAGTCTAAAAAAGCATAATGTAATTTTTATATAATTGCAGTAAATATGCTTCATGATTAAATATTACTTAGCAACAAGTGATGAATGGCCAATGGAGTTATTGTCTGAGTACAGCTGCTATTTTTTACAATCTCAAATTTGATTATATTTCTTTAAGGGGGAAGAATTTGATCTTGTTTTTCCATAGCTGTAGTTTTTTTTCTAATCCTATATCAACCTGCCTAAAAATTGTATTTAACAAGCCATTTCAATGCTATATTTTAATAACTACAAAACATTTTTTCAGCTTTCAGAATATTCCATTAATATTTAAATTATGATTATGATCCATTAAGGATCAAGGTTACAAAATAAATAATCTTTGGTAAAACTTTGTCGATTTTTCATAATTTTAATTTTAAAAGGCTTGTTTAAAAAATGTGAGTTTTACTGAAGGAATATTTATGCTGGGATATCCAAAGTCAACCCTGTTCCCATTTAAATAATGGCAAAATTCCTATTGATTTCAACAGGAACGGTCCTCTCTATCCAGTGTCCCACTCTGCAACCCTTCTATCTAAATATTATGGAAGTGCTATTAAATTTTAGCTTTCAGAAAATTGAGGTTAAGATATGGGACATACAAGAACTGCTCCTGCTTAATCAATGACATCATAATTGATTGTGTTTTGGCACAGCCTTTTTGCAGGAAGAATGCTCTATTTATCCATGCATTTTTCCTTTCACTCAGCCACTGAATATACTGCAGATTATTAGATTATTTTGTGATTGAGATCCTCACAATGAATAGTTACTAACACTAATATCTACCGCACTTCCTTCCCTCTCATTGTCCATCTATCACGAAAAGACAACGGCTGGCTGGACCGATTTCTACCCTCATCCAAATTTCACACTTAATTTCATTTTGGCAGAGCAGCTGGTAAGGAGAAATGCAGTTCACAAATCATTTCTGTGCAGAAAGCAAATAGGGATAGAAAAGTGAGACATACTCTTGAATAGTCCAGCTCCCTGGGCGTGGAGTCGGTTAAAGCTCGAACGAGGGCATTCATCATGCTGATGGGAGGAGAGGGCGGGGAGGGCTGAGAGGGTTCTTGCTGTAAGGGGCTCTTTGGTTTGGAAGGCAGCCGACCTCTTCTCCCTTTCAGGCTGTCGGTACGGACAACTAGGCGAAAAAAACCCCAAGGGAATCAGTTGTGAAGGTACCAGCAAACAGTGGATCGGAATGAACACCCTGCTTTCCTTACGGTGGCCAGACCAGCAAAAATCAGAGCGTTCTCCAGTTTCAGCACATGTTCTTGATGCCTTTGATTGCAAAGGAACACAAATGGCACCAGAACTGTGTCAGACCTATGATCGTAAGCAGCAATGTAGCTGCTTAGTGAGAGCCCAGCTGTGTTCCTTGTGTCCATGCTTTGTTTGCAGCATGTCAGTGTGCCCGCGTATGTGTGCCCGTGACACTGCAAAAAGCTGAATGTGAAACACAGATTTTAGTGTTTCTACTACCATTGTCCCTTTAAAATGGCAGAGGCACTCATTCAAAGTAATTTTAGCTTTCTTGAAGCATTTGAAAAAATACGGTCACACTATATAGGTTGTATTAGAAAATTATCCATGTCAGTATTTGCAGTGGGACTGCTCACACAATATAACTCACATGCTTAAATATTTGCAGAATTGGGACTAATGAGTTGATCCTGTTTCCATTAAAATTAATTGCAAATTTACAATCAGCTTATGGGAATGAAACGAGATCCTATGTCAAAATGCACACAATCCAGTGCAGCCCCCCGTGAGATAACAAGGGGAAGCCAACAGCATTATCGAGCAATGTTCAAAGTTAATAAAGGAGACATTTTGGCCACTGTCAAATTATCCTCTTGTGACCTTGCTGTTCTTGAACTCTGGGGTCTATAGTCTAAATATGATAATAGGGGTGAAGAGCACAAAATCAATACATTATTACATAAATGCACATATTTTGGGCATGAAAGTTATGAATCTCATCACGGTCAAATTTATTGTAGAGACATCCATATTGACACACATATACATACATGCACACACAGAGACACAGATTCATTAAACATAATATTTTAGTTTTCTGGGATCATAAATAGCCAGAGTCCTTACCTTCTTTAACCATGCCGACACTGAGACACTTCTGGAACCGGCAGTATTGGCATCTGTTACGACGTCTCTTGTCCACTGGGCAGTTTTTATTTGCCAGACAAACATATTTTGCATTTTTCTGAACTGTTCTCTGCGAAAATGCAACACAAAAATAGTAAATTGATTATTTCTTGAGCAACTTAGAACCTGACAAAATGTGTTTTAATTACAACATGAAAAGTGACAGTGCAATTCATATAATTAGATAAAATTAATTTCCTAACACACTAGCCTGCAGGAAAAACAATTTTATTAGTGTTAGCTGCTGACAATGAAAATCATCTAGGATTGTTCTGAAGCAAGTCTCTGGAGACAGGCAACTTTGAATGATAAAATCATATCTGAAATTACCAGGTCATCACATCTACCTTTGGGGATTAGATTATCTCCGCTTTTAATATCCCTTTGGGAACAATTTTCTACTTGGTTCATTCCCTTGATTATTGCTGACCTTATTAAAATAAAATCAAAATGATCTGCAATGTACTTCTCTTGCTATCACTATTGTTAGTCAAATACCACAATAACTGGTTCGGTTAGCCATTAAAATCATCAGGGAGAAAAATAAAAAAAAACCCCAGAAACCCCTACAAATATGTTTGGCTAAATACTCTGGGAAAGTTAACCTGACCTGAGGAAAAAAGACAGAGTGATGACATAGTTATGTAAATTTAATTAACTCTAAAATCATGTTAAAAAAAATAAAACAAATTTAAATTTGTGGAAACCTCTAAGCTTTGGAAGAATGTAACAAATATTAATTGCAAAAAGGTATCATGCTGCCATACTTAAAATCAAAGATACATCAATAAATAACATCCAAAAAGGTATTACTAGAAAAGACACCAGGAACAAATTTATCAACTCAACAATCAATATTAAACCTTTAACTGCAATTAAATTAATGGATACATTTTATTCCATAATTTGTGTTTGTTATCAAATAGCAGCCTCAATGTACTTCAGGTAAGAGAGAGAGCAAATATTGTTCATTGTGATTTGGAGCTGAAACCAGTTTAATTTTGCAGAATAAAGTACTGTTACAACTCAAGGATATGCTATTGATTTCCACAGGGGCAAGTTTGGGATAATAAGTGCTGCTATTTCCATGTTATTTGTATTCCATTTTCTAGTTATATTTAAATAACAAATTAGTTTTATAGGAGATATGTATATTACCATGTGGTGAAAGGATTATTATTAAGTAACACTGACAGGTCCATCTACAATAAAATAATGTTGTAAGCCCTCCCCTCAAATATTTTGGGACTATTTTTGTTCCAATTCTTTTACCAGAACAGGGGCATAACTGATACCTTAGCAAGAAGAAATTTACAAAATCCAAATGTATCAAATCTTAAACTTGCTGCTCAGAACCATCCTACCAAAAGTCAATCACAAGCTCTTCACTTAAACAAGCTATTTCTGAAATGAATACTGGAATCTGGACTCAGGCTACTGAAAGGGAATTACAAAGCACCCAAAACCTAAGATCAAAAAGATCTTAGGTTTTCAATTCTTGAAAGTATAAGCACGAAGTTTCCACTGAGAAACTGCTGTGTGCAAGTTATTTGTGTTGCTATTCAGCTGCAAAGCTGCCTTCATTGCAGAGCAGGCACCAGGACCCCGTGCAGTGCTTAGTCACTGCTGGACAGGCAGCTTTCCCCTGGTGAGGATTCCCCGGGCTCCTGAGCTGAAGGGTCATTAAAAGGCAGCAGCCTAAAGCAGCTAGAAGTACTTGGGTTTGTCCCACGAGTGAAACCAGTTTCTTCCTGGTGTTGACCACCCTGCATTCCTCCTCGTGCCAACCGCCTGTGGACAACAAATAGCACCCCTGCCACCACCTAAAATTTTAAGTGGACTTTACGATTTCAGGGTTTCTTTCCTCATCTAAAAACAAAGTATAATTGGCATTGGTGACTGAGTAAAACCCAGGTTGAATGTACTCCAGACGAGCTTCACTACAGAATAAATGCAGTTTATAGCTCAGACTGGGATGACCTATGTTTCATTGAGGAGGGCTGGCAGACCAGAGATGTGGTTCCCCCAAACCACTGTCATGGCTTCTTCTCAGCAGAGACTGGCTGATCCTTTTATCCTACAGAAGGCTTTCCTTGACCTTCTTCAAAAACGTGGGGTGTCCCTCCCACCCTGCTGCGGGGCCTGAGTTTTAACACACGATGTCCCTGAGGCCCCAGGCCAGGACCAGGAGCATGTGGGGACAGAGGAGGTGGGAAACGAGGTGGAGCGAGCAGGGAGGGGAGCAAAGCGCGGATCTCTCACCTTGAAAAAGCCCTTGCAGCCCTCACATGTCCGCACCCCGTAGTGTTGGCAGGCGGCATTATCTCCACAGACAGCGCAGGTGCCTTCCCCGGACGAAGAGCTCCTGCTGGGCGGAGACGGGAGGCCGCTGCTGCCGCTCCCGCTGCTCTCCCCCATCAGGCTGGAGGTGGCTGCGTTGAGGCCGAGCGGTGAGAAGGCTAAGGTGGCTGGTCTTTTGGCCAGGTGAAGCCCGTAGGAATGGCCCTCCATGGGAGCCTGGCTGGCGGCTGGCCTGTCGGAGCCCAGGGGCAGGCTCAGGGGGGCAGGGTCGTAGCACATGTGGGCGGCCGCGGACGGCGTGTGCGGAGGCGAGTGCTTGAAGTGGAAGAGAGGGAAGCGCGGAGGCACGGTCTTCATGGGGGGCGCGTCCATCAGGTGGCCCGGAGGCAGGCAGCTCTGCGTGGGCTGCAGCGGGGGCTCATCCCACAGGCCCTGGTGAGCAGGGAAGCCGGGTGTGGTGGGCGTGGAGGGTGGAGATTGCTTGAAGTACATGGAAGTGCTGGGCATGCCCTCGTCTGTAGATGGGGGCAGCGAGGGCTGGTATGGGGACAGCCGGGTGTCTTCCATCTTTATGAGGGGCCTCTGGCCAGAGGAGGCAGTTTGCATTTGGTAGAGGCAGGAAGGCTTGAGCTCATAGCTGCCAGAATAACCCTCCATAAAGGTGCTGAAGCTGGGAAGGGAGGTGGTGGCAGTGGCAGTGATTTCGGTACTGCTCAGGTCCATGGTCAGCTTGGCATAGTCAGGGTTCATGATGTCTGAGCTGTACTCCGAGCCATACGCGTAGGTCTGGGATGCATAATTCGAACCGGGCGGTGAAGGACTATACTGCGCTTGCACACAGGGCATATCTGCAAGGGCAAAGGGGCACGTTAACAACAAGCCCGGGGCACCAGGCTGCAGCCCAGGCCCTCACAAACTTCTTTCCTAGAAGCTTTCCCCAATGCTCAGATAGGTGCCCAACTCGAATTCGGACATTTAAATTAGCCTCGAGCCTTTTCCTTTCAACAAGAAATATGCGTCAGGGACCGACTAAGCATTCTGTACTATGGAACCTGCTCTCATCTAGTCAAGGGAGAAGCTCACATTTATACCAGTGTCAGTGAGAGAAGGATCTATCTCAAACTGCCCTACATCTGCTGCTTAATATACATAGGTGTCAATGAGAATTAGATAAGCAGAATGAGAACAGTTTATGAGTCTGTCTCTGTATGCATGCAATCAGGACGTAAAATTTTCATGAAGGGTAAAGAGATTATCAACTGCATAGTATTAAAAATTATATTTATTTTAAAAGAAGCAGCATCTGCAGTGCATGTCAGAGGAATGACTCAAATCACAAGGTTTGCTACTCAGGACTTGCAAACATTGATTTTGCTCACTCAGCTCTGGACCTTTGAAGAATTTTTCTGGTCAGCCAATAATTTAAGGTTGCTATCTCATTATTAGTTTTAAGGCTTATCTCTGGTAGACTGTTTTCCCTTAAAAAGTGGAGGGTACAACATCCCCTTCGATTTGCAAAAATGTAGGATAAAAGGTATATGGTATTTCTGCTTTCATGGGAAAGCAAGGTTGAGGCCGGTAATACAGTTGGTTTTATTCATTAGTCATGAAACTTAATGTGGTTCACTGATAGCTGGAATGGTTGAAGCAACACAGTGCCTGGCTAAAAAGATCTGACTTATTTTCTTTTACATTTCCTACTAGTCTGCCATATAATTTGCTGGTCACAAGAAATAATAGACCCAATTCTGCAATTCACTGAGGTTGGCCTGACTAAACACTGTGAGATTCTAGACCAATATTTGCAACTTGAACTAAAAGTGTGTGCTGTATTTTGGTTCCACAGCAGAAGAATAAAATGCATCAATTAGTATAAATTTTCTCATAAAGAGAAAAGTAAATATGGATAAAATGTATATCAAAATTAAGTGCAGTTCAGCACTTCTTAATCATGGTATTTTATATTCCAGAAGCACTTGAGAAATAATTCATGTTAAAAACAAAACAAAACAAAAAAACCTGTCTTGAAAATAATGAGGTTTTCCTCATCATTTTAAGAACTCTTTTCACTTACACTTTTAAAATATTCATTCCTGGCATGCAGGAATCCAAATAATTTGTGTTAAATCAACTTTTAATTCTTTCCTGCCTGCTTTGCAGATAAACATATTTAAACTAAGCACCAAATTTGAATTATCACGCTGTCACAAACCATTCACATCTTTCTTCTTCTCGAGAAAACACAAATATCTGAGAAAAAAAAATACTGCTGTTTCCTGAAATTAAGACCTTCCTTGCCTTAAATCCAAAAGCTTGAAAAAGAAGGCAGGACAACCCTCCCCCAAGCCTTGCCTCTTAATATTATTTATGTATTATTCTACTGTTCTCTCTTTTTTTTTTTTTCCCTGTCAATTTCTGTCCATGCCATTCCACACACACAGCATTTCCTGGCAAGTCGTATCACTATCATTTGTTAGTTTAAGGACTTGCTGTTAAAACACAGCGATCAGTGCTTAGCCAAATAAAAAAAAAGAAAGAAATTCTTTCCACACACCTCCACTGAGAACTGACGGAGGAACACAACAGAGTGAGTTCACAGCTAATGTCACAAGTGGACGTGTTGATACACAGCTCTATGAAGGAAAAATGCTTTTTGCTAGCTCAGAAAATGAGCAGGAGTTCAAGGGAACAAATCATTATGCCTTTTTTTCATACATTTTTCTGAGCATAACAGAGTTATGCCACTGAATTCTGTGCAAAGTGGAGTAGAAAAACAGAAGTCTAAAATAACTCTGACCGGAGGACTGAAAAAATATCCGTAACCTAAAGGTCTGGTCTCTCCTGGCTCTGTGGGACTCCTCCTACCTCGTCTTTTGCCAGTGCACTTGTCTAAGTCTAACCCTTACTTTTCCACTTAGGGCACCAGTATTAATTCCCCTGCAAAGTAAATAGCCTGGATTTTTTTTTCTTGATCCAACAATATTGAAACAAGAAAAGAAAAAGCCCCACAGGAGGTGCATTGAAGAGCAACCTGCCATCAAAACCAAAATGAATGGTAAAAGCATCAGGGCAGGGACATTAGGAGCTATTACCATGGTGTTCTGCTTTCTTTGCGAGAACTTGAGGTAAAGGATGCCCAGTTTAACGCCAGACAAGCAGGGCTCCCTCACAGGGACACTAGCACCCCCAACCAGTTTCCCCTTAAATCTGGCACGTCTTTGGCGAGAGGCTCGCAACCCCATGTGCCCAGGCACGGCATCGCCAAAAGCGCTTCGAAAGGCATGCATTGCTCTGATTCTTTTGAGATTTAAACTCCCCAGGACGTCGGGGGCCGATGATGCCAAAGGGATTTGGGAAGAGCAGGGGCCGCGCCAGGAGCTCCCGCACCCCTCTCCTCGTCCTCCCGCCCTTCTCCCGGAGCGGCAGCTTACCTGGTGGGTATCTTGCGCGCTGAATGGTGGGGCTGGAGGTGCGGACGGAGGCGGCGGCGGGCAGCGGCGGCGGCGGGGTGGGTGCCGGCTGGGACCTCTCTGCGGAGGCGGGCCCGGGGCCTGGCCTGGGCGGGGGGCGCTCTTCCGACCCGGGCTCTGTCCGTCGGCGGCGGGAGACAAGGCACAGTCAGGGGCGGCGGTGCCCGGAGGGGCAGAGGGGAGCCCCTGCCTCCCCCCCGTCGCGGCGCCTCGGGGGGACGTGGGAGGACCGTCCCCCGAGCTCCCACGGCAACCTCCCGCCTCGCCCCACGGGTGGGAAGGGGGAGCGGGCCGGGGAGCGCATTCCTGTCGGCTCCCTTTCCCTCATGACACAAAAGGCAGAGAGCACCGGGCTGGGACAACGGAGCTGCCGGTTTGTTCTCTAAGAGAGGAGCCTGGGGAAGGCATGAGGAGAACCTCGGGCGGGGTGACTACAACAAGCGGGACAGCATCTCCGAGCGTCCACTTCCCCGTGAGAACTTTCTCTTTTTGGGATGCAGAGACCGGGGAAAAGCAGGCTGGGACTTTCTATGCAAGGTACCAGCAGACTTGAGGGGTGTTCTGCCGGCCCCCCTAAACCTGTGCGGTGTCTCCGGGCTCATCATCGCCACCGCGGGGGAGGGAGCGCAGCCCAGCCGCCTCCCCCGACCCTCTGGGCGCTACCAGCCGGGCTCCGCAGCAGCGCGGGAGATGCGCGGCCGCGCCGGCCCTTGCCCACGGAAGCCGCTCCCCGGCCACTCTTTCTCCCGCTCCTTGTCTTTCTTTTGCCTTCCCCGCGCCCCTCGCCTGTGAACTCCCGCCAGCTCCCGGGGTGTTAAGTGCTTATCAGCTCATCCCTTTCTCTCCCGAGGGTTTTGTTCCCCCACGAGCTCCTGCGAGGCGGTTTCCCGCTCGGCGCGGAGCGCCCTAGGGCTCCTCTCTGCCCCCCCGAGCCGCCGGTTACCTAGAGACACTCGCTGCGCTTTTAACCACGCAGCACCCCTCCGGGCTGCCGCCGCCCGAGCCAGGAGCGCAGGGCCGTAAGGGCTGTAAATTAGGAGGAAATAACTACCCTTGTCAAAGCTCTTTTCTTCCTCCGTGCACTTTACATTCAGCCCCGAGTGACACCCCTCCCCACCCTGTAATACGAGGAGGAAACCGTGAAATACTCCATTGTGATTGTGACTTCTTCAGGCGAGTTTCGAAACCTTCATTTACCCGGGAGGGACTGCGGAGGGGGAAGCTCCATTCAATAAAAAACTTTCGTGCTGGATTTCCACCGCCGGTTAGCTGGCGATTTTTTTTTTTGTTGGGGGGGGGGGAGTGGGAGGGATCGCCCCGAGCCGCACGGTCACTCCAGCAAATATCCACGAGATCGCGTGAGATTCACCTCCGAAGAAACCGTCTGGTCTGGTTTAGTCCATTGTTTTTAACCGGGGCTTGACTCCAGCATACAACGGTCTCCACGGAGGAGAGAAAAATAGGGCGAAGAATGTAATCGAGTGAAGCGGCTTGGATAAAAGTTAGCGATTCATTTCCAAACTTTTTTTTTTTCCTCGAGAAAAAAAAAAAATCCTATCCCAGCACACCAATCTCCCTACATAAAACAGTGTTATACGCCCTTTCCCTGGAAAATATCCTCTCACAGATTCAATCGTATCCCAAAATTGCAAGTTAAGTAACAGCGTTCCTAACTAGCTGCGCTAAAGTGAGCGGCATCTCTGCTCGGGACAGCCTGTCGCGATCATGCTGCCCCGATAACTGTCCCTCTGCATAATGTCACAACCCACCGCCCGCGCTTTCTCGCCTCTTTCCAAGACTGAAACTTCTTTCGCAGCTATTAAGGCGAGAAGGCAAAGGCGAGAGGCGCCGCGGGGGCAGGGAGCGGGGCAGCGGCGGCGCAGCCCAGCCTCCCCGCACGGTACCGCCCGTGCCGGGGCACCGCGGCCCCTCGTTACCACTCCTGACCTCCGAAGGGAAAAGTGCACATTTCCGAGGAGCAGATGCGGGGCAGACGTGCCGAGCAAACATCCCGTCTCATTTCAATAAAATATGTCACATTCCAGCAATTACCTCTTGGGCGAGCTCTTTGGGCTGCCGAGGGGGGCTGTTGTCTCCCAAAGTGAGATGAGCTCAACCTGCCCCGCCGTCCCTATTAGACAGCTGAACTTGTGCAAACAGAACCACCTATTTCCCAAGCGCGGCTAAAGGAAGGAGACAAATTGCTGCCATTCATCACCGGCGCTGTAAACTCCCCGCCGCCGCCGGCAGCATCATTTCCATGACAACAACTAGCAGAAATACCTTAGTACCACCGGCTCCGGCTCCCGCTCCGCTCAACCACAGCCCTCCCGTTTGCGAGGGGCAGCAGTGCCCCGCGCACGGCAGGAGTTGCCGAGACGGCAGGGAGGCTCGGAAGACGAGCGGCAACTGTGCATCCACGGGGAGGATGGGAGAGGAGGGGGGGAAGGTGAGGGAAAAGTTTCAGCGAGAGCCCGGGCACGGCAGCGCGTCGGCTGAGCCGCATCGCTCGCCGCCGGCATCTCCCCAGCATCTCTACCCCGGCGGCGTAACTTTCACGAAGTGGGGACATGCCGCGTGTCCCTCTCCCTCAGCCGCTCCCGTTCACTCGCATACGTACTCGGTTGCTGTGGAGGTTCCGTCTTTACATCTAGTTTGTAGGTGCCCGCTTCCTTAAAGGCGTGTGTAGGCGCTGTCCAGCGGCAGGACCCCAGACACAAAATCCCTCAGACTCCGGGTAGCTGCAGGTCCAGAGGGTGCGTTATCCCGAGGCATGGAAAAGGATTGAAAAAGCCTGAGGAGCCAGGAGCCCGTCCCCGGGCGAAGGGAGGGAGTGAGCAGGCGGGCGGGCGAGGGATGCCGAGCGGCCGCCGCCGCCGCGATGTGCCTTTGTGTGTGTGCGGCGGGAGCCGGGCCGGGACCTGTGCCCGCGTCCCGGTGCGAGTGCCCCGGGGTGCGCGTGTGCCTGCGCCGGAGAGAGGGGACGGAGGCGCCTCTCTGCGCTGCTCTCCCGCTCCCTCTCTCTGAACGTCATTTATGTGAGAGGAGCCCTAGCGGCCTCTCCATAGAGCGGCTGGAATGCGAAACGTCAATAGTGACGCCATGGGAGCCTGACGCTACTGACCCCC
>VWYP01005085.1:149373-186333 GCA_013400435.1 Pycnonotus jocosus | reverse complement strand
TATTATATATTGGTTCATCACTTATTTATTTATTAATTCAAATTAGTTGGAAATAAGAAAAAATACAGAAATATATAATGTATATTAATTTTCAGGTTATGTAAGGTTTAGAAAAACTAATTAATATCCACATGTGTAAGTCCTGTGAATAACAAAATCCAGAACTTCTGAACATTTCTAGTATTCTGAAACTTATCCCTAATTATAGTGAGACATTAATTTTACAACTACTTTAGACAGCAGATGTACAAAATTCTTCACCTATGATGTACTGATACTTTGAGTACACAGAAACACAGTCATCCCTTAATTTTCTGATCTTTGTAATGGTGTAGCTGTGATGGAATGAAGTTTTAACCTAACAGAATTTCTAATTTCACAAACAGAATGAGCTGGTGACACACCTAAATTCGTGTATTTGCAGTTTAGAATCATAATAATACAGAACAATTATAAAGGCTCACTTGTTTTGACTGACTTAACATATTTTATCCTTTATTCCTATCTCAGTCCTTGACTTTACCAGTGAAAAAAGATTTCTTCTGAAAAATATACAGATTTCTGTGATTCATCTTAAGATAGAATTTCATTTGCTTCATAAATGCTTATAGTAAATGTGAAGCTGGTTTCATTAACTGATTTCTCATAATTTTGAATGCATAAAGAAGCAAAATATTCAGTTAATAGTAAAGAATTAGAAGAAATGTTCATTCTTCATAATTCCCTGTGACTTCTGGAAGGGCATGAACTATCCATAGCTTCAGGATCTGTTACCTCCTGCTAGAGGTAACAGGGCAAATCAGGGCAAGTTTATCGCATGAGTGAAGCTTTTCAGACTGGCACATTGCCCTGGCATTGTAATAATTTAGGCACCCCTTATAAACCCTTTGATCATCCTTTGGTTATCCTTTACAGTACAACAGTGCTGTCTCATGATCTTAGGAGTCGCAATTGTTTAACAGGTAGGCAATATTCCTTCCATGGGAGGGAAAATAGTATTCAATACATTCTAGGATTTATATACCATCCACGTGTCCAGTTCTCTACTTTCTTCAAACTGACTTAACAAAAAAGAAAGTTTTTAACATAGTCACAGTTTCTCACACAAAAATATCGTTCAGCTTTATTATGCAAGTCTCATTAATGATATTACAGATACCTTTAAAACACACACTAATTGTGTCTGAAAGGAAGGACTTAGAGATGAATTAAAGAGTTCCTTTCATAATTTGATTTGATAATTTGCTCCTTTTTTAGCTGAGTGCATCTGTACACCTAAAGCCAGGCTTACTCTTCACCAATTAAAATGAAATATGTTTCCTCAGTGACAGTCTGTGTTCATGTTATATGGAAATTCTTGTCTAAGTGCTGTTGACATGGAATTGCCCTCACAGGAAAGCAGGTGCAGAAAAAGCTACATATTTGATCAACTATTTTTCACACTCTAGTCAATAAGGAACAATGCTAAATTCCCAACTGATTCCCAGATTCTCTTTTTATATGACACCATCTTGTAAGGGAAGGTATTTTGGGTACAACATCTAACCATAAAGATCTTAGCAAGATTTTTAGATGGTCCAGATAAATATCAAATTGGATTCAATTTAAAACCAAAATTGGAAATAGAATAGATGCCTCCCAGTGGAAGTAAAAAATTGAAACGCACCTATATGAGAAATGTCACAAGAATTCCCTTACTTGTGTCACTTCCATCAGATTAAAAATCAAAACAAACCAATTCAACAACTGGTGATTTCTTATATGATCCAGAAGTTAACTATTTCTTCATCTCCTTAATTCTGTATTTTTTGGAAGAGACAGACTAAATCTAATATTTATTTGCTTATCTCTAAATTATGTGCATATATTTTAAACTACATTATATTATTGTTTTATATATAAATGATATATGTTATATTTATATATATGTAAATAATATATACTGCTTCCTGAGAAACTGCCTTCCATTCTTTCCTGTAGGTTACTAGAAATTCCTTAGTCTGAGGTTGCTGCAAAGCACTGCATCAATTTATAGCATTACAGTCTTATTACAGAATTAGTCAGTGACCCTATGTATGGGTCTAAAACCCCAAGCCTGTATTTATTCCCTCTACATCCCTGTGCCCATGTGTGCACATGGACTCTCCATTGAACTGCCCTTGGTTGAACCTCAGCCCTTTGAAAGTATACACAATCCCATAACAATACAGAATTGGGGAAGTTGGAATTGCCCCCTGGAAATCATTAAATTTATCTCCTCTAATGCAAGCAGGGTCAGCTATGGATGATTGCTCAGAGTAATTTTCCAGATTTTTTTTTTTCATATCTTTGAAGATGAAGATTCCACAACCTCTTAAGGTAACCTGTGCCAGTGCTAGGTCATGCTCACAGTACACACTGGAGGTTTTTTAATACTTAAGTGGAATATTTTGTATTTCATTTTGTGCTCATTTCCTCTTGTTCTTCCACTGAAATTCACTGGGAAAAGTCTAATCTTCTTTATTCTCAGATATTTACATACATTGCTAAGACTCCCCCTGAGCCTTCTCTTTTCCAGGCTGAACAGCCCCAGCTCTCTTGGCCTTTTATATTTCAAATGCTTCAGGCTTTAGATCATCTCCATGGTCCTTCACTATGTCACCTTCATTATGTCCATGTCTTTCTTGAACTGGGAAGCACAGAGCTGGATCGGGCACTCCAGATGTGCCTCATCAGAGCTGAGTCCAGGAGAATGATCACTTCCCTTGGCTGGCTGGCAACACTCTCTATTGCAGCCCAGGAGGCTGTTGGCCTTTGTTTCTGCTAGGGCTCTCCTCTGGCTTGTCTTCACCTAGACCCACTGGACTTTTTCTACAAAGCTGCTTTCTAACCCATTAGCCTCAACCTGCACTGGTGCATAGCTTACTCCTCCCCACATGTAAGACTTAAATTGCCCTTTTCTGAGATTCATTACATTAATTCTGTCCCATTCTCCTCCTCCTCTGCTGTTTTTTTATGTTCTTAGTCCTGTTTTAATCATTATTATGCATTTTTAAAACAATAATTGACAAAAACCAAATAGTTCTGGGGCTAAATCTCAGCTCAGTTCTAAAATTATCAGTCAGGATTCCTTCTTATATTTAATTGCAATCTCTCTATATTTGTGTCTGTGTACATATATGTGTAAACACATGTCTCCAGAGTCTCTAAAAAATGTATACCCTTAATTGAAATACATTTATTTATTAGTAGCATGTTATGACATGCCCAAATAATAGTCATGCTAGTTTTAAGTGAGAAAGGTGGCCTAATTTTAATTTTACTACAATGGCAGGCAATCTTCGCAGACAACATTGTAAAGAACTTTCAATTCTATTGTAAGGAGATAGATGCCAAGCCAATACAGAAAGTCCAACTCCTTTACAGTTATGCTTGCCATCACATTAACAGAGACTTCCTCACATAACTTCAGTAGGGCATTGCATGGTGCAAGAGCAATCTTATGTCACCTCAACATTCTTTTTGGATAGACTGGAAAAGTCTTTCTTTATATCTGAATTTTTTCTGCATGATTTTTTTTTTAATATGCTTATTTGTTTCTTTTCCTTTTGAAATGATGTTTTATTAAGTCTATACTGGCAAATACACATGAAATATTTAACTTCCTACTGTCTTCCAATAGAAAAAAGAAAAAGCATCTGTCATTAAGAAAAACAATGCCTATGCAGTGGCTGTTGCCAACTATGCTCCAAATATTACCAAGGACTCAGTGCTACCAACCATCTCCAAGAGTGCTACAACTGCAGAACCCAACAAGGCAAAACCAGAAGCGAAGCCACAAGAAGCAAAGAAGACATTCAACAGCGTTAGCAAAATTGACAGAATGTCTAGAATAGTGTTTCCAGTCTTATTTGGTACTTTTAATTTAGTGTATTGGGCTACATATTTAAACAGGGAGCCTGTCTTACTCGGCTTTGCACCATCAACCTAAAAGCTGACTTGCACTGAGGACTTCAAGCATCATTCTAATCAGATAGGTTGTACAGTCCGACTAATAACTGCTAATCTGTGAACCATTATGTACAGTGTGTATATAAATGTCTTGTCTGTGTGTCTCCAAAGGAGGGACACAGTGTTAACTCATGGGTCTGTAAACAGATAGCACCCATGGCAAATACAGCCAGCTCTTTAAAATTTAAACCCAGGGGACTTCTGTTAAACTAGGATTCAAATATACAGAATTATATTCTCTCCGTACAATGAGATGAAGATGTGATCCTACATAATTATTTAGGAGCAGTATTTTTTTAATTTAAAGTTAAAATATTTTTCTATAAAGTAACTAATTCTACTTTAGTGAAAGAAACTGTCATTTAAAAAAGTGATTTTTTTAAAAAAGGTGTAATTGTTTCATACAATAGCAGTACCCATGTACATAACAGAGTACGGAGGTCGTACAGTGCTGCTCTTCACAAACATTCTGGATACAAGTTAGATTGAAGAGGTAGTAAACACTACTATATGGCAAAAGCCACAAGTTTCTTACTTCTTTCCTCTTGGAAGTTGTTAGTAAATTCATCTAATTGATTTCAGGGTAAAAGGTTAATCAAATTCAGTATCAACCAACTTCTGCTAGTGAGATACTTATTTTTTCACTGTTTTACTTATTTGATATTACTCAGATAGATTATCTGGTACAGCAAAGCTGGATTTTTTAAATTATTATTTTTGATTTTTTTCTTAATTAAATTATTTTTAGATTTATAGAATCACTCAGAATTTTTTCAGGTTTATCAGTAATATAATATACTCTTTTCCTTTGCTTTTTCTTTTCATTCCTAAAGTCTGCCATTAAAATATTTACCTATATTTGTCCCAGGAAGCACTGTTTTCAAGGGAAACAAGAACCATGATTTAAGTTCAGGAATATGTCCATGTAATAAAAATTACTGCTGCTTTTGTAAATTGCAACTTTACATTTCGCTGACATAACTTTACAACAACTTTGTATACTAGAAATGATTTTGCTAAGATTTGAATGTTATTTTTTTAATAAAAGGTCATGCATCATCAGTAGGCATCAACTGTATTTCATATACACAAATATAACAAAATTGGATCTGCCATTGGCAATTTTATAAGAACATTTAATACTATCAGTAAAATTGTTTTTCTTCCGAGCCTTTGCAAAGATTCTTTATGCCCCTAAAGGCCTGGTAAACCATAGCATAGATAATAATTGTGTACTGTATTTAGATTTTAGAATACTTGGCCAATCAAAAATATTTTGATTCACACATACATTAGCAGTTATTAGTTGACCTTTAAAAAAGAAACACCTTTATGATGATGTCTTCTAGTAGAGACATATGTAGTCGTATAGTGTCATTTATTGCAGTTTTGTACAGTAACTTGAGTATAGTGCATAAAATAGATATGTTCAGAGTTTAAAAAAAGTTGTACAAATATTTCTAAAATCAAATAAAAGAGTATCTTAAGACATGGAAGTGTGCTAAAAACAACAAAGAGAAACACTGCTTTCTTTTGCTGTTTTATTTTCTTGCTTTTTCTTTGCTTTTGATGTGATTCTGTTTTGTACTTTGTGTGACAGTATAGATGCCAAGGTCACAAATGCATATTATAAATAGAATTAATAGTTAAGACAGAGTTGACATCAGTAAAATAAAGACTTTTAGTAGGTTATAAAAGAAAGGGAGAAGCATGGACAAGGTGTGTATCCCTTGAATTCCCTCTAATTAAACTGTCAGACTAAACCTTTCTCATCAACAGTAGCTTAAAAATGAGCACTTTATTCAGAACATTAAAATAAAAATATCCTTATTTTCATATATATTTATATGTAAATGTAGATCTTCCATGTAACATGGAGATGTGTGCAATAGTGTGATTATGAACAAAAGGCTAGAAGGCAAGCAATAAAAAAAGGGTTTTTTCATGGTATAAGCATACATTTTTAAAACGTTTCACTTGTAAATTATAAATTTTCCCTTCAACATCACATTGTCCAGGTATGAATAAATATATAAATATGTACATATGTACAAATAATTGTAAATATTAGGACTGTAGAAAAATCCCTTCACTTTTAGCTCTGTTTTTGGCAAAGGGCTCTGACTGTATAGTTTAATGGAGGCCCCTGCTAAAATGCTCTTGAACTTGAAAAGCTGGATTTATGTTTTCTGTGGTTGAGGTCTCCTTCCTGTGACCTAGTGAGAGTTCTGTTCATGTTGGCAAGATCTAGGGACTCTCCAAACCTCACCGGACTGAGGTATGAGAAACAGAAGTTTGTGTTTCACCCTTGGCTACATCCCAGGCACTCAAACCCTTCACAGTGTTGAAACTGTTGTGTATTTCTCCATGCATGACACCGTATAGTCAGAACTCTCCCCATGCCAAATACGATCTGCTCAGTCATGTTGAATTACCTGATAAGGAAAGAATTTGCATCCTTATCCAAGAATGGGACCTCCTCAAAGGCTTTTAATAGTAAAGTCTTCTCCAACAAGACTTCTCTGGAAAATAACATCTGGGTAACCCAGAGCTGCATGCAAAAAAGCATATCTTCAGTTTGCACAAGAAGCCCGATGCTGTCTCATGTTAGTCAGCCCTGCTGCTACCACTTTTATTGGGTACAACCACTTTTTCATTCACTGACCCTTTTCTCTACACTTACTTGAGTTGGTAGAAAAAACTGGTGTTTATCACCTGGTAAAGTTACATTTAATGCCCACTTATATAGAAAAGTAGGCATACTATATAAACTCAGTGAAAAAAAACCCAAAACCTTTAAAAAATTTACATGCAGTTATTGTGGGTGTCAGCAAGGATTTTAAATGGGCGTGCTCCAGGAAATTTAGTTAGTTGGTCTATATCAAAGTAATCTCCTACTGGAAGAAGTATGCTTTACTGTTTAACTGCAGAAACAATTACAGTGGCCCAACTGGGTACACATAGGTTGCAAATTTGTAAGACTACCAACTGTATAAGTGAATATAAATGTAAAGATTTAAGTGAATGGGAGCATCATGCAAAAACACCAGATACAAGAGTTAGGCCTTATTTTCATTTAGAAGGAATCTGTGTCATTGCTTTTAGTATAGAATCTGTGTCTGGGACTTTAAAGCTAATGTCACAAATCTATATGCCAGATATATAGAGGTTTCCTTTATTTGAATAAATCTTGTAGGTCTTAAATACTTCAAGTGGAGAGTATGAGTGAGAAAATACAAGTCACTTCTCTATCAAGGACTTGTACATGGAATCTGCCAGTGAATTTTTTGGTTGACATATTAATCTAATTTACTTCTCCCATTATTCTTGAGTCAGCATGTTATATTTTATGACTTTGGAAATTAATAAAATAAATACAAAGATAAAACACTGTGGTAAAGTTAGATTGGAATGACAGTAATTCTAAATGAGGTTTATGAAATAGGCTTCCAGTGTGGTACTGGGGCACATGCTTCTGGATGCATGTGTCAGTTAATTTAACAGTAACTTGTAGATCAGCACGAAAAGTAGAGATCAGCCCAGTTTAGCAGCCAGAGTTGTCTGCTGGAGACATCATGACAGGAGAGTAGCTTTGAAACGTCTCAATTATGCTGTGGCCAAGCAAATTACCTCCACCTGTCAGATGTGAGGTAATTCAACTTGTAACTGCAGTATTGTTGATCATCTTTAAAAAAATGTTATGATAAATGTTCTAAGATATGAGCTTTAGTTTGAGAGACTACTCATACCATTGAACATTATTCTTAAATAAGGAGCCAATTTGCCTGTATAGTCACAGGAAAGAGCATCTAGAGACCAAACAGGAGCCTTACTGAATCACCTTCCCTTCCCAGTGGTTAAAGATAATGTACAGGGTGATGAGACTTTTCAAAAGTGACCAAAAACTCTCTGCATGAAATCAACCAGAAGCAGCAGAGAGGAGGTAGGAGTGTATGGGAGAGGAAAGGAGAAAAGAGAGCACACAAATGGCTTTGTTACCATGGCGGTGGAATGTGAGATAATTGAGGAAAAAGTCACTGAGGGAGCTAATGTGTATTTTTGTTACAGCTTCAGTTCTGAGCCTTCATTGCCACATGTGAGTTGTGGGACAGTACATAGAGCACCTAAAATGGAAATACTTGTATAATTCTACTGAAATTGAGGGGCATGAGTTGTGCCTTTGAAAGTGAGAGGCCTCTACTGACTGCTTTGTGAAAACAGACCATGCAATGCTGTGTGTGTCCTGCTGTTTGGAACATCGCGGGTGGAAGGACAAAAGGAGCTTCAGAAATTAAGTAGAATATTGTTAATTCTACATTTTGTTTTCTTAAAAAGCGTGGCTTTTTAAGCACAGAGAGTCAGCACTCCTTTTCCATACCTCTCATTCCTACTCTGAAAGCTTAGTAGTGCACAGGTTTTGCCTTGACCTTCACAAAATAGATGAAGTCTATGCTGCTGAATGTTACCACTCCTAACATTTGCATGAAAGATTATTTCAGTGTGGATATGAAGCTATCATCATCTATGCCCAATTATGTGCAGACACATAATGCTAAAATTTATAAAGCCATGCAATGTTTTAGAGTTTTAAAGTGGAGCAAGAAAACATTTTAGAATAAACCCATTGAGTTAAATGGCTTCATTTAAAAAAACACAGTTTGACAATTGTACAAATGTCTAAACATACCTTAACAGACTCTCTGAGTGTGATATAATTTCATATCACGTATGAAGTTTTTGTCTTACACACATTTAAATGCTAAAATAATTACGTGAATTTATGTAAGTCAGATCACCTTTCAGCCTTGAGTAAAGCAAATGGTTCTTTATAAAGTAGTGTTAGAATTCCTTCCATCCCATCCCAGCAATGGTGAACCCCCTGCTAGAATGCTTTTAGAGTGCAATATAAATTCAAGTTACATCCCTTAAATAGGTCTTTTTTTTTTTTTTTTCCTTTTAGTCAAGGAAACCTCCACCTCATTTCTGTAGATGACCCAAAGTCTCTAACTTTTAATTATTTTCTAAATCCAGTTATTCATTACAGCCATCTGAGAATCAGCGAGGGAGTTTAAGTCTTTAGTAGTAGAAGTTAAAGGCTCAAAACTTTGTTTCAATGCATGGCATATGTTAATCACATAAAATGTTTTTCTTTCCCTCTACTTTAAACCACTTAATTTGCTAGATTCAGATCTTTCTAGGTGAATCTTTTAACCCATGTTTTTGGAGTCTGCGATTATATCTTACTGGAAGAGGATATATTTTGAGGGCTTGACATCTCTGATGGAGATCAGGGCAAAATTTGCACTGAATTTAAAATAAAACTAATTTACATCCTCATTGCATTCATCTTTATCAATGAAGTCAGTAAGGACTTTTACAGAAGAGGAGTACACCTAACCTGGGCTCTCCTTTGGAAATGGGTTGTCAGTTCTTTAAGCCCTTAAAAGAAGTGTCAACCATACTGAAATACAGGACTTTATGTCAGTTTTTTTCTTGGTATTGATGAATGCCCTTTAATATTGTGAAAGTGCTATAAGATAGAATGGGGTGATAACACTAAAGTAAAGGAACTTGGAGGATACTTTAAAATATGCAAGATGATGTATACTCTTTCTCTAGTGTTGGAGTCTACATAAATATATATGATTATATTTTTATTGTTGGATAATTTAAAAGTTCTATTTTGCTTTCAAATTCTTTACATAATATTGTGAATACTTCACTTGATAAGGTGTTCTGGAGTGTGTCCTTATGCCTATATTCAAGGTTTTTAATGATTGCAATGAGTGCTTTCATTCATCTCATGTTAAAAGGGGTGAGCTTCAACAGGTTGAAGTGTTACATTTGTTTTCCAATACCTTATCCATCAAACTATGCCGTTGAGGATGGATGGAAATAGTGAATGGAACAAGATATTACTTTGATCAACAGCTTTTGATATTCTTTGTTAGAGGTTCATTTTGGCTGAATTTATCAGTTTATAGGCTACTGTAGCTTAGCAATAGCACGGAATGCAATGTAGTACTTTACATCTGTTAGAATACATATGCACCGTATCTATAAACTGTTAAAAAATCAGTTCCTAAACTGCACCCCTTCACCCTCTCCCCTCCAAATAGTCCCTTTATTAGGAAACATTTGAAGGCACTTTAATTTTAATGGAAGTGATTACACCAAATGTTGTTATACTTGATTAAAAAAATAGTAAAAAAAAAAGTGGTGTCTGATTCATACGTGGTTTGCAATTTCTCAGCTGGGCTGAAGTCAGAAAACATTTATGCATTGTATGACAAATCTACTTTAGTGAGTCACTTAGGTGTGAAAATGTATAGGATTTGGAAAATAGGCACTTCCAGTATATTAAAAAGAAATAAGGGAATGGGAAGAATGAAACCAATAATTTTGAAATTAAACACCAATCAAATATGCACAGTAAGAAATTGCATGATAAATGTAAGTATACTTAACCTTGAACATCAATGTCATATAAAATCTTCTGGGTGGCAGTTTACTTATTTAGTAGGTTTCATAGTTATAAATAATTAAAGAAGATGATAATATTCTGTAATTTGTGACCTTGTTTTAACTGGGAAAATTGTTACTTTTCTAAAATGTAAAAGAAATAACTGGATTTATGTTTGAATGTGTCACTGCTTGCTGTTGAAGAATATTTATTAACCACATGCAAAATATTGCTTAACATTATCTTTTTGTACTTCTTATTAAAGTTAATTTAAATATAGCACATTTTGTATTTTTGTTTTTAATGCTTTGACAGTACAAATATTTAATTTCCTTCATGTGTTTTCTCTTAGGATTTCTGTATGGGTTTTTCATTTTCTTGTTTTTAAACAACCCATTACAGCCTCTATGAAGGTGCTTTTTTATTAAAGACAGTATTTCCCAAAGGAAACAAACAATACATTGGAAAGAAAATATTCCTCAGCTTGGTGAGAGTTTAGCAGATTTCCTGTTTATATAATGAGAATACCCTCATGTATTCATATTACAAATGGCAATGTTTCATATTTTCTGAAGGTTATAAAACATGTTGCTGCTGGATATACACTAACAACCAAATGATGTGGAGCATAAGAAACCTCCCACCAGACAGCTTAATTCATCAGTGGGAGTATGTGGGGTAACAAAGCTTATTTAGAAACAAACAAAAGACTATACTGTTAGTAAGGTGTGGGTGTGGGTTTGGGTTTGGTTTTTTATTTTAAAACGAGCGTTCAGATTCCAAGCCTTTCTATGGAAAAGCTATAGATTTTTCTGGGATGACCCTTTTCTTGTAAAGTCACACATCAAGAACTCACATGAAACTTATAAATTTTCTTCATGGATGATGAAGGACATGACATCCTTCTGTCCAAATTGGAGAGACATGGATTTGAGATGCGGATTATATGATAGGTAAGGAATTGGCTGGATGGACAGAGAGTTGTGGTAAGTGGCTCAATGTCCAGGTGAAGGCCGGTGACAAGAGGTGTCCCTAAGGGCTCTGTTTTGGGATTGATGCTCTTCAATATCTTGATCAAGGACACAAAGAGATCCATGCACCTTCAGCAAGTTACCAATGACACAAAACTGAGCCATGCAGGTGACACAATATAAGTAAGAGATGCCATTCGGGGGGACCTGGACACACTTGGGAAGTGGCCCCATAGGAACATCATGAGGTTCAGCAAATCCAGGTGCAATGTGCTGCACCTGGGTTGGGGCAGTCCCAGACATGGGCCCAGACTAACAGAAGATGTCATTGAGAGCAGCCCTGCAGAGAAGGGTTTGGGGGTTCTCAGGGATGAGAATACGGCCATGACCATTGGTGTGTGCTCACAGCCCAGAAGGCCAATGTTATCCTGGGGTGCATCACAAGCAGCTTGAGGGACGGGATTTTCCCCCTCTGCTCTGCCTTGCTGAGACCCCACCTGAAGTATTGTGTCCAGGTCTGGGGCCCTCAGCACAGGACATAGCAAAGACACAGAGGTATTAGAGCAGGCCCAAAGGAGGCCATAAAGGTGCTCGGAGGGCTGGGACACCTCCTGTGAAGACAGGCTGAGAGAGCTGGGTTGTGCAGCCTGCAGAAGGAAAACCTGTGGGGAGATCTCATGGTGGCCTGAATAAATACTGAAGTATTTAAAGGGGGCTGATTAAAAAGAAGAGGAGGGACTTTTTACATGGGCAGATAGTGATAGGAGAAGGGGCAACAGTTTAAACTAAAAGACAAGAGATTTAAATTAGATATTAAGAAGAAATTTTTTTCTCTGAAGGGGGTGAGGAATTGGTACAAGTTGCCCAAAGAAGTTGTGGATACCCTATCCTGGAAGTATTCAAAGTCAGGTTGGGTGGGACTTTGAGTAACCTGGTCTAGTGGAAGGTGTCTTTGCCTATGGCAATTTATGGAGTGCTGAAGGATTGACAGAAATGCAGAAAATGGTCTAAAATATTGTATATTTTTTCAGACAACTCTTAATCCAAAAATCAAACTGTAATGAATAAGGATTTAGTTTCAACAATCTGCTTTATGTATGGATAAGAGGCAACCAGGGCCCTGAGTAATATTTGCAGAGTTGAAAAATCATATGGGAGAAAAGAATCATTTAAGTAGATCCAGCATGGAAAACATTTTGAACATTTTGTCCTGTGTATTTGTGGTGGATAGGACTCAAAGTAAAAGTAAAATATGAATATTCATAACATTTTAAATATTGAACAGCAACTCTGCTTTCAAGTTCTTTGCAGATCTTTTGAGACTCTGGTATAACTTATTAAAGAGGAAGGAATTTAATGTTTCTTCAACTTTCCAAAGATTAGCATCACTTTTTGTTAATGCTGGATATGAGTGACAAATACAAACAAAGTGACAGTTTTATAAAGATTACTGTTTTTTGTAGAGCTACATATTTAACTGCTGCACTCCTCTCCCTCATCCCCATTCCTCCTTCCAAATCAATTGTTAATAATGGAGGTAGTAAGAACCAGCAGTAAAAATTGCCCTCAAGTTGTGGCTTGACATAGTGCTCTTAAACCTTTCTGATGGAACACATTTTTCCTTCAAAACATCTTTCTGTTATTCCTTTCTACCACAACCACCTGACAGTATACAGGTTAGTGCTCTCAGAAATGACAGTAGTGGAAGTTTAGAGTCAACCATGCTTCAAGTTTCATTATAGGTAGAGTTCAGCTGTTTTCACTGTAGGTTGTATACAATGGTCAGTGTTTCTATTATTAAAAAAAAATTCTGACAGCATTAGTACACTAGAACAAGTGTCCAGTAATGAGCCAGTGATCAGGTGATACTGAGAATATCTAGATTCATCTGGAAACTCTGTCATTTACCAATAGTGAGAGCAACTTCACACCTCACACTAAGAAACAGTATTAAAAAGAAAACAATAACAACAACAACAACAACAAAAGAGTTGAAAAAGCCCAGGGAAATTTAGGAGACTTCTGAAGTGCATTGATGACAGCTTCCTGGCTGAAGTGATGGGGGAGCCAAGGGGCTCATGCAGCTCTGGCTGCAGCTCAAACTTACAAAAGGAATGGACAGGAAAGTGATGTGCAAGCCTTGGGTGACCATGAGATGATGGTGCTCAGGACCCTTAGAGGAGAGAACAAGGCAAAACAAACAAACAAACAAACAAAACAACTGGATACCAGCCCTGGACTGCAAGAGAGCAGACTGGCCCTGATCTCTGCACAGTGCTAATTCCATTCACAGCCCCAGACAGCTGAGGGGTGGGTTTAAAGGGTCCCGTGGTAGATTGTTCTGGAGAGAAAAGAGGTCCAGAGCATCTGGTTGATTTTCAAAGGCATTCTTCTCTGACCTCAAGCAAAGTCCAATTCGGCAAGAGATAAGTCACGCCAAGGTGGCAGGAGGCCTGTATAGATAAGTTGGCCTTGACTAAACTCAAATATAAAAAGGCAGAAGCAGAGCTGGATGACCTGGAAGGAATATAGTGACACTGTCTGAGTTTTTAGAGTCATAGGAAAACAAAAGTCTGAGAAAGCAAATATTAGTCCTACCTTCAAAGAGGGGTGGAAGGAGGGTCTGGTGACCTCCAGGTCATCTTTACCTTGATTCTTGATTGGTGTCTTTGTAATGAAACAAATACTCCTGGAAAACATTTCCAAACATCTTAAAGACAGCACACCCATGCGTGTGACATTACGTGTGAAAGTCTGGCGTCAAGGAGTGTATCTTTTCCAGCGGTACCAGTAGTATAACATTACTTTTAGGGTGCTAGGATTTTTTCTGATTCTGCAGATGCCTTTTTCCTATATTAAGGAGTTTAGGAAAAATAAGCTATATCTCTTGCATTCCCTCAACAGTCAACATGGTAGGCAACCCTCCACCATTTCCCCCTTTCTTACCTAGTGTGCTGATGTCTCATTTTGCCTTGGAACAACAGTTTCTGTTCCTTGCAGCTACAAAGAAAGCTTCTGAAGTGTACACTCAACATCAAAAGATACAGCACTCCCTGAATCTGCAGACAATCTGACTCAATAGATCACTTCTGAGAAGTGCCATTTTAGTGTGTTGTGGAAAAATCAGTTAATCATTTAATTGGTACTCCAATTAAGACAATTTGAGTAATTTTAGCATGGAAGAGGGTTTGTATCCTCTGCTAGACTACAAATACATATTTTTAACTTTGGTGCTTAAGAGATGGGAAAGAAGAAATCATAAAATAAGAGCCAACTGAGATTTATGCAGTGCTACACTATAATGAATCCAAAAGAACTGAGTTTTGAAGGTTGTAAGGCAAGGAAGGAAGTATTTAAATATACCTTCTAAAGTTGTAAAGCAATAACTCGTATTAACAGTACAAGCACCTGCCCTTTAATAAGGATTTTTTTCCTTACAATACATGCTAGAACCACAGGCTTATTTTGGTGTTGGTAAGGAAAACTCTTTTGCCCATCAAAAAAAAGTGTGTGAGTAGGCCTTTCATGTGTTTCATGACTTTAGTAATTTCTCCTGTATTGAATGACTAGATCTCTTATTACAATTTGATATCTTATCTTTATGATAAGACTCTAAAAGTGCATGAAACAGTCCTTCTGCTAAGATGCTGCAACTGAATCAACATTTTGCCTGCTATCCATTCTCCATTTTCACAATGAAAATTTCTGAATTGTCCATTCATTTCTGTAAACAATTCATGACAACAAGACAATTTCTATTTATCATGAGCTAATCACAATGTCATAAAGAGATGACTACTTGAAATTATTGCCTTTCTCACTATTCACACATCACATTTGTTGCTAAAGCCTAAGTATTTATGTCTGAAGTATAATTTCTTTGTTGAAAAATTCTAATAATGGCAAAACTTTCAAGACCTTTGAGCATAATGTACATACAATATTGTTGTAACTGTTTCACTGTTGATGAAATAGTGATGATCAATGATAAATTAATAACCACAATGAAATGAGAATCTGCTATGAGTAATATTTTGTTAATTTTAGCAGTGTATTTGGGTTATGACAAGAAATATGTATCAGCTGGACTTCTCTGACTAACTCCCATTGCAGATCTTATTCTTCCCCACTCAGAGTTGCTAGCTGGTTTTATTGACTGGATTTTTTTTTTTTTTTTTTATAAAGGGGATTAAACTATTCCCTTTCCACATAGAAGCATTTCTTCTGCAAATTTTTTTTTACCTATGTCAGCATTTAATTTCTCACTGCAGTAAATATTCCTGAATCCCTTACACCTGCTCAAGCACCAATTACTATATCCTTACATCCAATTCCGTTTTTCAGTAACAGTTAATTTTTTTTTCATTGTGCTAGGTGTTGCAATCACAGATCAATGCTACTTTTCAGAACATTTGTATGTGTCCTTCATCAGAATTTGTTTTGATCCCTGGTGAAGGAATCTTATAAGTTTTGAATCTCTGATTATTAGATGATATATATATATATATATTATTCACAATGATTAATGGTTTAATTTGCAAGTTCATTTATTGATTACAACTTCTAAAATGTAGACAATATGTAAAATCTGAAACAAAAGCCTGTCTACCTAAAGATTTCTTCAGTGGAGTAGTGGGTCATTGCATATCGTAAGGAAGGAATTAGAAGGAATTTCCACTGAGACGATAAAGTCTTCTTCCTGTCTATTCCTTGAGGAAAACCACAGCATTTCAGTATGGAATTAAGTGCAGCATTCTACAGCAAACAAACAAGAAGGCTGGAGTGGCACAGGGAAGTAAGCATTTTTGACCTTATGATATTTGCAATGTTTCCTTTTTTAATAGTCTACACATTAAATTTCATTTAGAGAAAAGATCAAAACAAATATTATTAAGTACTAGTCCTTCACCTTGTGTCTCTTTAGCTCAGATCTCTTCTTGAATTGCAACTTTTGGGTTGAAGGGGTCTGTTGTGGGCAGTATTCCCACCTTGTTGAACTTCAGAGGCTCCCTGTCACAGAGCAGCAGTGACCAGAACACTGTCCAGGGGAAAGCCTTAGGTAACCCACACTTGTTAATGGTGTAGTGACCCAAATGCAGAACAGGATTCTGTTGAAGCAAAACCCTTTGGTGCTCAGGTCATGTCTGATTTTCCCTCTTGCCTGTGTGGTGGTGACTTTTCTCAGCTAATTTTGTTTAAATTAATGGACCCCTTCACAAAGCACTTTCCTGCCCTGGTGGGCTGTGAGGGCAGGTCTGCTCTACATAACTTAAGATTTCCCCTCCAGGTTCTCTGGTTCTCTTCAACACCAACAGGCACCTCGTGGTACCAGTGCAGGAGAGCAAAGCCTAACACCCCTCTGACGAACATTCTGTGGTGTTCTGGTGACCTGTGACAGTTTATTTGGTTTGGTACAAACGGCCTGAGGAAGGTCAGAGCCCTGATGATCACCCTCTCATGGTGCAGGTGCATGGCGGGGTCTTGTTGCAGCAAAGAAAATGACATTCCATATGTGTTGTACTAAGAGTTGTTTTCAAGCTACCTAGTCCAGGGTCAATACCAGGAGTTAAGCCTAAAGGCATTATCTAACCCTCAAGGACCATTATTTTTTATAGTTTGCCATTTTGCATAAAAGCTTTTAAAATATAAAGACATGTTGAGGCGATAAAATAACCTGGGTATCTGTTTAGCAGCCCTTTGACATGGTATCTCAGTGAATTCACCTACCCCATGCACCATTCTTCCCCCTCAAAAATGGTTTAATTTAAAAAGCAAAAAGCTATAACACATCTGTTGTGTGGTACAGTACCATAGGGAATAAAAGAAAATGAAATATGCAAAGCATCTAAGAAAATAATTACTTTAATTGAGAAATAAGTGGAAGGAGAGAAATTGTTCAAGTAGAATACTTCAGGATAATGGCTCACACTATTTTCATAGCAAATTACAGAGAAAAATATTGGCAATTTGGCATATTATTTGTATGTTTGAATATTTTAAATGGATTTTAAAATTAAAATCTTAGGAAATGTGTTTCTAATCCAAACTTCCTCCCAGTCTGACCTACCTTTAAAGAATTTATGCTTATTATTTTCTTTTGTATTTCAGGAAATCTGACTACATAAAGGAACATGACTTATTGATACATCTATTTTTAATAGTTCAGCAAAAAGCACAACAGACATATTCCTTGCCAAGCCAAAAACATGGTCACTTCAGTAATGTCTTACATTAGGGTTAAAAATGTAGACTGCACAAAGCACATTGCATACACAAGCATGAAAACTGTTTCTCATTCATAGGGAGCACCTATAACAAAGTTAAGTGAGATAAATCTTCCATGAGAGAGATCACTGGCTCTTTAAGGACTACTTTTGAAGTAATCATTCTTGATATTTAGAAAAAATAATAAGAAAACCTGTATAAGTTTTCCATCTCACCTGCTCATGCAACTTAATACTCTTTAAAGCACAAAAATATTTAACAGGCACCTGGATTTCAATAAATGTTTTGTGGGATAGGAGTAAGTATTTTCATTTCATGGACTATTTCCCTCATTGTGAGTCAGAAACATAGTCTAGGTAATTGTCATTAGTTAGATAATTAGGGAATAACTCAAAGTTATCTGATGTAGAAAGCATCAGAATGTGAATATCAGTAGCGTACTATTTGTGAATAATTTAAAATTAACATGTAAGTGTTTAGGAAAAGTTATTGCTATTTTCAATAGGCAATATTTTGAGGCAACTCACATCCTAATGCAATCTCTGAGTAAAGAGACCCTTGACTTAAGATCACCCATGAAGATGATGATGCAGATGTGCAGTTCTAACCTGGGCATGTTTCCCTCTGATAGAGGCATGCATAAGAAAGAAGTGCAGATTCTTTAAAAAGAATGAAAAAAAAAACTTTTGGTCAGTTTTTCTTCTTTTATACTGTTTTCTTCCCCAAAACATTAGTACTTAGATGTGCTTTTTATTTGGAAGCTATCCCACAGAGATTTTGGAAGAGGGACCTATAGCCGATTTGGCTTCATGCTTAACAGGGAGCTCGTGTTGCCGCTGAGTTTTAGAAAATCTTCCTCAAAAGTGTCTCTCTTTTGTTCTTGCAGTCTTCTATCAGATTACAAGAGCCTACATGACAAAGGAGAGATTATGTAATAATGTACCACTTCAAATAAAATGTATTTCATATTCATTCTTCAGTACTATGTATCCTTTTCATATAATGACATTGCAATAGTCATATTTCACAGTCACCATAAATAAATTCAGGGTTAGATTGTACCTCTCAAGGTGATTTCTTCAGGATAAAGGCAGTTGTTATTGTGCTTCAGCTCTTTGTAATGCATGTAAAAGGCAATGAGGGTTTTATCAAAAGAAAAATATTTTCATTTTGCACTTTTTTTCTCATAGCAGAAAGTCAGACAAACAGAGAGCTATTGAACTTGTACTTTCTCAAAGAAAATTTGCTGAACAATTGAGGAAGAAGACCTTTTTACAAAATCAGTTTGTTCACATTCCATTTGGTTAAGGGGTTTTTGTTTGCTTTTGTTTTTTCCTAACATATTTCAACCCACTGAATTTTTCCTTCATTTAATTGAAAAGAATTTTTCTTTAGGATCAGACTTTTTTAGCACTTTTCCATTTTTTTTACACCTTAAAACTTTTCTGAAAATAACTTGTTTAAATTCTATTTGTTTTGGGGTTTGGGGGTTGTTTTCTATTAGATTTTGGTGTCAGTTGTTTTCCCGACTTGTTTCATTTTAGCGAATTCCTTCTTAGCTTAGTGAAATGAATTTTTCTTTGGATTCAATACATAACATCATATTTCTTTCTATAAGAGTATGAGAGCTTACAAGAGCATTTCTGAGTCCCCTATCTCCCCTCAAACCCAAGGAAGATTAGATTCAATGCACCTCTTATTCCTGAGGCACAGAACTCTTGAGGAAGAAACATTTTTGTTTACAGAAACTTCTGCATTTGTCAGAGAAAAGTCAGGCAAAATAACAGGCAAACCTCAATACATAATACCCTTTGCAGATGATCTGAAGGTATGAAGGCGTAAGCATTTATAATATATGTAAAGCCATAATCCTTTCCCTTAGCTTTTCTGAATCATTTGAGAAATTCTGCCTGGTTCCTGTAGGCTGGCTCAGCCACTGGCTCAGGGAGGGGATACTCAGAGGTTTTTGGAGCTGCAGATGGGTGCAAATAGCACAGTGAGCCTCCTGCTCCTGCAGGGCAGCAAGGGCAAGGAGAGAACCATCAGCTGCCAGGGTGCTTGCTGCCTCTTCTTTTTCCCTTGCAAACTGACTTAAGACTGTGCAGGACAGGATGCAGGTTAGTGTGACCCATCCTTTTGCAGCAGAAGAGAGGAGCTGAGTCAGATGAAATAGCAGCAATGAAAGTTATCTCAAAAAACCATGGTGGAGAATTACAGTGATTTTGCTGGAGACAGTGGGAGAACTTATCAAGACATCAGAGGAAACATGCAACTAGGTCAAGCAGAGGATCCATATTGTTAGATGTTTTTTGTACAGAAACTAAAATTTGGTCAGAAAGGGCCTAGAAACAATTCAAATCCTTATTAATTCCCAGAAAATCCCATGTTTGTACTCCATAATAAAAATGATGGAGTACATTCATTGTGGTAATAAGATAGCCAGGTGCCTTAGAAGCATTTTGGGAATAATATTCCCTCTAGAGGCATCAGATGTAAGCAATCACTTTACTTGGTGTATTTTGGCAAAGTAGCTTGCTGTATTTTTTCCATTGAGAAGCAGCTGAGATTGTTTAAGTATTGGAATAATGTGGAAAAAAATTAAAATTGTAACGAGTGTTAAATAGCCCTAAAGGAGCTTCTTGGCTCAATAAACTCACAAAATTTTTATAAGGGATATTTAACTTAAATTTATTTAAGATATTTTCTATCTCTTCCAACTTGCATGGTGTCTCCAGTTATTACTGAAATATTGTGTGGGAGCGAATATTAGTTCTTGCATATTGGACTGATCTCCAGGGAATTTTCTTAAAGCAGATCACATTGTAGCTCTTGATAAAATATAGCTCAGTTTTACAATTTCCTTTCCTTCAGTATTTCCGTTCCCTATTCAGTTAGTATGAATTGCAAGAAAAATAATTTTATCTTGTTTGCCCTTTACCTTTTCTCACAAGGATTCTTCCCACTAATTTTGCATGCACAAAGAACACTGTACTTTCTTGTCTGAGCAGGAAGAGTGAAATGGTCCCATCACTTCCTTCTCAAGAAATAATAGCAAAGAAAGGTCAACCTCAAAGTCTCATTTCCTCAGATACCTTTTCTTAAGTTTGACTTTGAGGTTTATGAAGCTTTTGCTAACCCAAGAGGCTCTTCCCTCCAACAAACCTCCTAGGAGCCTACAGTGCCCTCCTGCTTGCACTGCAGCCACGGAGGAGTAATTGCAGGGGTATTGTGTCACAAATATAATCCATCAGTTCTGCTACACGTTTGTATTACTAGTAAATTAACCTACACTACTTGCTTGAATTTTAGTTGTGTTTTCATTGGCATGAGCATTTTGTTTATTGGCAAAAGAACATTTCTAGCTCATTATCTATAAATAGTTGTTTTGTCAGAATGTAAGGGCTGCTGCGCAATATCCAGTCACCACAGCATCTTCAAGATGCTGTGTTTAAAGCCCAGCCGGTGACTTTGCAATTAATTTTAAGTGAGAATGGTTTGTTTTCCATTAGAGAGGCCTTTACACAGCAACAGGTACAGTTGAGAGATGACTAAGCATCAGCTAAGCTCAGTGCTGCATACTGTAAATGATAAAGGAGCACAAGCAGCCTTTTTTATCCTAAACACTTTAATTTAGTGTATGAAAAAAGGCTTGAGACATATATTAATATCCAGGTAATGACTTTGCTCTGAAAGAACTATCTTTAAAAAGACTTATCTACTATAGTATCCAAGAATAATTTTTTGCCTAAAAGGACTTTTCACACTTAGATGTCATTTCAGTCTTGAAGAACTACTGGTTTAATCTGCTGAATGCTGGATTGTCCCTAAATGATTTCAGGACACCACTTAAAATCAGCTTTTATAGGTCTTTGATGCTTTATGACTAAGACAGTATTTTGAAGTGGAAAGAGTGTCTACAAAGTAGATACAGGGAAAAAAATTAGAAATTTTGCTTAGGCAATTCAGAATAGGGAAAGTAACAAGCAAACACATTAATAATTTGCAATATTTAATCACAACCTACTGCGTGACTCCTTTTAAAAGAAATTTCCTGAAGATACTATCCTTGAAAATTATTGATTTATGAAAGGATGCAGCTTATTTAAGAACTCTGTAAAATAATCAGACACATCAGGGAGTTAAAAAGACATGGATTCTCTGGAAAGTACTTTTGCAAGGGTTATGTATTCAAGGGATGCTGCTATATATTATTAAAAGAAGTATTGTGGTATACAAAGCAGTTTGTTGTCTTCCGTAACTCTGTCTTGGTCTGACTGGCCATGATTTTTATAAGGGATTCCAGAAGTTCGTTTTATGAGCATTTATCACTAATTTGTAAATACTTGTTTTATGTAGTATGCCTCTACTAGTGAAAAACTACTCAAACATCAAAGGTATAAGGAACATTTTTTCGGTGTGATTTCCTCTCAGAAAAGTCTCAGAAATGTTGCAATTTTAGATAAAAGTCTTCTGCAGACAGGAGGAAGTAGGACTTTCTGTGCAACGGGTAGAGTTTGATCTCAGGTGCTTTACAGGAGCATTGGAAGAGGAACTGGGAGTGGAAAAGACAAACCCTCCAGCCAGACTTGCACCAAGATGGGATTACATATTCTTCTGCATTTGCACCAACTAGAGCATGCAGGCATGCATAGCAGCGTCTGCATGAGTGAAGTGAGGGTACAGGTAATTTCTTTGTGTGTGACACAGGGCTCCTCACCC
This sequence comes from Pycnonotus jocosus, assembly GCA_013400435.1. Lineage (NCBI taxonomy): Eukaryota > Metazoa > Chordata > Aves > Passeriformes > Pycnonotidae > Pycnonotus > Pycnonotus jocosus. The sequence continues at coordinate 163,965 of VWYP01005085.1, read as the reverse complement.
ATGTGATTTAGTGCTGGCAGCTAGCTAGTGCTGTGAAGGCTTGTGCTCCTCTGTTGCACTATTGGTGCAACATTCATGGCTGGAGTTTGGAAAGGACGAGGTAGAACAGGTCCGGGGTCAGCATGCAAGAATTCTCTTTATTCTAATATCTGACTCCATTTATATACACTGTACATAAGTGGCCAATTATTGGCCAAAGGCATGTCACCTCATCACTTGGATTGGTGACCGTCCCAATCACTCAAATGTTTCTCTCATACCAAAGAATGCAATCATTTTCTTATTTACATGAAAAAGTATGAGAACTCAGCTTAGAGTTCTAAAACATCAGAAGGCTAGTCTAAAATATCAGAATGCAAGTTTAAGATATGCAAAAGAAGAGTAACACTCCTCCCTTGCTGTAGCTTGTGCCCTTATCCTGTGCTCTCCCTGCTTATTGCCAGAACATCAGGGGTGTTTGGACAGCCCATGGCAGAATTCCCACTATTCTCATTCTGATTGTCATGGCATCAAAAGTGATGAAACATAACTACTCACTAGGCTTTCACATATGCACAGCCTTTTGTTAAAAGAAACGCTGTCCTATTAATTTTTCTACCATTACATTGGATGAATATGTGAAGAAGAATAAATAATATTTGAGTTATGCTACGTAACTTTGAAGACCAGTGCATTCAAATTATAATTAAGGGTAAGGTAGCAGACCAAATGCGTTGTGTACTGCCTCCAGGCTAATGAAACACACACCTCATGTGAACTCAGGAATTTATTGTTAGTCCAATTCAAGTATTAGAAATATAATCTAACTACAATAATGCTAGCATATACAGTTGAAACCAGCCAATTACAGTAAATTTTCACTTAAAATACAAGTGTTGAACACAGATTTCCTAGTCTCTTTTACACACACTTCTATTATTCTGGGTCAGTAGATAGATGGAGTTACTGTTAAGCAGTATATAGTAGGGGAGTGTAGCTGTACTGTGGATCCAGAATCTGAGATGCTTCACTGACAGGAAAATGGCGGTTCTAGTAGGACTTCTTCCTCATCCTTTCTGGTTTCACTTGGTGCTATATTTACGTGTTTGCTTACACACTTATTTGCTCTTTGTTTACTGGTCTGCAAATTATGTGTTATCATTGGGTTTTAGTATATATAGTATGTTTTCCATGTGTTAGGTACTCGACTTTTGCTGCCTTTGCCACCTCTACATCCAATACTACCCTGGTCTGCAGCCCTAAGAGTTCTGCTCTTTCACTTTTAAGGCCCATTTTGCATGTTGTGATTGAGTTTTTGGTGACCACTGTTTTGTTGTTGTTGTTGGTTTTTTTTTTTTTTTTTTTTTTTTTTTTTTTTTTTTTTTTTTTTTTTTTATTTTTTTTTTATTTCAAAAGCCTGGAGCTGTTCTTTCCCAGTAACGTAGCATTATATTAGAACAATCCAGTCAAGCACACAAACTCATTCAAGGGTAACTCAAGGTTCATGCCACAAAGAGGAATGCTCTATGGGCACATCTATTTGTATATTGATATGTTTTGGTAACTACTTGTTATTAATACCTATTAGTTATGGCAGTATCACTGTAATGGAAATTGCTTTACCAGAGGAGGGATTTCAGTCACTAGAAATGAAGTAGCAATTTTAAAAAGTTTACAGTGTGTTACTTTTGGTGTTTATAACCTGTCAGTATGAGTTAGTAGCTTATAGAGCTAAGGGCAGATTTGAACAGTTGAACTCAAATTCTTAGTGCACTTTGCACATTGTCAAAACTGTGTAGGATTAACTGTGGAGTAATTCTTTTTGAGTGCATTGCATGTGAAAAATTCATTGGTATGTAGGACCGGGATGTTATTCCTTACTCATTGATTCCAGCTTACTGTTACTGTAACCATGATTTAATTCTGATCACAAACTTAACAGTTCTTTCAATCCATTTATGTTTTTCATAGTTATTTACACCACCTTAAGTAACAACAGAACAATGGCAGACCAATACGTTGATTACCAAGCCCTCTCTCATTCAAGATCAGACATTTTGACAGTTAAATTTAAAATGTTTTTTGGAATTCCTTAGTGAAATATGTGGACTGGCTACATCAGAAAAAAGAGCTATAAAAATAAAATTCTGGAAAGAAGTAAAACTTGTTGCAGAAAAGAAAGAGAACTGGAAAAAGAAAAAATTCAAAAAGCTGTATTAGTGGAAGATCTTCAAGGTAGTGGAGTTTGAGCTGATTTTTCAAAAGGGTGTTTGAATAAATCTGGCAAGGAGTTGAAAAAGATTTAATGAAAGATTTAAAGGCATTAAAAAGTACTAAGACTTATAGCAATTGATGAAAAAATAGTGTCACCAAGACCTGGTGGCAGAACACTCCCCTGGTATTCTGAGAAATCAGCTCCAAAAAGTCAACACTTCTTCAGACCTTCAGGCACCAATCATCAGTTCTCTTAGTCCAGCAACCAAATATTCAGGGAGTTATTCAAACCTAAAATTCTAATTGAGAACCACATTTCAAATTGATCATTAAACCAACATACCTCATCTCCTATCTCCTGTAGTTCTTTGTTGAACAAGTGCTAAGTGCTCTTTGCTTTCAACTTGTCTGTTTGACAAATGCAACCATGGTAAATCCAAAGCAACTGCACTTAATCTCTGCTTTGTTTCAGATTTTTCACAATTTTTTCAGGCTTGGTAAAGACATGGTGTACTTGCAAGCTTATATGCTTTCTCCAGCTATTTCAGCTGCTCTAATAGACTATCTTACACTCGTTTCCCTCTGAAAAGACATAAATTGGTACAACAGATGTGTTTCTGCTATCCTGCGTGGTAGAGCTATATGGGGATAAGGATGAAGAATCTGTGTGCAGCATAAGATTCCAGGCCTGCAAGCCTGAGCAACAGTTTGGGATCCCACACAAAAGCAGAAATGTGAAACTTAAAACAAGACTAGAAGTTATTGGAAAGTCACCACTATTTAGAGACATGAGGGCCATAAATGCTTCTGTAGCCAAGGATAAAGGACTAAAATGGAAAACTCACATGACTGGAGTGCTGCAAAGGATGGCTACATGGTCTTCAGAAGGGACAGGCAAAGAAAGAGAGCTGGTGGGGTACCTTGTATGTTAGGAAGGGTTTTAATTGTGTACTATTCCAGTGATGGTGATAATAGAATTGAGTCTTTATGGGAAAGAACTGGAGGAAGGCTAGCAAGGCAGATGTCCTGGTGGGAGTCTGTTATAAACTACCAGGGTGAAGAAAGAGGCAGGGGAAGTATTCTGTGAGTGGCTGGCTGATGTTTCATGATTGCTAGCCCTTGTTCATGTGGGAGAATTTAACAAGCTGCATGTCTTCTGGAAACGCAACACTGAGGAGAGGAGGCAGTCTAGGAGGTGTGTGGAAGAAAATTTCCTGACACAGCTGGTGAGTGAGCCTACGGGGGCGGGACCCCATCAGACCTGCTGTTTACAAGCAGAGAAGGGCTGGTGGAAGATATGGTGGTTGCAAGCTGTATTGGACACAGTGACCATGAAATCAGAGAGTTCTCAATTCTTGGTGAAGTAAGAAAAGTGGTCAGAAAAACCTCTACATTGGACTTCCACAAGGTGGTCACTGGCCTGTTCAGGACTCTGGTTCAGAGAGTCCCTTGGGAAACAGACCTTAACAAAAACGAAAGTGGGAAATACTTTCAAAAGGAAGTCTTAAAGATGCAGGAGTGGGCTGAAACACAAACCATTGTGGAAGAAGACTGGCCTGGTTGAACAGAGGCCTTTTGTTGGAAGTCAAGGGAAAAAAAAGAGAATATATGAACTTTGGAAGAAGGGGCAAGCAAACCAGGAAAGAATATAAGGATGTTGCTAGGTCATGTAGAGAGAAAATTTTAGAAAGGCGAAAGCTCAGCTAGAACTCAATCTGACTACTGCTGTGAAAGTGGCTACTTTGAAAAATGTCTGGGGTGGAAAAGATTCAAGTTGGAAAAATGGAACTAGGGGTATAGTGCTCTGAAAAGAATCTTTTCGTAACAGAAACAGTGTGATGCAGGAAGAGCTGCAAATTCTGCTGTAAATAGGCATCCAGATCCTGGTATTGATCTGGAAGGAAGTAGGAACTGTCATAGAATATTATGAGGGGGAAGGGACCCACAAGGATCATCAAGTCCAGCTCCTGGCCCTACAGAGGGCATTCCCAAGAATCACACCATGCGCTTGAGAGCATCGTCCTAACACTTCTTGAACTCTCTCAGGCTGATGCTGTGACCACTTCCCTGGGGAGCCTGTTCCAGTGCCCAGCCACCCTCTGGGTGAAGAACCTTTTCCTGTTATCTAAGCCAATTCTCCCCTGACTCAGCTGCAGGCCACTCCCTTGAGTCACTGGTCACCAGAGAGAAGGGATCAGCGTCTGCCACTCCTCTTTCCCCTTGTGAGGAAGCTGTAGAGTGCAATGAGGTTTCCCCTCAGTCTCCTCTTCTCCAGGCTGAACAGACCAAGTGCCCTCAGCCACTCCTCATACAGCTTCCCCTCCAGACCCTTCATCATCCTCATGGCCATGTTTTGATGCTCTCTAATAGCTTTATGTCTTTTTTATATTGTGGTCCCCAAAACTTAATGCTGTGATAAAGATATATGGAAGATAGACCATGGAAATTCCTCAGCTCTGGGACACTCTCAAACCGTGCACAAATGGCAGCTTCTGCTCGACACCTCTCATAAGCCTGTGGCACACTGAGACTGGCAGCTGTTAATATACTGCAGCCTTTGCAGTATAAAGTAAAGGTGTGTCTCTGGGTGGACAATGCTTTTGCAGGAGCTAATGAGAATTTAAAAGAATAAAATAAAAATTAGTAGTCTAGAAGAAATAATTTAAAGTAAAAGAGATATGAAACAAAATAGATGAGAAAATTAAATTACAATTTATTTTATTAAATCAGACTAAATTATAATGATTTTTATCAGACTAAATAAAGCTGCTTTACATGGCTAATACAGTGTGATCACTGAGGTGAAGCTTCACAAAAATATGAAATGCTTTTAACAGCTATTAGGGAAATCAAAGACTTCAACATGCAGAGTATCATTTGCAACACAGCTGAAGCAGAAGATAATATAAGTATCACCAATCTTGTCAGTGGTATTATTTTAGGAGATACTTTCAAGAGAATGGTTGATTTACTGCAGAGAAGGATCATTCTTGGGAATTGTCATCAATGATGCAAACCAAAGCAGTTGTTTCATCAGTCTCCAATCAAGAAGGTGAATTGGTATTGATAATCATAACTGATAATGGCCTTCCTGAGAGCATATGATAAACCATAGCATAATTTGTCCACTTTCAAAAATAGTTGATTTCTCTGTTATTCACTAGAATTATCTCTGCACAGCAACATTTTTTTGTCTTGCTAGAATGATGAATTTTCATCATATGCAAATGCTAGAATATGCAAGTTGGTGATTAAAGACAACCACGGAAAAAAGTGTTTGTCTAGCAGCAACAGACCTAAGACTAAGGGTCTTCTACTCCGATTTTCTGGTATTGTTTGAGAGGGAAAATTATTTTTCTCGGGGACATGTTTAAAAATATAAAAATCAAAGCACTTTCATACTGAGGATGCAATGAAGTAGTTTTGAAAACACACCATGAAATATGTATTTAAAATATTGGCAGACTTCTGCATTATGTGTCGTGAGTCGAAAAGGCAAATGGTTTTTCCCTGCCAGGACCTTGCACTTTATTTAGAAAAAAAAAAAGACGAGAACCTATCAGCGGTCAGTTTTTGCTAATTGGCATGTGGTTTGACCACTCAGGAAACAAAATGCGACTTTTGGTGATACCCACATAAAACCCTTACACTGGGTTCCAAGCTCTTACCCTTTTCTGCCTGCCAAGTGGTACCGTGGTGCGGTGGCCGGCCTGGGCCCGGGCCGCGCCTCCGGGAGCCGCTGCCCACGAGGTGGGGTGGCCCGGCCGGCTGAGCCCCCTTTCCTGCCCTGCGGCCGCTGGGGATGGGGGGCAGGGCTGCTGCTGGGCATTCCCGCTGCTGGGCATTCCCGCTGCTGGGCATTCCCGGCTGCATGGCTGGGGCCACGGCGGAGCTGCTGGCTGCCGGCACTCCTGACCCGAGGGGAGGATGGGATTTCCTCCCTCCCGTCCTCTGCCGGGCCCCTGGGGGCACTCTAAAATTGGGCTACCCCAGATTGGAACCCCGAGGGGTGGCAGGAGAAAGGCACCCCTCAGGCTGCTTAATGACAGATCCTAGCTGCCGTTCCTGAGATTCGCACCATGGCTTTAAGAGCTTTGCAGCTCCCGCGGCAGAGACCATTTGACCGCCGCAGGCCCGGACAAGTTTAACTCTTTCCTAATGCAGATTGAGACTTTTCTTAACCTTTCTCTGAGATGAGAGAAAAAGTCAAATTAGAGATATGTAAAGGGACAATATGAAGATATCTAAGTCAGTAAATGAAGAGTGACTTTTTAAGTAGTATACATGACGAGTTGCCTGAGTTTTAGGCTGAGATCTCCTGGAAGTTTTCAGTAACAGACTGTGATTCCTTTAAATCGTGGACAATACACATTAGGGAGATGATTTGTGGATTTTTTAAAGCAAAGGTATCTGTGATTTACTGTGTGAATATTGAACTAGGAGTTGTGATTTGGTGATCCCATGAGAGGCTTGAACAGAGAGATGAGAAGAAGCCCTCTGCAAGTGAAGAAGTGAAGAAATATCTCTGNAGTTGTAGGTTAATAATCTATCTGTTTACTTTTAAGTTGAGCCTGTTTTGCCTTTTCCTCCCAAAAATCCTATCTCACATTTGGTAAACAAAAATTGAAACCATCACATTGGTGGCCCATACAGGGAACACAACCCAAACCCCAACAATGACACAGTGGAATATGCGTATATTATTTAACATCCATGGTATCCCCATGCTGTTAAATGTTTATAAGTTTGATATTATTCAAAAATTATTTTTTGATAATCAACAGTATTTACCTTACACAATCCAGTGAGGACCTGTCATAACAGATTATTTTTCTCTCAATAATTGAAACTAGGGAGCAATGCTGGTTTTACATGATGTATTCTGACCCACTCCTACAACTGTAAGTAAATCAATTGACCTGACAGCTGAGTTTACACCAAAGTATATTGTAGGACAGTTCTATCTGATTATGTAGTGAATATTCAATATCAATTAAAATAATTTGAAGCCCAGCCAGATCTCTGCTTATTTCTCTAGTAAGCACAGGAGATACCTATGACTGTGATATATTCAATTGGGTTATTAAACATTTGTTTCAATAAGTGTAGCATAGTAATAATAATTGACCAATTATATAGCAATAATTGGAAGATGGAAAAGAAATCTTAAGAACAATGGAGATGAAAAAGGATAAATTTAGTGCAGCTTTAGAGAGTGTAAAAGGAAGCAAAATATAATCTAATCTAACAAAAAGCAATCTCTAAATATCTGAGACTTTTGTTAAAATTGAGAGACCTAGAGGTCAATTAATAGCAATTGTAGAAGTTCAGCAAGTGACATAATACATTGCAGACAGAATGTAATGTTCTAGACAGAATTATTTCACCCTTCCTTTAGATTTGCTAAAGGATACTGTTACCAAGAGTTTAAATTGCCGTTCTGGAGAAAATGTTTTCCAATTATCAGACAGACCAGCCTTATGAAGAGACCTTTTTATCTCTTGTGCTTTGCAGATTAAAAAACTTATACTCTAAGAAGGATTGCTCAGGATAGGGTATACTGAAAAGCCACTTTCAACTTTCAACAAAGGCTGAGCCAAGTATCAACCGAATCTTTTTGAAACTGGAAAAAGTACAGACCATAGTCTTTGCCTGCCCCATTATTTTTCATTTTCACATGTCTTTGTCCTCCTGATCTGGCTGGAACAGTAAGTGCTCACAGTAGTCAGGTAGAACAGCTGCCCTGTTAGCCTCTAACAAAATAAGACTAGACAGATAATCAAATAGTATTCTCCTGAGAGCATCCTATAAGCTGTGAAATTATTCTTATTCTTAACCATTGGAAGGGAATTTTCATCCTAGCTGAAGACAAGAGGAATCAGCAAAAAGAAAAGTTTTCTTTGCTGTGGGGTTTCAAAGTGTGGGTGAACATACATCAAACATACATTGGCATGCTGTTTTGCTGTGATTTATGCCAGGGTCCTAGTCCTCTAATAATTCACTGTGGCTTTGGCTAAATTTGCAAATATTGGATTGAAATAGAAGCAGATCTTCAGAGACAATCCATTGGTACTGAGAAGCCAGGACCCACAGTGAGTGTGGTTTGGAGGGGATTTACTTTAGACTAGCACCAATCTAGTTCCATAGATGGAAGACCCATTAGTGCTGGAGCACAGTATAGTCCAGCAATCCTGGTATTCACACCCAGAAAGATGCTGCAGTCATCTTCATGTACCTCATGGCCCACTTTCCAATTGAACACTCCTCATTTGCATTGAAGTGCCAGTGTAAACCATGTACTCCTTGTACATTTGTGCCACTGGGGGTCCAGTGGGTTGAACTGTGTCTCTTCCCTGACAGAGAAAATAGAGCACAGACTGGAGAAGGGTTTGAATAGTGCTCACCTCCTGCACATGACTCTGGGGTTATCCAAGCTGGATTTAACTTCCTAAACTAGAGTGCACCTTGGTGTGCAAGTCCCTGTAAGACTCCTTGCCTTGTCTGCAGCATAAATATGCCTCACACTTTGAAGTGCCCCTCTTCTCACTGGTCACCACGTTCCCTATCAAAGTCAGCTGCCTCTGGGGATGTCTTGACAGATGGTAAAACCAGGCTCCTGAGAAATCCAGGGTCCTAATCTCTGTTTACTGGGAAATCGTCGTATAGGTGAGGGAGAAGCAAAGTTAAAATTGTACTCTTAGAGTGAAGAAGAGTTAGGGATTGTGGACTGATGCCTTGTAAAACAGGAAAGATCAAAATGTATTTATACGCTGTTTACTGGCTCGTTTTGAAAATACTTGAAAGTCTAGTGAAAGGCAATGACAATAGTAACAGACCAAGGGAAGGTTTGAAGTTATCTTTCTGTACCTAAGCACTCCAGCCTAGTTTCAATACATCTGTCTACGCTTCAATTTGTTTATCATTTCATCCTAACTTAAATGGGGAGGAAGTGTAACATGCTAAATGTAAAGGAATATCATCTTATATGCTGTAACACTTCCCTTCCCCAGGGTGCAAAGATATGTGCAGTCTTGTTTCTCCATCAGTTTTTCTCTACTTGAGATGATTTCCCTTGCTTAATTTTTAAGTGCAGCTGAAGATGTGTGTGTGTTAGTAATCATTTTAATGAGTAGTGTGAGTGAGCAGTTAAATCGATGTATTGGAGATGAAATCTTATTTAAATTCTATTTAGTTATGAAAAGTGAGAATTTTATAATTTATTTTCTATCAAGATGTTGACTGTTTCACTGAAAGCAATTATTTTGTGGTTCAAATCACAATATAAAAGCTGCACTGAAGTCACATTTCGCATCTTTCTGTTCTCCTCCTGTGGATATCCACCACCCTCTAGTTTAAAGGCACTTTTTCAAAAGGCCAGTACCAAAATGTTTGCATTAGTTTTCTTTATTTTTGAGATTTTTTTAACATTTATTGTAGCACTAGGCTACTATGCTGTTTAAGACAGCTTTTTAAATTCATATTAAACATCCAGGTAGGATTAACCATGACGATGCATATTTAAAACCACATTTTCTGAACTTTCCTAAGAAGAATGGAACTGTTTTCATTTTGGTTGCAGGTGCACGTGGTTCTGTTCTTATATTTGTGCTTACTCAAATGCAAGCACACAAATGACATTTTGAAATTGTCTCTGCCCATAACAGGGAGATTGGACTAGATTACCTTTAAGGGTCTCTTCCAACCTAAAGTATTCTCTGATTCTATAAATCTAAGGTGTAGGGTGCACACAGGAAACTGTTTTGTGAATACACAATTAAGGCCTACATGTGCAATTTCTTCAAAATATTGTTATGTAAACTACCTATTTGAAGACATGACTGCAGTGGTTCTTGAGCTCTTGCTGTTCTATATGGAGGACAGAACACCACAATAATTTGTTCTTCCTTCTCCACACTCTGGATAACTTTGATCTCAGCAGGGTAAGTGCTCCTTAGAGAACCACATGAGAGCCATTAACTTCTCTCAAGCGCAGTGAATGAAGATGGGCCATCCACTAAGTCTCGGTTTTCAAAGCTCTTTTGCACTCAAAAGGGTATGCAGGCATACAAATCTGGCATCAATTCTCAAATGTTCCTATCAGGGAAGTAGCTATACCCAAGAGAAATACAGCAGATGTAGGATGTCAGCTATGTAAAATTACATGAGTGTTTCTAAGTTCCTCTGTGGTCCTGAGCAGTTGAATTGCGAAGAATCAAAACGCTCTTCAATACTAACTGTGAAGCCTCACAGGTGAAAAACACAGTGATATTATATATTAACGTGGCAGATTTTTTCCTCCTCCTTCTATTTGGACTTCAGCTTTAAGCATGAAAATTCTTCCCCATGTTCTTTTAGATGAATCACAGATTGTAGGTACCTTGTGGTTGGATTGGTGGCTTCCAGACTGGAAATCAAGAGCTTGAACCAAGTGCCTTTGCTCCTTTTATAGTGCATGAGGTTAGGTGCATTACTAGAGAATCCAAATCAATAATTACACTTTTAAGAAATCAAGAAACTGGTGATCTAGCCTGGTTGTGTTTTAGAGGTCAACCACATTAGATTATCCTATCTTGCACTCCTTAAATCTGAAGAGTAGAGAAAGTTTTCCAGTGAGCTTGGGCAGCATGTAGGTGCTGAGCTGCTCAAATTAGTGCTCCTCCTGTTTGTGCGAGTATTCCTCTACAGTCCTGGAGAAATTTCAGTTAATTCTGTATATATATCTTCTCTGGATTTTCCACTCCTAGGCAGCAGCAGAGGTGAGAGCTGAGATGTGATTTTATATTTAGGTACTTACAATCTTTACCAAATTCAACTCATGAATTATTTTTCTTTTTCCATTTGTCAGCATATTATCACTTCCCATTTTATAATTGATGTTCTACACTGTGATGATTTAACAATATATTCACTTTTTTTTCTGTAGACTTCACCAATCTGAAACTTTCATCTGCAATTTTTTGTATTTCTTCTTCTTGTAAACCATTAGTGCAGTGAGCAATGAGTTAAATACAATAATCTCAAGAGCAGATTTGTAAGAACTCAACTTTTTAACATGGAAAATTAATGGCTGACAGTAGTCTCAAGCAGTTTCCTACTGACCCAGAACTATGGAGCTTCTCTAACAAATTCCTGATAGACTTAAAATGGTTTTAAAAGACAGTGAATTATGAAGCTCTGTTCTTCTATTGGTAGAGTCATTAATTATGACTGAAGAAGATAGAGACATGGTTTTCCTCTGCAGAAGCCATTCCGGTTTGTTCCTCCTTAGTAATAGTAGTGATGTGAATCCCAGAGTTTTGCTTAACTTTAGTCAATTTGATGCTTCTGAAATGATGCCTAGCAGGTCTGAAGTGACATACTTAACTCCTTTCTTCACCTTGGAGGTTTTTTTTTAAAGATGGCCTTCCTACTTCCAGCATCAGAAGGTATTTTTAACTGAGAATTTAAATACTGTTGTTAGGTTAGCTGTGCCAGTACCAAGCAGATGAGAAATATCTGCAGGCCTTAGTAACTAACTCACTACCTTTTAGTGTATTGTCCCGTATCATCTTCTTTTGACACCCAGCTAGGTGATCTCCCCAGCTTTTCTTTCCCTTCATGTTTTCTTCTGATGGTGAAAGATTTTTTATTATTATTATTTTCTGTTCCCTGTTTGCTATTCAAAACTTTCATACCTATTTCTCATCTAGTATTTTACTTAATCATGGAAAAAATTTCTTCTCTAGTTTTTAGAGGGATGGATTTCTATTGTTTACATGAAAGTACAATAAAAATTCAGATTTGGGACTACTGGAAACCAGCTTGTCTAGATGTCATCCTTAGTTTTGTGTCATTTGAGAAATATCATTGACTCAGCTTTTATTTTGATTTTTTAAATAGTACTTCTATGTGCCTTAGTGTTCTCAACCCTGAAATCAAATGAAAAATTCCATTTTCTCACTATTCATGCTACATGTTATTTTGGCTGTAATCTTCCACCTCTTTCACTGCTAGCAAGCTGCTGGATCTACACAGGGGTGAAATTCAGTTTTTAAATAGATGCTCCAAACTGCTCATGTAGAAAGAAGATATCTTGGAATCCTCTAAGTTTGTTTAAACTTCTTATGTCAAATTTTTACAGTAGTCACTTTAATTACATGTGTTTTAGTGACAGGGTAGAATTCACAGACTGGTAAAGGGCTTTAATGATTCCATAAACATCAGAATGCAAAGACATAAGCATTCATTTTGCATATTTTGCAAAATGCAGTCAATTTGACAGATCAATTTACAATAAACCTAAGGACCATGGCCATTTTCAGGGCAGAAGGACTTCCCACAGAGAAAGGGACTTGGAGGGGGACAGCAGTCCTGCTTCTTGGAGCTAGTGCCACCAGCTGCAGCAGAGGAGCTGCTTCTGCACTCACTCTGTAGTAAATGCATATGCTCTCCTCTGAGCTCATGCCTTTACCATCATGCTAGGACACTGCCTGCTGCGTTAATCTGCCAGTTAGGAGACCTCAGGTCACGCCATAATATGTGCTTTTACCGTCTGCCAGTACCCCCAGGACTGGCTATTAGTTTTCAAGTCGTTGAATTTTCATTTAATGTACTGCAGCTCTCTGAAGCATGGTGAGTTTCTTTGATCATTAAAGCAGTAAGCTGTACATATAAAATAATAACCAGATGATGATGTGTAAAGAAGACAAAACACTGACTTTCATTGGAATAACCACTGGATGGGGGATTATTTACATTTCTGTACAGTGACAGCTTGTCTCGAAGGAGGATGATGATGATGACCGTAAAACGGTTTGCTATTTCCACTGAGAACTCGGTGCACAGGTTACTCCGTAAGTGCCCCACAGAGAGCTGCGAACAAGGGCATCGCCGGGGCCAGGGATTTGGGTTGGTGAAAGTCTGAAGCCGAGATAAGAAATACGCGTTATCTCAGCGCTGGTCCCACCGGGACGAGCCCACCCGCGCCCACGGCCGGTCAAAGGCTGCGAGAGCGGAACCTCTGGTCTCCTCCGCGGCCGCGGTGCTTTTCCTGCCTCGTGTTGGGGGTGTGTGTGCGGGATTGCTGGAGGGCACGTCTGGCTGCTTTTCCCGCCTGCGTCTCCTGAGAGACACCAGGAGGAGGGAGCAGCCGAGAGGAGACCAGAAGGAAAAGAGAAGGAAAACCCCCATACCCTTGCGTTTTGCATGCCCTGGCGCATTTCACAGCGCAGCACCGCGCACCGGTCGCTTCGCGCCCGCCTCCCCGGGNCCGCCGAGCCCGCGCCGCTCGCGTCTCGGGGGCGCGCAAGCCCGCGGCCGCCCTTGCGCGTCCAGCATGCCGCTTGCCTCCAGCACGGCTGTGGGGACTGCGGCTGCAGGGGTGTGCTCCCTCTCCTGGGCACCAACGAGGGGCTGGCGGATGCCCCGTTCCCCGCTCCCCCCAAATCTCGATCGTGCCAGACGTAGAGACGCGCAGTCCCCGCGGGTGTCCGTGCACATCCCCCGAGCGCTTCTGCTCTCGGATGCGGGTCTCCTCTTGGCAGGGTGGACCGGCTGCCTCTCGGAGAGTCGCCCTCTGAGTAGCTTCAAAAATAGAAATGTTTAAACGCACATGTGCAGCTTTAAACATATATTTAACATTTTATATATTTTGCCTATTTATATTTACATATATATGTATATATAAGGTGTATTTCGTTTCCCTCTTTGGAGAAAAATACCAAATCAATGCTACCCTTTCTCCCAGGCATGTTTCCCTTCTAGTAAAGGAGGCTCCACCTCTGCTAGGGATTGATTCGTCCAGCAGGTTTTAGGATAATTTATGAAGCAACCTGATGAGCCTATTGGGCGAGTTGCTCGGTCCTTGCAGAGTGGGTTTCTACCTGTTTGGGTGTTTTATTTTTTTTCCCCTCTTCCCCTCCCCTCCTTCTCCCTGCCGTGTGCCGGGGGGGTGGTGGGATTGGTAGGGTCGCTATTTCCCAACCTCTTCGGAGAAAACTCGGGCAAGGTTGAGAGCCTTCACGCTCATGGATGCATGGGGGGGGCCCGCGCCCCGCTGGATCCGCCGCCGCGGGGCCCGGCTGCTGCTGCTGCTGCTGACCGTGCGCCTGGGGAGCGGGTGAGTATGGCGGGGACCCCGCACCTGCCCCGCGTAGGGACTCGCTACCTGCGCATCGCGCCCCAGGCTGTGCTCGGGGACTCCGGGCGGGGGCAGGGGCAGGAGCAGGGGTAGGGTAGGCGGCGTGTTGCGCCGCCAAACTTCAACCAGAAAAGGTGTCGGTGCTGCCTCCGTGGCTCCCGCGGGCGGCGGCTGCGGGAGCCCTGCACCGGCAAAGTAAAACTTCAGCCGCATCCCACTTGTTCGCTGGGCGGGTTGGTGAGTCCAGGCTCGGCTCGGTGCTGGGAAAAGCCCCTCGTACC